>SNVD02013559.1:0-600000 GCA_013180625.2 Boswellia sacra | reverse complement strand
GGTAATTTTCCTGAGCCTTGACCCTCAAATTTGCTCATGTTAGTAGCCTATTGGCCCATTTGATTTTTCAAGTTTTGGATACTTGCCCTAGTTTCCTATTGAAATTACATTATGTTAGTGGCAAGTGTTTTAACAATATCCTTAAGAGATGTACCTGAGCTTTGTGAAGCTGGTTGTGGTGCTCGTGGTAATAGAGTTTGAAACAGTTGTTGCACTTTTGGTTGATTGAAACCTGATGGTCGGTTTGGTATGGCATTTGAAGCAAATGGTTGACGTTTCCTCTAACTGAAATTTGGGGTGATCTCACCATCTGCATTGTAGGTATTAGAGAAGGGGTCATACCTTTACCTTAGTCATCCAGGAAATCCAGCCATGGCATTGGCTTGTTCCGTCTCTCCTTCTTGCAAGGTTGGTCACATGTCGGTTTGATACTCCATGGCAGAACATATCCCACATGCATAAGATTGCTACATATTTCATATAGCCATTTGTTTCATAAGAGAGGTAAGCTAAGAAATTTGTTGTTCAATGTTCAAAGTACTTACCTCATTTACTTTCTTTGGTAGTGGTGGTTCAAATCGGCTACTGAATTGTTGGGAGTTTGCTACCATGTCGCTAATCAAATATCTTACAGCTTCTAGTGTTTTATTAAGTAGTGCTCCTCCACTAGCAGCATCAATCATACTCCTATCCATTGGCATGGGACCCTCATAGAAATATTGAATAAGTAGTTGATCACTAATTTGGTGGTATGAACAGCTAGCACATAACTTTTTAAATCTCTCCCAATATTCATAAAGTGATTCTCCATTGTATTGCCGAATTTGACAAATTTCTTTTCTAATGTTTGTAGCTTTTAAGGTGGGAAATTGTTTCTGCAAAAAGAGTCTACTCATCTCATTCCATGTGGTGGTGGCACCTGGTGATAGATAGTATAGCCACTCATTCGCCGAATCTGCTAATGAGAATGGAAAAACTCTCAATTTTATTTGCTCCTTAAAAACGATAGTTGGCTTCATCCTTGAGTATACCACATGAAATTCTTTGAGGTCCTTGTTAGGATCCTCTCTTGCAAAACCATGACATGTAGGCAAGAGATGAATTAGTCCATATTTAAGTTCAAAATCTACCTCAAGGTTGGGATTTATGCATAGTGGTTGTTGATCAATATTCAGAGCTGCCAACTCCTTAACAGTCTTATTATTTTGCATCGCCATTACTTCTAATTCAGATTTGATTGAACTACAGGAAGATGGAAAGGAAGTATGTCATTCAAGGTCAAATTTTGGAAGTGGAGTTTAAATTGACTGACTTATTCTTGAATTCGAGGATTGAAGAAACTCCTTAATCTACTTAAGTCGTTGGTTCACTTCTTCGTCAGACATAACAACCTAAACACAAACAAACAAAATAAAAATCAAGAATCAACAGCAAAAACAAAAAGAAAAAATTGACTAGAAAATCAATCCTCGGCAACGGTGCCAAAAACTTGATGCGTTCTAAACTAGCAAGTATACTAGTTGCACAAGCAATAAAGCGATAAGTAAGATATCGTTCCCATAAGGATTGTTTCTAATTAAATTTGTTATTAGACAGCACAATAAAATAAATGGGGGTTTTGTTGATTTGATTAACTAAATGAAATATGAATATAAATGAAGAATAACACAACACAAAGTTAAATAAAGTGAGAAATAATCAATAGGAGAAACAAGGTTAAGGGATGCGAATCAACTATAGCATTGCCATCCACTTACAACATTAAAATTATCAACCGTAGATAACAACAACTCTGTTTCCCTAATCTTTCCTTGCTTTGTTGTTAAATAAAACAAGCTCTTTATTTAATCTCTATTCATTAAACAACCTAGAACAAGGTCTCTAAATTTAATTCAATGGAAACATTACGATAAGAAAGATAGGTTGATCTAAGCAATAAATACACAAGTTCGGATTATTTAACTTAGGCTATATTCTCCAATTGTAATCTCCAATCACATTTTTGCTACTAACGATTAGAAATTCAAGACAATTACGGATCAAGATTTCTAGTCTAGCTATAAATAGCAACCAGATTCTATTTACCTAGCCACCCAAATAAAATCATTAAGCAATCATAAGCATTGAAAATGGGAAAATACAAGCAACTTTAATTAGAGAATTAGATAAGAATTTCTTGAACAATCAACTCACAAAAACCTTATGTAGGACTTTGAAATCACCCCCCTCAACCAAATTAGATTTATTGCACATATTCAAACACAACATAGAAAAGGAAAGGAAACACTTAGCAAATCCTTTAAAAATCTCCTCCCTAGATGAATCTCTTTAGGATTGTAGTTCCTCCTCTTTCTAAGCCTTCTTTCTCCTTCAAGAACTCCAAGAGATGTGAGGAATCAAAAGAGGCAGCCTCTAAGTTCTCCCCCTTTTTCCTTTGAAAATAAAACCCTAAAATATATTTATATCCTCTGCTACAGTAACCCTGCTACAGTGCCGCTAATAATAATATGCTACAGTGATTTGTAAAATTATAATTCTGCACTACTCACACGATTTTGATCATAACTTCTTTTACGCTATATGGATTCATGAGCTATAAATTTTTCTAGAAACTAGACTTCTTGAGCTTTCTAATGGTATGTATCTAGTTAATTGTACATCAATACAATTAAATATGAGAAGTTGGTTGGCTGGAAGAGGTGAAAATGAAAGGTTTTACTCCAATTTGGTGCAAGCTCCTCGAAAACTCCTACAAATGTCATAATCACACAAAAACATAAAAATAACAAGGAATATAGTAAAGAAACATAGACTAATTGATATGAAAATAATATATAAATAGACACCTCTCAAGGCTTAAGCGAATGCTAGCATTTGGGATTTGCTTATATCATCCCAAAAGTATAGAGAAGCCATGGCGAAGGCTTTGGTGGAGGTAGAGATATCAATGGCTGCCACTATTAGTGAAATGTTGACCGCCTTGACTAGGGGAACACTCAAGGGGTAAATAAGAAGGGAGTAATCACCTTCATCGATAAAGACCTACCATTTGAAGGGAGGATTCGTAACAAACCACTTTTCATCACCGTAGAGCTTGGTAGAAAAACATCTCCTTGTATCATGGTCGACGATGATTCTACCATTACTATTATGTTTATGAAGATACTGCATAAGTACGGAGATAGTGAAGATGAACTCGAGACTTGTGAGATGGTGATCAAGGCTTAAGACGATTTAAAGAGAAGTGCTATAAGAATCTTCAAAGCCTTAGTGAAGACTGGGCCTATCGAAGTTATGACGAAATTCATAGTCCTCGACATTCTAGTTACATTTGTTGGGTCGAGCACGATTCCTTCCATTTTACATCAAAAAATCTGATTAAACATGGATAGGGAGATCGTAACCATTCATGCTACCTCAACGATTGCATAAGCTACTTTGAGTATGAAGATTAGAGAAATATCTTACATGGGGAGCTTTCATGTAGCCATGATTGACGAAGTCAACCCAATAAAAGCTGGAATAATGAAGAAACAAGGGTTCTTGTTAGGAACCAGGCTTGGGAGGAATGGACATGGTTTACCCTCCTTCCTTGATTTCAAAGGACAAACTTCTAGAAGAAGGTTGGGCTATGAATTCGAAGGGGAAGAAGAAGACTTCAAGCTTGAGAAAGGGGGATTCATCAAATTCATCAAGGCCTAAGATACGACGTATGTAAGGGCTACTGAACCATGGGTTTTTTAGGGAATGTTAAAGCCCAGATTTGAGATCTTCAAAGATATCCTTCAGGCAAAAGTCTCCAAAATGGATGACTTGGTTGGAGAAATAGAGAAGATAACCACCGAAGAGGAGAAGCCTCAAGAAAAAACACTACCAATGGACCCATCCATCGACCTTGCTGCTTTCATCGAAGAAGGAATAAAAAATGTATCTTATGAAGATGTGTTTATGCCCAACCTCTTTGAAGAAGAGGACATTGTTTATGTTTCTAAGTATAATGCAATAAAGAATTAATTTGCTTACTTGTGTGATGTCTTTCCTAATAGTGTTTTGCATCATAATTTGCATTTCACTAACATATTTGACATTTATACCATTCAAACTCATGACATTAACTTGGTACAATAAAAAAACCTAAGAACATATGCATTGCACTTGACACAACTTTTGAAGAGAGAGAGATGTGAAAAATTATTATAGAAATATGAAGAAGTCTCTACCTAGTCCTATGATGACATGCTTGGAATCGACAAAAGCATCGCTGAGCATATAATTCCAAATTATCCGTATATGAAGCTAGCTAAGCAGAAGCTAAGAATGATGAGACCAAAGTGGCCTCAGAAAATGAAAGAGGAAGTCTCTAAGCAAATTCAAGCTAAGTTTCTAGAAGTGGTAAAATATCTGGAATGGTTAGCCAATATCGTGCCAATACCGAAGAAGGATGGAAGGGTCTGAATGTGTGTGGATTACCGAGACTTGAACAAGGTCGCACCAAAGGATGATTTATCCCTTGCCTCACATCGATGTGTTGGTAAGACAGTGCTACTACCAATGTAATGTTCCCTTTTGTAGATAGGTTTTCTAGATACAATCTGATAATGATGGCCAATAAAGATAAGATAAAGGCGGCCTTCATTACGGAATAAGGAGCTTATTGCTACAAGGTAATGCCCTACGGATTGAAGAATACAGGGGCCACTTATCAACAAATGACAATGACACTATTTCATGACATGATACATAAAGAGATAGAAGTTTATATGGATGACATGATGGTGAAATCTAAGACTCGAGAGGGTCACTTTTAGGCCTTTGACAGATTCCTTTAAAGGGTAAAGAAATACAAGCTACGGTTAAATCTAAAGAAATGTGTCTTAGGAGTTACCTCAGGAAATTTTTGGGGTTTGTAGTTGCTAAGAAGGGGATAGAAGTAGATCTAGAAAAGGTCAAAGCCATTACATAGATTTCGTCACCCAAGGCTGAAAAAGAAGTTCGAGGGTTTTTGGGGAAGATACAGTGTATCAGTCGATTCATCTCTAAATTGACAATCGTTTTATGCACCGCTCTTCGGGATTTTGAAGAAGGAACAACCGGTGGAATGGAATGATCAATGCCAAGAGGCATTCAAGAAGATCAAGAATTATTTAGAGAATTCACCAGTTTTAGGACTGCCAAAACCTGGTAAAAATTTAATTCTTTACTTGGCCCTTGAGGAGGAGGCCATCAGTGCTATGTTAGCATAAGAAGACGAGAATGGTGCAGAACATGCTATCTATTATCTCAGCAAGAAGTTTCTACCAAACGAGATGAAGTATAGCTGCATAGAAAAAACGTGCTTGGCCATGGTTTGGCTCTTAATGAAATTGAGGCACTATTTTCAGTTTTATGAAATTAAGGCTATCTCGAAAGAGGATCCGATGAAGTAACCTTTATAAGGCACTAGCATTGGTAAGGAAGTTAGTAAGATGGCTAGCATAGTTGTCAGGATTCGACATTGAGTATCTTACCAAGAAGGTGATGAAAGGAAAGGTAGTAGTAGAATTCCTGGCTATGAATTCAGTCGATGGCAATGAGCCATAGAAGTTAGCATTCCCAGATGAACATCTGGGAGTAATATCGGTAGTGGGATAGAGGATGTTCTTTAACAGAGCCGATAATTGCAATGGTGCTAGAATATGAGTTATTCTAGTATCACCAACTGAATAAGTTATTCCACTTGCCAATAAGCTAGAGTTCAGAGTCACCAATAATATGGCTTAATATGAAGTCTTTGGTCTGGAGATTGTGGTTGCCATGGGCATTGACAAAGTAGTAGTGCTCTCAAGCCAATGAAGATTGGGACCTACGAGAAGGGAAGCTAAAACCATACCTTGAACACATTAGAAGGTTGATTGGGAGGTTCAAACAGTGCACCTTCACCCATCTTCCTAGAAGTGAGAATTAGAAGGCTGACATATTTGCTTCGTTGGCATCAGTTTGGGCAATCACACATGAATTATTGGTGAGACCAATAGTGATATCACAAGCATAGGGTCCCTGTTATATTGAACCTTATGTAACGAAAATTGAAGTGAATGAGAAGCCATGGTTCTATGACTTGAAGAGATATTAGAAGAGAGGATTTTACCTGATGAGGTCAACGAGAAGGATAGGGTTGTGTTACGAAAGTTGGCCTAACAATTTACTTGTCATGAGGGGGTGATGTACAAAAAAATGCTAGAAGAGATGCAACTAAGGTGTGTTGATAAAAAAGAAGCAGGGAGGCTTACGAAAGAAATCCATATTGGTGTATATGGGAGACACATCAATAGGCTAGTGCTTGTAAAGAAGATTATGAGGCAACACTTTTACTGGCTAACCATGGAGACAGATTGTGTTTGATTCATGAAGAAGTGTCACCAATGTCAAATCAATGGAAATTTGATTTATCAGCCACCCTTAGAACTACAAGGGATGACTACACTATGGCCCTTTACTGCATGGGGCATCGACATTATAGGCAAAATAAGGCCGTCAGCCTTTAATAGGCATCGATATGTAGTGGTGGCAATTGACTACTGCACCAAATAGATAGAAGTTGAGTCTTACGCTAAGTTAGGGGCAAAGCATACGGCGAAGTTCATCGAGAAGAGCATCATATACAGATTTAGGGTACCACACCATGTCGTGACTGACAATGGGATTCATTTTCAAGCAGAAGCTAAGGCCTTATTTGAGAAGTACAAAATCAAACACCATAAGTCATCTTTGTACAGGTCATAAGCCAAAGGATCAATAAAAAGGGCCAATGAAAACATCAAGAAGATGTTGGCCAAAGTGGTGCAGACATATAAAGATTGGGCAGATAAGTTACTATTTATATTATGGGGGTATAGAACGACACCTAAAAGTTCGACAACCATGACACCCTTCTCATTGGTATATGGTTCAGAAGTGGTCCTACCAATTGAGATAAAAATGAAATCAGCAAGAGTTCTGATTGAAACAGAAGTTCTTGAGGAGGAGTGGATTTGTAATAGATGTGAACAATTAGCCTTGATTGATAAGAAAAGAATGAAAGCCAGATATCACATGCAATTATACCAAAAACCGGTTGCTAGAGCCTTTAACAAAAGGATACAAGTGGGGAAGTTCAAAGAAGGGAAATTGGTCCTTAAGCAAGCAAGGCCAATTGTATTTGATCTGATAGGGAAGTTCAAACCTAACTAGGAGAGTCTTTTCGTTGTGACAAAGATCATGTCAGGCAGAGCCGTCATTTTATTAGACATGGAAGGGAATGAGTTCATTGAACCTATTAACATGGATAACCTGAAGAAGTACTATGTATAAAAAAAAAAAAAAGAGAAAAGAAAAGTGAGAGGTAAAATAATTAATTAAAAAATGAGAAATGGCTGATTAACGACAAGAGTTGTTTCATTGTGCACATATTGTTCGAACAACAAAAGATTGCACTTTTATCAATGAAATGAAATTGTTTAGAACAAATATGCCTTTTGAAATGTCTTATAATTATGGATAACAATAAAGGAAAAACATCAAACATCTAAGCCAATCAAGAAACTAATAATGTCGTCTTTACCTCTTTGATGGACTACGAATAGGCTCACTATATCAATCACGACACTGTCGAGCTTGAATATCAACATCAACAATGGAAGCCTGAAATGTCACCTAATCCTTGTACCGGTCATGTGTCTCAAAATCAGGATCATAAAAGAGGATGCGATATGGCCAAGAATCCTGCATACGCCCTAGGAAACGAGTAAGTAGTCTCCCAAGACCAAAACCAGTCGGTGAATCCATAACCCTCTATTTTATTCCATACTGTCGACGTAGTCTAGCAGGGTCATAAAATGAACTATGGATGAAGCAGCTAAAGGCACGCATACGATATATGTCCCTACTGTCACATGGTCCAGCCTTTACCAGGATAGTGCCAGCGAATCTGAGTATCAAGAATGACTCAAAGCCAGTCAATCCAACATATGAAGTCAAGGTTTATAATGGGAAATATCCCCTTCAAGTGGTGTTAGAATAGACAACATCTATTGTAACCAAATTTGAGGAAAAAAGAAACAAAGAAAAGCTAAGAAAAAGAAGCCTGCTAAGTAAAAAACCTAGAACGGGCAGCCTAGGCAAAAAAGCAAGGTAAGCCTGCTAAACTAAAAACCCCAAAAGGGCAATTTGGACAAAAGTTAGGGCATGAAAAAAAAAGAAGAAAAAAAAGTGTCTACTGAGTTGAAAACCTAGAAAGGGTAGCTCAAGCAAAACTTAAGGCAAGCTTGCTAAGTCGAAAACCCAAAAAAGGGTGGCTTAGGCAAAAGTTAGAGCGTAAACAAAAAAAGGATGAATCATGAAGGAAGAACCTGAAAAAGCAAGAGACTACACCAAACCGCTAGCTTGGGTTAATCTTGACTTGGTCTAGTCCGATTAGTGTCTCGATCAGAATCAAGGGAATAGTTATGAAACTGGGTCCCATCTGAGGAATGATGGCCACAAGATGTGGATCTCAGAGACCGTGTGATGAGACCTATAGGAATTGTGCAAGAAAACATGACTGAAGAAGGCAAAGCCAACTAGACAAAGTCGTATCCATCATCCCAAACAAAGGCATGATGAAAGATAATAGCACTCTACCGCCCCTGGTGTGGATGCCTATATTGGAAAATAGGAAGTCAAAGAAGTAGGCAAGATCAGATGCTAATGGTGTCTGGATAGTGGAAAGAATGAGGCTCTCAGAAGTAGATGACCGAGTATAGCAGAGGATTCCTTAATCAAAAGGTAGAGCTTTTGCCCATTGAAATGGAAGACATAATCGTGAGAATTCCAGAAGGTTGTATAGTCCTTCAGAAAAAAGGATGTTCAGCTTGACATGATGAAGGAATTTCAGATGATAGAGACCGATGCACTCGAGTCGTTTTCAGTCCTTATCTTTCAATGGCCTTAAAAGAGGATAGAAGATTTGAAGGGAAGCTTCTAATATGATGAATGGCATAAACAGGTGTTGAAAAAAAATGAAAAGAAGTCTCGAGAAACAAGAGAAAAGGTACATAGAAGTAGCAAAAAGGACTAACACTTAAATAGTGCACAAAACGAGACAGAAAAGGGAAGAATTGTTGGAGAATCATCGGTCGACCATCTGAATGCCGATCGATTGTTGCATGGCAGCTGATCAATTGTCTGATGGCCGCCCAGATATCTGACAGCCGCTCGACGATTTGTTGGCTGGTCGGTAGCTATTAGGGCTAAACAGCTTATTGGCCCATTTCTCGTGTTCGAATTTCAGAATGTGTACTGACAAGCAATTTTGAGTGTGTGGCTTCCAAATTTTACAGTTTTATTCAGAATTGAATAAATGATGATGTGGAAACAAATTTGAACAAATTTGGACATAAACTTAGTGCAATATGCAAATTGTATGGAATTAGAAATAGAAAATTTTCACAAAGTTTCTGAAAATTGTTTACATTTGATTATACATCATAGAAGTTCATACATAGAAGCAAAATAAACAAAGGAAACCATGAAGAAATCGGTGGTGATAATCCTTACTCATTGCCATCGTTGTCGACATCGAAGGAGAAAGTAGCGACCTGAGCTTGGAGACGCTCAACCTCATGCTCTAGACGAGCAACATCTTGACAACTTGTCTAACCAAGCAAAAGAATCCTATAGTTAGAAAAACTATTAGAATAGAAACCATGCATATATGAAGCATAGAAGGGTATTCTACTTAATACTGATGTGACATCTGCAAAACATATGTAGCCTGCATATGAAAAACATACTCCATGGAAGATCGTGGTACCTGCATTGCATTACATTTTTTATGATGAATGATTGATTAAAGAATAACAGGAAACTTAGGAAACATATACACGAAAGACTTACTAGAGTTGTGTCTTGAGGAACAAAAGGAACAGGCATGTACAGATCCTCAGTAATCACATGACTGCTAATTTGTCCACTAGCATCCTGTGTATAGACAACATTGCTGGGATAAGCCTAGAGGCCACCAATCACATGACTGGCTGGAACAGTTGGGGTAGCTGAAGGAGTTGGAGGTGGACATGGCTATTAAGCACCGATGGAAAAAGAAGCTGATATGCCAGTACCTGAAGAGGAGGCTCTCGATCTCTTCCCACGATGAGTGGAAGAGCTACTAGTACGGTTAGACACACCAAGGGGATGAGGAATCTCATCAACGGATCAACCAGGTCTAATGTGTAACAAGGAGGCTCAAATCTAATTGATGTAGGAAGTCTTCATCAATGGGAATTCGATTCTGTTCAAGTGAATCATGGTCGTGTAATCTGACACCTCTGGCTCCAAAGCCAAATCAGTTGAATATATCATCACAACCAATGGCAAAGGAGGGAGACCTCTCAAGCTCTGCACAATGTACACCCTACCTCTTCATCCAAGGCAAGGAATAATCCTCACAAGCAAGAAAATGAGATGGTAGAACTTCTAATTCGCACGCCCAAATCTATCATGGATAGTATAGAATCAGAAGTGGAAGTCATGCGGATAAAATATTAAAAGTGTAAAGAAGAAAGAAGTTAGCTCAAGAAGTGCAGCAAATCCAGTGATCCTAGCAACACCTTGACAGGCTCGATCTAAACCAAAATACAATCGGTTGAGAGCAGCATGACCCAAGTCAAAATCCCTCATTCGATCAAGATCTTGGAGGGCAAGAAGTAAAGTTAAAGCAGTGTGTTTAACGCATTGGCGAAGAGCATCGTACCAAATAGATAAACAATGAAGTTGCAAGCATATTGGTCCATCTCGATTGGAGGCAGGTTGGATCTTTGTCTCCAATATTCATATAAGGGAGTGGACCGAATGGCCATGTCACTCTTGACCTTCACCTCACACCCTAAAAGCTATCAAATCAAATTTTGCTAATCCCTTGAGCCTGTAATACATGCGTCAGCAGGAATGGCCCCTACCACATGGAAGGCCGGTCAATGCAGTAATGTCCAAAGGCATGATAGTCATCTCACCAACTGAAAGATAGAAAGTGTGGGTCATGTCCATCCATCTCTTGCACAAAGCGGTTATTGCTCGACGATCAATGTACCAAGAGGTATATGGAAGACAAGTGATAAATTCGTAGAAATCAATATCAGTAATCCTACTCCTAACAACCTTATTCTCTATCTCTAGAAACCAACTGTGGGCTTCAGAAAATGACCCACAAATCTTGTTCTCATGGTATTTTTAAAGTAAGAAATTAAAGTCTCTACATGAATACATGCCTAGAAAATTTGAAGAAATTGGAAAATTTAGGGATGAAGAAGAGTACATACCCGACTGATCGTGTGGGAAGCCACATCGTAGATAATAGGCACCTCTCTTTTGGAAAACCCTTCAACGTCGACTTTCAGACTAGATTAGTCTCATTTAAGTCGAGGTAGATTGGATGGCCTGCCATTGGAAAGAGGAAGCAGAGATGAAGATGTGGGAGAAAATTAGAAGCGAATCAGATGAAAAACGAAAAACTTATGCGCAAGTGAAGCCGAGAGAAGATGGAGAGACCTTATAAAGGTCCTCAGTCATCGGATGACAATGAAACTATCGGCCAACTGTTGACTGACTACTAGCTAGGTGTCAAATAGCCAGTGACTGTCTGACAGTCGACTGACCATTCTTCAAGTGGGGGAATAAAAAAAAAAGAAAAAAGGAGAGAAAGAGAGAAAAAAGAGAAAAAGAGAAAGAAAAGAAAAAAAGAGAAAGAAAAGAAGAGAGAGAGAAAAAAAAGAGAAGAGACAGGGAAGAGAGAAAAAAGAAAGACTCTACATCGATCCTAAGACACGGACAAAATTATCGAACAAATCGGTGACAAGTCCAGCTATGGTAATAACTTAGCAACTCACAAGGAAATAAGAGTAATATTAGTTGATAGAATCTTTGATCGAAATCAGGTGGAAGAATTCCTCTAGATACTAGAAATCAATTTGTTGAAGAACACACTAAACAAAGGTAAAATTTGAATTGATTTTACTTCACCAAGAAATGTTTGAATTTTGTTAGAACTTACAAAGACAAAGGAAAATATCCCTAGCAAGTCAGATAATAAACAACATGATGAGAAATTTCCCAGTAAATAGTATGATGAATACAAGAGAAGTTAAGAATGAAGGATGTCAAAACATGACAAATCAAGAAATTTCACTAGTGGACTAAAAGAAATCAAGAACAGAAGCAAGAATACTCGAAAGAAGGGCATGAAACCTAATGAATACAAAAACTGGAAAAGATCAAAGAAGCATGAAGAATACTTAGAAGAGGGGTACAAAACCTAGCAAATACAAAGTCTAAAGAAATCAAAGAAGGTATGAATGATACTTAGCCGAAGGCATGAAGAATGAGAAGGTCTATAGACCACAAAGCAGTACATGATAGAAGTTTTCCCAGTGGGCATGCATTAGAAGGAAAACCTAAGAAGTAGGTATACTTAAGAGTGTTTTAAGCCTTTAGAATAGGCACAAGTCCTAAGAAAAGGCATATTGAAAAGTGTTGAGAACCCTAGAAAGTAGGTGCACTTATGAGTGTTTTAAGCCCTTAGAATAGGCACAAGCCCTAAGAAGAGGTGCACTAAAGATTGTTGAAAACCCGAAGAAGTAGGTGCACTTAAGAGTGTTTTAAGCCCTTAGAATAGGCGCATTGAAGAGTGCTACCAAACCCTAAGAAGTAGGTGCACTAAAGAGTGTTAGAAACCCTAAGAAGTAGGTGCACTAAAGATTGTTTTATTATAGCATTATAAGGATGCTTTCTAGCCCTTGAATGGGCACAACCGCTCTTAGATGGGCATAGTAACCCTCAAATAGGCATATCCGTCCGTAGATGGGCACATTAGCCCTTAGATGGGTACATGTACCCTTAGAATGGGCATCTCAACACACGAGTGGGTACACCTTTTTGTAAGAATAGAAGAAGAGAGAAAGATGATGAGAAAGTGTCATAGAATATAGATGAAGACAAAGACGTTGAGAAAGAAGAAAGAAAGACAAATTGAGAGTACTTTGTCTACTTTCGTGTCTCACAAACCTCTCCAAAGCAGGGATAAGCTATAGATACTAAATTTTTTAGGCTTGATGAAAGAATGAAAATGAATGTCGAGCAAAAGAAATGATCAAAATGCCCTTGGGGGCTAAGAAGAAAAGGTGAGAGGGAATTGATAAAACGTCTCAAAAATTGGCATGTGATTTTGAAAAATCACAGAAATTAATTCAAAAAGAATCCGTTGGTGAGCCATATCCCGTTGCAAAGTTATAGATGTCTAGTTTTAGTAGAAATTTACGAATTACAACGAGTTGAATTCAAGAAGTTATGCGCGACTGAACCAGCAAAGGTTAGAAGGGACTAGGGTGCAAAACAACAAAACAAGGGGGCTGAGGGGAATTAGCCGCCCAGCTATGGACCAACAGCCAGTCGTTTGTCAGACATCCACCTCACTGTTAGTCAACAATGGGCCGATTGTGTGACAGCCACCCAGCTATTTGCCAACAACCGCCCCGCTGTTTGTCATGTATTTTTTGAAATTTGCATTATGAACCTTCCTTTTTTGTTTTGTTTCTTCCTTTTTTTAGCTTCAACTCTCTCTCCTATATAAACTCCCTCTTCTTACTTTGTAAGACACATAGATTGTTGAATATAATCATCTCTTCTTTCTCTTGAAGACATGCTCAAGAATTCGAGAAGTCTTTTCCAGTATATAGATTTTTAGGCATTCTATTGCTCTAAACCCGAAAAGGGTATGCCTTTAGAGCAGAATTCTCTCCTCCCTCCCCTTTTCTCTTTTATTTTTCTTGCTTGGAAGAAGCATGTTCAGGGTTTAATTTTATGCTTAGGAGCATGCTAGGTTTATGAATTGTTCTAAGCCCTATTTGTTTTATGAGATGGATAAGCATGTCGAGGTAAGTCTGCAATCCCTCCTTCATTAGAATCATGCTTAGAAGTTTGCTTTCTTTACAAATGCTTAAAAACATGCTTAAAAGTACATGTTTAGAATCATGCTTAAGAGCACATGATTAGAATCGTGCTAGGAAGACTTATATTTGCTTTGATGAATGCTAGGAAATAGCATAAAATAGGTAAGAATTATTTTTTTTCCCTTGATTACTTATTTGATGATGATTGTTTGAATTAGGCTAGAATATGTCGTGAGAATCATGTTTAGGATAGAATTGCCATGAATTGATATAAATAATGCTAGAATAGTTATAGGTAAAATTGTCATGATAGGACTTACCAAAATTTAGGCTAGAATGCCATGATATTAGATTATGGCTTTGTTTGATTTATAATTTGTTTATTTTATAATTTATATGAATGTATGAATGTTTGTATATTAAGATGTGTAATTGTGTGATGCCATGAAGTGATGGTTGACTCACATTGATAGTGAGGGAACATTACTTAGAATTAATGTTCAAATATATGAATGTATGGAATATTTTATTATTTTATTGTTGAAAAACAAATGATATAATCCTCTTCACATTCCCCCACATATGAAAGGAAATATAATATATTCTCCTTCCTTTTTCTTTGTATGAATATACAACCATTTCGATTGAATAATCACCTCACATGTCTAATAAAGATAAAACTGAAAACGTATGCATAAAATGAACCACTTAAGCGGACTAAGTAACAACACGAGCTATCTTTATTTGGTATTTCCCTAAAGGAGGCCAAATTTATATCCGGATGGGTTGAATGACTCGCACCTAACTTCCCAAACCCGTCTCTGAAAGGATAAAGGTAGTTTAGGTCCCGAAGCAAGGGATCGAATTGCCCCCATTCATCCCAATTGAATAACTGGGTGGTGACTCCATTCTCCAGATGTACCTATAGCTTATTTGTGTTCCCTTAAGTCTCGAAAGAGGATTTGACAAAGTATCATGGTCACAAGCGCTCTGTCAGGATGAAAGCCCCGTTCACACTATGCCAAGAAACCTTGTTATTTCCAAGGTAAAAGCAACTACTCGAAGTGATTTTCCTATATCGTTAATGTTTCTTACCCAATGTGCATCACTATGGCCTATAAAACATGCATTTGTATCCTTAGTAAACCAAATCCCAAATTTAATGGTACTATGAACATACCTGATTTTTTTTTTTTTTTTTTACTGTTGACAAATGTAGTTCCTTCGAATATGACTGAAAATGAGCACATAAGCCAACACTAAAACTTTTGTTTGGTCTGCTTACAATCAAGTATAGGAGACTCTCAATCAAGCTCCTATAAATGCTTGAATCAACATCATGCATTTTCTCTTATTAGTTTGATGTTAATGCCCATAGGAGTCCTAATAGTGTCTTAGCCTTGTCATGTTCAAATTTCTTTACTAAGTTTTTAGCATAATTTTATTGTGAAATAAATATTCCACTTTCAAGTTGCTTCACTTGTAAACCTAGATAGAAATTCAACTCCCCTACCATGTTCATCTTGAATTCAATTTGCATTAACTCAACAAACTCATTAGCTTTGATTTTCTTAATGGAACCAAAGATAATATCATCAATATATACTTGAGCAATAATAAAACAACCAAAAGAATGTTTAATAAATAAAGTCTTATCATTGCTACCTCTAATGTATTAAAAAGCTAGTCAATCTCGCATACCAAGCTCAGGAGCTTGTTTCAAACCGTACAATGCTTTATGAAGCTTGTAAACAAAATCTAGATGTTTAGGATCAATAAATCTTTTGGGTTGTTCAACATAAGCCTCTTCATTAAGATAGCCATTCAAGAAGGTTGTCTTAACATCAATTTGAAATAACTTAAAGTCTAACAAGCATTCAATGGCAAGCAATAATCTAATAGACTCAAGTCTAGCAACAAGGGCAAAAGTTTCTTCAAAATCAATGCCCTTAATTTGTATGTAACCTTGTGCAACTAACCTAACTTTGTTTCTCACAACTTGCCCATTTTCATCAATTTTTCCAAATATCCATTTAGTTCATATAACATTTGCATCATTTGGCTTAAGAACTAACATCCATACTTTATTTTTTTCAAACTGATTCAATTCTTCTTGCATTGCACTAATCCAATTATCCTTTTTTTAAGCTTTTTTAACATTCTTAGGTTCTATCAAAAAGACATAACAAGAATGATTTACCATATTCCTCACCTTGCTTTTTATTTTCATTGTTTATGAACTCCCAATGACTAATGTTGTACGATAAGCCTTTTGTATCCAAGAAGGTGAATATCTTCTAGCAATAATATCGTTAATCTGATATCTATCTAGATTAATATTGTTAGATGGTTCAGTCTTGTCTAAGTTAACTACAATAGTTATATCAGCAGTAACAGGCTCTTTGCTATCTGCTAAAACTAACTTTGAATTTCCTTTATCTTCTATGAAATTGAATATTTTCTCTTCCTATGAATAAACAGAATAGTCATCGGTACCATCAAAATTCACATTTGCAGATTCCATTATGGTTTCAGTTTTCAAATTAGAAACTTTAAAAGCTTTGCTATTTGTTGAATAAAAAACAAACACTCTCTCATCACTTGTAGCATCAAACTTGCCTAGTTGCTCCCTATCATTAAGTATAAAGCATATGTAACCAAAAACATGAAAATATTTGAGATTAGGCTTCCTTCCTTTTAGAATTCGATAGGAGGTTTGCATTGTTCTAGGTCTTAAGAACACTCTATTTGAGATATAACATGTTGTGTTGATAGCCTCTGCCTACAGCCTTTTTGTCAACTTCTTGTTGTTCAACATCATGCTTGCCATCTCTTGTAGAGTTCTGTTCTTCCTCTCTACCACTCCATTTTGTTAAGGAGTCTTTGGAGCTAAAAACTCATAAGCTACCCTATGGAATTTACAAAAATCTGCATAGCTTACATTCTCAAATTCCTAACCATGATCACTCTGATTCTAATAATTTTCTTTGTGTTTCTGTTTTGTTCATTATCAAGTTTAACACATAAGTTTCTGAAAACTTCAAAGGTGTTAAATTTTTCACGAACAAATCAACCTAAGTAAACCTAGAAAAATCATCAACAACAACAAAAACACACCTCTTTCCAGCAAATATTTGCATGGCTCCGACAAGGTCCATAAGTAACCAATCTAAAATCTTAGAAGTGCTAAGATATGTATTTGAACTGTGTGATGCTTTTATTTTTTTACCTAACGATAGGGTACACAAATTCTGTCTGTCTTTTCATCAAGACTAAGAATACCCTTAACTGCACCAATATTAACTAAGTCTCTATAGTTCATATGTCCTAGCTTTTGATGCCATAACTCTAAGTCAGATATCTTAGCAGAAAATGCATTTATGTTTGTCAACAAATAATAGTTGTCATATGATCTAATGCCTTCAAGAATGTAATTCCCATTTTTATATAAGACTATGCATTTACTTTGGGTAAATTTTATCTTAAACTAATCGTCACATATTTGGCTAACACTAATAAGATTAGCTTTCAGCCCTTCAACAAACAACACATTTTGGAACTCAGGTAAGCCATCAACACACAAGGTTCTCTTATCTAGCACTTTGCTTTTTACTCCATCACCGAAGGTGACTATACCTTTCTTACAAGATTGGATGTTTTTCAAGAAATTTTGGTTCCTTGTCATGTGTCTTGAGCATCTGTTGTTAAAATACCAAGCATTATTAGTTATCGATTTAAGAGCAATAAAAGCAATATTTCATGAGGTAACATGTTTCTTAACCCAAACTGGTTGTATCTTAGTTAAATTGCCTTTATTGTTTTGATTTTTTATTCAATAGACTCAATAGTTTAAAACACTTTGGTCTAATGTGACCTTTGACACCACAAAAATAACAAGTAGGAATAAATTTTGTTACCTCTTCTAGGCTAGATTTAAATCAACGCATGTGTGAGACAAAAATCTCTTTACCTTTTGAGCTTGAGGTTGTGTCATTTGAGCTTGAATTTGAAATGTTAGTTAAAGCTTTAATAAAATAGTTTTGGAAGTTGAAGCTACATTACCTTCATCAAATCTCAAGCCATGCTTGTTTGTGCTTTCTTTCCAAGGCTTAAGACTTGATCCAATCGAGCTAAACCAATTTTAAGTTCATCAATACACTTTTGAGCGTCAACAAGTTAAGATCTGAGTTTCTCAATTTCTTCATTTATCTAGTTCACTTCTTTCTCTAGTTGTGTCATGCAATCTTCAGCATAAGCATTCTCATAATTAAGAAACTCCCTTTCATTTTTTTAGTACATTAATCAATGACTTTTGTATCTCCCATGACCCTTAAAAGTTTGTTATATGCTTCATATAATTCCCCATAAGAGTTCTTAATATCTGATTCATCACTGTCTGATTTAATCTGTTCAATTATGCTAGACACGACTGCTTTGCCTTTGTTAGATAAACTGCTAGTAAATGCAACAAAGTTGCTGGAATGTTCTTCTTCATCAGAACCTGTTTCTAAGTTGTCATCACTCCATGTTGCACACATGCCTTGTCCATCCTCTTCTTACAATTTGGACATTTAGATTGTCTATGCCTAAATTCCTTGCATTCAAAAAACTACACTGGCCCTTTCTTGTCAGGTGTTTCTTGACTTTTCTTGTCTGGTTCTTTGAGAAATTTCCTTGCATCAAAGCTCCTTGCTTTTTGAGTCTTCTTAGGATTTCTCTTCTTGAGATTTTTCCTCATGTATTTGACAAAGTTCTTTGTCAAACACATAATCTACTCTTCATTCTCCTTTTTCTTTGAGGTAGCAGAAAAAGCAAGGCTCTTTTCCTTCCTTCTTGATTTTAGCCTCATCTCATAAGATTGAAGAGAACCAAACAGTTTATCAACTTTCATTATCTTCACGTTATCGCTTTCTTCAATGGCGGTAATCTTATGTTGAAATTTATCTAGTAAAGATCTAAGAATCTTTCCTACAGGTTTAGCCTTATAATACTCATCACTAAACATGTAATCAGCATTAGTTATTTCACAATGTTGAGTATGAAAATAACCTATTGACTCATCCTCATGCATAACAAGATTTTCAAACTTTGAAGTCAAGGTAAGTATTTTAGAGTCTTTTACCTTCTTTGTACATTTATGCCTTACCTAGAGAATATCTCATGCCTGTTTTGAAATTGTGCACTTCGAGATCAACCCAAACTATTGGATATTGACAGCAAGAAAATGGCATTAATCCTTTTAAGTTCCAACTAAAATAGTAAAGCAACATGGAACCAAGAATTTTTACGTGGTTCGGCTAAAACAAAGCCTACATCCACAGGCAACAGGAGTGCAACCATTATGTTGTATGTGTTTACGCTTGAGTTTGGACACATTATAATGGTAGACACTAGCTCACTCACAAACCTAGTCTATACAAACTTGACCAACCTCGGTCACAATCATAGTCTTTCACACACTCTTCTA
Organism: Boswellia sacra; assembly: GCA_013180625.2. Taxonomy (NCBI): domain Eukaryota; kingdom Viridiplantae; phylum Streptophyta; class Magnoliopsida; order Sapindales; family Burseraceae; genus Boswellia; species Boswellia sacra. The sequence continues at coordinate 580,596 of SNVD02013559.1, read as the reverse complement.
ATACTGTTTTGAGGCTACACTTCACAGTTATGACTGACATAACTATACTAGTTTAGTCAAACATAGCCAATGTAAGTGTTACAGATAGTCCTTCACACACTCTTCTAATGTTGTTTTGATGCTGCACTTCACAGTTATGACTGACATAACTACACTAGTTTAGTCAAACATAGCCAATGTAAGTGTTACATACTTATGTAATCACTCAACACACTTAATCTTACACAATCCTAGTAACACTTACAAACTAGATCTGTGGACATACTCAACACAAATAAGCCATACACAATCTTAACTCACACAAAGCATAATACTTTTACAATGAAAGACAAAGAACTTAACACATATGAAAATGATTCTCTTAGTTCTTGCACACCTTTTCAAACTTTGGAATGTGTCCTTTATATAGACTATGTGATTAGTCATATAAAGCATGTAATCATCAAATCCAATAATCATAATTTTCCTGCAAAATCTAAAATGAGATTATTAGATAAAGATCAATAAATTAGGAAGTTATAAATTAATCACTTGGATAATTGACACACATATCGTACTCATAAAAGTGTTTTCCAATCAAGATTAATGTTTATCAAAGATATCTCTATCAAGAATGTGATTATCAATTAAGATAAATATTAGGCAAAAAATATCTTCATTACACAAGTGATTGATAATTAAGATATAGAACTTCCTAATATAAATTTAATCAATCAATCAATCAATTAAACATATCTCTTCCTAAAATAAATCTTTCATAAATGCATTAGGAAAAAGAATAACATACATATTTTTATCATAAGTTGAAATTTTGATCACATGCATGGCTTTGCCACTTGTCATATTGACACCGACATATATTTTTTAGAACCTCGGTTAATTTTGAATTTCAACTAAGTTGCATAATTAATACTTTTTGAAAATAATTTATTAAATTTTAAAACTCAATCAACCAAATGCTTCAATCCAATTCCATCAATAGTCCAAAAGTTGTGCCAAAATCCATATGTATAAATTAAAAAAAAAAAAAGCCTTTTACTTCAGTTTCTTGGATCTTTGGAAAAAAGTTCATTACTTCAATCCAATTCATGACATAATCCAATCCCTAACATGAAGTTTTTCCGAATAGGAGCTTGGGTATATGCAGATTTATAATTAATTTTCTATATTGTTTTGTTTTGAAAGATGTTGATCCATTCTATATGCATGTTAATTTCAGAAACATTTGCGGTTAAAAGTACATGCAAAGTTCAGAAGTGATTAAAAACCTTCCTAGCCTTTAAAGAAACAAAGTTTAATACAACATGATCATTATGGAATTTTAAGAACAGAACAAAAATATTATATTTAAGGTCAATTGGGTTTCACCACTTAGCCCTTACATGACAAATCAGTCATGAAGAATGATTGGTCAAACACTAGCCTCTCAAGACAAATATTTTTGGATCAACTCGACCGATCACACAAATCAGATCACGTATTCTGTTATAAAATTTTTTTAATTTTATCTTTTACTAATTAATTATTGTAGATTATTTCATTTTATTTATAAACACCCACCGTTTGAAAACCCAAACAAAATTTTGTATTAAAAAATTATCCTAAAATCGCGAGCGTCCCAATATATCACCATAATCCGAATTTAATGTGGACGGAGGGTGGACCCTTATTATTTATTGTTGTTAGCTTTCATCTGTATATATAAGTCCAGCCGCCACAGTCCGATTTTCCCGCATTTGATAATAGATAAGCAATCAATTTCCTCTTCACCACGTATACAAATATTATTGTGTTGTTTATAATATAAGGGAAATGCTGCGGCATCTCTAAGTATCACTATATTTCTTTATAAAATTGTTTATACTTGAATTCAACGGTGATTCTAGGATTTTATTAAAGAGGAACACTATTAATATTTTAATATTTATAATTTATTTGATAAACCTTAATAATATGATAAAATTTAAAAAAATAAAATAAAAAATACAACTGAATGAGGGACATTATAACTATAACAGTTCAAAAATATAAAGAGTTTTTTTTTTTTTAAATTCGATGCCAACTCAAAATAGCTTTTCTTTTAAAATCTCTCTATAACTATTCAAAAAAATTATTTTATAGCATAAATTACTTTTTATCCAAAAAAGAAAACTACAAACAAATGAAATGAAATAAAAATCTCTCATAGATTAATTTTTTAAAATATAATACTACTTTTTAAATCTAATTAATGCAAATAAATAAAAAATAAAGAGAAAGACATGATAAAAACATAACATATGATTTTATTTCAAATTATAGGAAAAAGGCAGTCATTACCATTCATCAGGGTCATCAAATTTGTACTCTTTTAGCACAATTGATTGATTTCTTATTTCACATATAAAAAAATATTTATATAGTGTAAAACATATGATTTATGTAAAATTAGATAATTACAAATAGAAAACTAAAATTCTATTTATGAATAAGTTAATAAAAGTTAATTAAAATATAGTATCAACTTATATTATTGTATGTCTCAAGTAGCTAAGAAAAAGAAAAGAGAATTATAAAATATGAAATTGATTACTTTTTTAATTTAAAAAAAAAGAATATAAAAATAATAAAGTGAAGTTAAGGGTTACATTGAATTTCCAAAATTGAAAGGGGTCGGAACCCCGTTCCGTGTGTAGGTCCACCATTGCTTGAATTTACCGGCGCAAAATCTTATAATATAAAGTTTATATATGCTCAGGTTTATATAAAGTCAGCAGCGAAAAAGGAAATAGTATAAGAGGCAAAATAAGAGCGGGTGAAAGAGAGAGGAGAGAAATTCTCGAAGTTAAAATATTAAAAAAAAAAAAACAGAGAGAGAGACAGAGATGAGCCATGGACTTACTCTAGCTCATTTATCTTTTATTCATTTAATCAAGCACCTTTTATATGCAAGTGTAGAGCCAACAATTGTTGACTTTGTAACATACAAATTGGCCAAAATTTCTACCCCAAAATTCGGTGTTAAATGAGCCAAAATTGATATTAATGTGGATAAAACAAATTTGCAAGCGGTAGAGGCAAGCTTTGGCAGAAAATGTTGACACGTCGTGGTGAAATTTTCAATTTAACAGCTGATTTTTAAATTTAGGAAAGAAAGATAATTACAACCCCAATTAGGGGTGGCAATTTGCCCCGCCGGGTCCGGAGCCCCGGTTTGCCCCGGACAAATTACCCGCCCCAAAACTGTTTTGGGGCGGGTCTGGGGCAAAAGAATTCTGCCCCGGTAGGGGCGGGTCAGGGTCCGGGTCTAACACTTAACCCCGTTCGACCCGCCCCGCCCCGCACAGTATAAGGGTATATGTGATAAAAAATAAACTATTGGGACTTAAATGATATTATTAGGGGTGACTGTAACACGTTTGAATATATTAAAGGGTTAACAGTAAGTAAAATAATATGATAAAAATTAGAGGGTGTAAATGTTATAGGGGGTTGATTGCAAAAAATATAAATATTATAGGGGGTTAATTGCAAAAATATAAATATTTAGGGGCGGGGCGGGTCCAATTTGTTCAAAAATTTTTTGCCCCGCCCCGCCCCGCCCCGCAACGGGGCAATGGGGCGGGGCGGGGCAAAAAAAATTTGAACGGGGCGGGGCTGGGTACCGGCCGCCCCGGACCCGCCCCGCCCCATTGCCATCCCTAACCCCAATTTTAAAATAACAAAAAATTACTATTTCACCACCCTTATTATACGTTAATTTAGTATCAAAGCAATTGGATTTAAAAAAAAAAATCAATAAATAAGGAAAAAGTTACTCCAAACTAAAGATTTCTATCAAAATAGAACTTAACTAAAGATTTATAAGTTTTAGGCATAAATTTCACAAGAACCAAACAAAAAATCGAACTTAACTCAACTTTCAAACTGAAAACAAAGGCAGCACGAGGTCTCATTTATAACTTGATTCAACACAACATCAAGCAACTGTAAAAATGTTAAAACTTATAATCCAAAAATGTACACAAGTTCTGTGAAAGCTTTTGCCGGTCCTCTTCTTGATTCTAGCTCTATGATTCCTCTCTTCCTTCTGCATCCACAAACCCAAAACAAACATCATCCTACAAATCAAATGCTCAATGGATGAACACCCAACAATTCACAAAACTGATGCATTATGCAGAAACCTAATATGTAGTGGCCAGATTGAAGTAAAATGTCCATGAGCCAGTGATTTGCTTGTTGTTTTGGATGGAACTGATGATTAAAGAAAGTTGTGTGCATGTGTTATTCCACTATCAGGTTTCAAGACAATTTCTACTTGAAGCTGGAATAAAATGTCTACTATTGCAGGATCATGCATTAATAATAAGATAACAAGAAAGCTAAACGTGATCTAATTAGATGATCGCCACTAAATCCAGAACTTAATTAGTTCAAGCAAGGTATTTTGAATACTTTTTGCAAAATATACAAGGCATTTATCTCAAAACTATCTCGAATATCTTTCACATTTCACAACAACAAATCTATTCATTGTTTAATATAACAAATCTTTCTTATGTTTCACTGATAAATTCATGATATGTGCTCACATGCATATATAAAGAGAAGAAAAACGAACCTGCTTGAAGCTGAATTCTCCTCCTAAAAAAGCAATCCAACCATGCAAATTGAGACGAAATACAAAGAAAGCTTAACCAAGACAACAGAGGAAACAAAGAGACACAAGAGAGTTTCATATGCAAATAATCCCCAAGTAATGAATCATAAGTTCCAAATAATGAATCCTAAGTTTCATAGGCACTTAAACATGAACCAAAAGATACATCCCCAAGTAAGGTGGAAAATAAGCAAACATAAGTAATATATTTCTTGCTCAATACACTAACCATAAGACACTGTAATCGATGTGTACTAGAAGCATCTGGAACCTATTGACCAAAATAGGACAATAGTAAATTACTTTATAATTATAATTTTTTTTAACAAAATCAATATTTAAAAGGATTGTACACTTGTTCATTCATGGAATGACGCATCTCATCACCAAAATTCTGGAAATGGCATTGCAAAAATGATTGCATTCGACTAAATTGTGCATTTAAATCACTGTGCTCGACCTGCAAATCATTATATTTAGTTTACAAATCAACTGATAGGAGCTCAAGTTTTGGATCGAGTTATGGGACCATGTAGAATGGTATACCCTTGAAGGGGTTTTATTATTTTTTCTTCCCCTCCCTATCTTTGTTGGTTAACAGTAGTTGAGAGCTCAATTAATGAGAAAGCCCAGTAATCTCAAATAACTCATATTGCAGAAAATTTTCTTGTGCTCTTTATTTCATTAGAAAGGCTTTAAATACACAGTCACATAACAGAATTCCCATAGGTGAGGAGGATTTCCAGGGATAACAAATAAAATAAAGTGGCTAAAAATCTGCAATTTAAACTGCAACTGACAAGCAAAAAAATTTGCAACTTAAAAAAAAAAAATCACTTTAAACAACTGGCTCTAACCCCTTCTTTTGTTGACTGCATCTCCTATATGTGTGAGTAAAAGGGACCACATGCATCTCTTGTTGTTACTGAGGTGTATTTTTCATAACATCACTCCCTCCCTCCAAAATACGTTGGACCTCAAACGTGAAATCAGGTACTGTGTCTGAATATGCTCAGTTGTTTCCTAAGATGCCTCAGAAGGTGATAAAACCTCCCAGTGAATCAAGACCTGACGATTGCCTGCGACAAACTTTTTGTCTAGAATGGCTTTTGGAGTTGGAAGTATTTTTCCTTGGTGAATTGTAGGTAACTGTGGTGTAATTCCCACAGGGGAACCTTGGAATATTTTTAAGCATGAGACATGAAAAACTGGGTGTATTTTGACAGGAGGCGGAAGTGTAAGATGGTAAGCTACGGACCCAATTTTTGACTTCACAGAAAACGGTCCATAATATCGGGGAGAAAGTTTCTTGTTCTTGTTGGAAGCTAAGTTTATTTGCCGATAAGGTTGTAATTTCAATAATACCAAGTCTCCAACCTCAAAGTGGACTTCTCTATGATGTTTATCAAAATTGCTCTTCATTATATCTTGAGCTTGTAAGAGTCTATCATGTAGGTCATTGAAAATTTGATCTCGAGTTTTTAGTTCTTGCTCTACAACTTCCACCTGAGCTATTCCTGGACAGTTATTCAAGAGGCAGGGTGGTGCTCTACTATAAACAACCTCGAAAGGAATAGTTTTGAGAGAAGAATAGTACCCAGTATTATAGCAATACTCAGCCCAAGAAATCCATTGCATCCATTTGCATGGCTAATCACTAGTGAAGCAGCGTAGGTAGACTTTCTATGGTTCGATTGACAACTTCGATTTGACCATCACTTTGTGGATGGTAGGAGGAGCTGAAAGCCAATTTTGTGCCACTCAATTTGAAAATTTCATTCCAAAAAGAGCTTGTGAATGTTACATCTCTATCACTCACAATTGTTTCCTATAATCCATGTAACTTAAAAACATGGTGAAAGAAAACTCTTGCTACGAAGACAACATAATATGGATGAGCTATGGGAATAAAGTGTGCATATTTGGAAAAACGATATACCACAATGAGCAAAATAGATTTGCCAAATGAAGGAGGTAAGGCATCAATAAAATCCATAGAAATGTCTGCCCATACCTGAATGGGAATCGGAAGAGGTTGTAATAGGTCGGCTGGTTGCAAGTGCTCAGATTTGTTTCTTTGGGAAACAACACAACATCTGATAAAATCTTGGATTGTTTTCTTCATACCTGACCAATAAAAGTTTGATCTTATGCGAAATAAAGTCTTCTAGTATACCTCATGGCCTTAGTTGTGCAGCACCAAAATGACTGCCTGAACATGAGGAGAACTAGGCTCCAAATATGCTCTATTTTTGTAAAATATAAGGCCAATCGAATAAGACCAAAAGGAAGGTAATTTTTCAGATTTGATGTTATCAATGAAAGACTGCAGTGTTGGAGAAGTCGTTATCTTGTCTTTTAATTTTTGGAAGAGGTCCAATTGTGGCATGGATATTGTTGAAATTAATCTTACATCTTCATCTCGGTGTGACAAAGCATCTGCCACTCGATTTTCTTTGCCAGTTGTATACTCGACCTTGAAGTCGTAGCCCAAGAGTTTGCTTATCCAATGCTGTTGCGGTGAAGTGGTAATTCTTTGGCCCAATAGATATTTAAGACTGTAGTGATTAGTGCCCATAATGAATTTTTTGCCCCAAATATATGGTCTCCAATGCCTAATAGCTTGTGAAAGTTCTGTGAGTTTTTTTTCATAAGCTAGAAGCTTGATGTGACATTGAACCATCGGTTTGCTATAGAAAGCAATGGGCCTTCCATCCTGTTTTAACACTGGACCTAAACCACACTCAAAAGCATCACATTCTACAACAAAATCTTTTTCAAAATTAGGTAAAGCCAATACTGAGCAATGGTCATGGCATGTTTGAGTTGGTCAAAGACACCAAGGCTTCTTCAGTCCAAATTAATGAATTTTTGCGTAACATATTGGTGAGAGGATAGTTGCAATCAACCCGTGGTTCTGGACAAATTTTTGATAGTAACCATTAAGGCCTAAGAAGCCTCTTAGAGCTCTGATAGTTTTTGGCTGAGGCCACTGGATCATAACTTCAATCTTTTCAGCATCTGCCATTGCTCCTTTTGATGAAATAATGTGGCTAAGATAAGAAATTTGAGATTGGGCAAACAAACATTTAGTCACCTTGAGGAATTAAATATTGTGTTGTAGTAATGAAAAAACTACTCTAAGATTGTGTAATTGGTCAGCCCATGTACAACTATAGACGAGTATATCATCAAAAAGAAAAACTAGAACAAATTTACGCAGGTATGGCTGGAACACTTCATTCATTAAGGCTTGAAAGGTCGAGGGGGCATTGGTAAGAGCAAATAGCATCACAAGGAATTCAAAATGCCCATGATATGTTCGGAAGGCAGTTTTCTCCACATCATCTAGGTTAATACGAACTTGGTGATATCCGGATCTTAAATCTTGCTTAGAGAAATATTTAGAACCATTTAATTCTTCCAGATGTTCATCGATGACTGGGATAGGAAATTTGTCCTTGATGGTTTTTGCATTCGATGAGCGATAGTCGACAAAAAATCGCCACGAGTTGTCTGCCTTTTTAACTAGCAGTACTAGTGAAGAATAAGGAGAATTGCTAGGCCTTATGATACCTTGTTGTAACATCTCTTGACATTATGCTTCAAGAGATATCCTATGATCACAAGCATGAGGAGTTGAGGAGTTGGTAGGCCAACTAGAAGTTAGAAGATGCCTTGAAATTCAGATAGCAAACGCTTCAGACTAAGCTCTTCTTCGGCGTCTAACTTAAGAGCTGAGAGGGACGATGATGGTTGCTGTTTAGAGTCCTTAAGTCCATGCAACCCTATTGGTGTGCCCCCTGCACCCCCCCCCCACCATCGCCCCCCCCCCCCCCCCCCCAGTGTGTGAACTCCATCCTTATGGTGGCAAAATCCCAACATATTGGTCCTAAAGTCTTAAGCTGATTGACACCTAACATAGCACCAAAACCACATAAGGGAAGCAAAAATAGATCAAATGGAAATTTTTGGTTACCCAATTGTATCAGTAGCTTCTTGCAAAATCTAGGGCTTCTGAGTTTTTCCCCGTTTGCCACTGTTACTTTGAGATTTGTCTTAGGATCTATTGGAATTTGAAGTCGATGCACTAGAGATTCATCCACAAAGCTGTGTAGAACTTGAGTTAATGAGGACCACTAATGGATGGCCATTTATTCTTCCCTCCCTATACATTGTTTGGTTGTTTTGAGTTCTAGTAATCGCACGGAGTGATATTTCCAGGTCAGCCTCTGTTGTTTCTTCCTCTTCAATACCCTCTAACCAAAATAGCCGCTTACACGTGTCCAAATTCGAAGCGTTCATCATAGTTGAATCATAATCCCTTGCCTTTATGTTCCTCCATTTTTGCTCTTGAGAGTCTTTTAATAAAAGGAGTTTTGGGAGCTCCTCCTTCGGCAATAACCCTACTGCTTCTATGAATTGGATTAGCTTCCTTTTTCCCCTTATCATTGCGTCAGTCATAAAGGCGAGCAAGGCTCACGGCTGTAGTCAATCTGGAGGTTGGTACACCTCAACTTTTACTACAATGGCTTCCCAAAGACCATTGATGAAGTTACCATTTCTTGTTCCAAGGTCAGCGACATAGTTTGGGCATAAAGTCGTTCAAACTGTCATTGGTAGGCCTCTATTGTCCCTGTTTGTTTTACCTTGGAGAGTTCACCCAGTTTGTTACTTCTTATTGGAGGCCCAAACCTTAATTGGCGATGGGTTTTGAAGTCCACCCAAGATATATTAGGCCGATCTCTCTTCAGCTTCAAATACCAGAATTGTGCATCTTCTTCAAAATGGAAGGAAACCAGCAAAACAAGGTCTTCTTCTAGTGTCCTTTGATGGTGGAAGAAGTTGTCACGGTAGCTTAACCAAACCAACGGATCAGAAGTACCATTAAAGCGAGGAAAATCAAGTTTTGCATATCTGAGCACAACATTACCACCTTCTGTGTAAGCTCTTCTAGAATGGTTTCTGTTGTCTAGATGAACTCGACTATGTCCTCCTTCACCTGAATCTCCAACAGCTCTTTACAGATCCAAAGTCTTTGTAAGATGTTCAAGCTGGGTGGCCATCATTTGCTGTTTGACTTCAGACGCTGCATGTTCAGTTTTGTAAATTGAGAGGAATTCTTCAAATTGCTCTTGCAGGGGTTCGATTCTCCCCCATAACTCCTAGCTCTGATACCAAATTGATAGAAGCTCGAGTTTTAGATCGAGTTATGGGACCTTGTAGAATGGTATCTCTTCCTAACTCTATCCTAAAAGGGGGTTTTATTATTTTTTCTTCCCCGCCCTATCTTTGCTGGTTGACAATAGTTGAGAGCTCAATTAATGAGAGAGCTTACTGATCTCAAATAACTCAGATTGCAGAAAATTTTCTTGTGCTCTTTATTTCATTAGGAAGGCTTCAAATACATAGTCATATAACAGAATTCCCACAGGTGAGAAGGATTTCCAAAGATAACAAATAAAATAAAGTGGCTAAAATCTACAATTTAAACTGCAACTGACAAGCAAAAAAATCTGTAACTTAAAAAAAAAAATCACTTTAAACAACTGGCTCTGACTCCTTTTATTGACTGCGTCTCTTGTATGTGTGAGTACAAGAGACCACATGCATCTCTTCTTATTTCTAAGGTGTATTTTTCATAACATCAACCCATTCAGATCTTAGTTGATCCAACTCCTCTTGCATTTTCTCGTCACACTGAGTTGAACTTTGGCACACGACATCTAAGGGTGATGGACCATAACCAAAAGTTCTAGCATGTCCATGAGCATCACGTCCCATAACATAACATCGATAAGTACTTGTTATTCTGCTTGATTAGTTCATTCTTCCTTGGGCAATTAAGACAAATTTTCTTTGAGTTGACTCTATGAACAAAAAAAATCACATAAATAAAAAATACTTATAAAGTTAAAATAATTATTTTAAAATACTTACAATTATTTCAACACTCTCATTGTCACATAACGTACCATCTCTCCTTGATCTAGTTTTAATGAAAACCCTAATTCTATTCGTACTCTTTCCATTTTTTTCATCTACCAAAAAAAAGTATATGAAAAGGATCAATGCAACAAAAGAAATGAATATTAGCCAAGTGTTATAATAGATTAAAAAAATTACCAAATTGATAATTAACTAACCTCCACTCTTGTTTTAGCAAATGAAGTGCGAACCGTCCTTGAAACAAAGTTGCTTTGAACGATTCTTCTTATTCTTTTTTGCAACTGCCTACAATATTATGGATACAAATTATGTTTAGATTAGATTATGCCAATACAAAGTTAAAACTTTATTTTTACAATTCACATATTTTAACTTTCTCAGACCCCCAATAAACTACAAGTGTTCTCCATTGATCTTCAACAACTCTAGGAGAAGTGAATGCTAAATGTTCTTGATCTGTTTCATATTTCATATAGTAATCACGTTTCAATCTACTTTTCCAATCCTTTCACATTTTAGCTACATTCTTTAAGCAATGAGGTTTGTAGTCATCTAGAGCATCCATGTTTTCCTGCAATGAAAAGTAAATTCTACTTGTAAATTGAAATAAACATCAAAGAAACTCATTATTATGAAAAATGTTTCATACCTTTACTTCTCTCCATATATATTCCAATACATCCTCTCCAATACATTCTCTGGTACGGTTGTCCACTCAGCATATGTCAAAGGAACTTTCTCTCCATCTTGTGCAATAATAACAAGTTGAGATTTAAATCGTTCTGCAGTTGGACCTATAACTTGCCACATGTCATTGAAATCCAAATACACTATATGCCCTAAACCCCAATCTTCAATACCAAGGGCAGGACCACGAGGTGGTCTAGATTGTGTCGACTCAAGAGATCCTAATAAAAGGGATTGATAAAATGCACACAAAGAATATATTAGTATACTTCACTTATTAAAAAAGAGTACTTTATTTACTAAAAATATTAAGTATATATAGATGGACATTCTCCTTTTGTAGGCACTTGTGAAAATGAAGAGGGTACTCTCGATGCAGCCCGTTGTTGAAGTAAGCTATCCAGATATACCTCTAACTTTTCGAGGTGCCATACTCAACTACAATCAAATACTAAGATATATAATACAAAATACTTAAATATCAAAAACAAAAACAAACATAAACATCTTATTTGGTTTTAATATTTATTTATAGCAAAGAAAACTCATAACATCCAAATAGGGGGGGAAGGACATAATAACCTTACCCCTAGAGAAGAGACCAAAAAATACAAAACAATATAAAAAAATCTCATTCAACATCTTCCATATCAACATCATCATTAACACCATAATCAACATGTATATCCACTAATGTTCCAGCAACTCCTTGCCTAAACCAACTAATATATTTACCTTCATTTAACTCATGTTGTGCATTAGCTCAACTTGAGGTATATTAATTGATTATAAGAAGAATAATTTGGATACATGTCATACAAATCTCTAACAGTCATCTTAAGAACAACATGCCAATTGGAATCTAAAGGGTCTTGAACATAACAAAAATGCTCTGCTTGCCTCACTAAAATAAAAGGCTCATCACCAAGTTGATTATTTCTGCATAGCAAATTATTAAATTTCACCATTGGGAATTTAAACTCATCATGCATTTTCTCAACTTGCTTATCAATCCATTCACCCTTAAATAATACAAATTTCATGGCATTAGTATAACGAATACTAATGATGTTTGTCAACACCCCATGAAATGTCACATTTCCTGAATGAGGATTTCTATCTCTTACACTAGCATATATAACTCATTGTGTCAACTTTCATAACAACACCAAAATTTTAAGTTGTTTTATTTTTGTCATTGTCTATGGTGCAAAATTTAAAACCATTAACAAAGTATCCTTTGAATCTTTGATCAACTCTATAAGGACCTTCTGTTAAGATTATGATTTCATCAAAAAGGGATACATTTGAAGTTCATCACAAGTTTTGGACCTATATAAAGTAAATTTATTAGATTTCATATTTAATATAATATGAACTTAAATAAAATAAAGTTAGAAAACTTACATGTTTCCTAAACCATTCATGAAACTTTTCATTATGAATTTTTTGAATCTGGTGATGTAGAGTATGAGGCATTTATTGTGCAAACTCTTAAAGATGCTGTCAATATAAATTTAAAATCATAATTTAGTATGCCATTTATGAATTATAAAATTAGTTAATAGGAAGCATATAACATACTCTCGAAATGGAGTAACGGTATCTGGTGTTCACTAGCACATATCTATGTGCTTGAACCCATGAGGTTTCATCAAGATGCACTTTAACTCCTTTTCCAAAAGGACGCTCAACACCACCATCATCATTTCGACTTGGTCGATTAATTTGGTTTCCACATCATCTAGGTATCTTGTGCAAAAATTTGTACACTCTTTCATCAAGTATCCTTTGGCAATTGAAGCCTCTAGATGTGCACAATTGCGAACGTAACGCTTTAGAGTTGATAGATACCTATAATTAGATGATATCAAGAATACTTCAAATAAAGTAACAAGAAAAAGATAATAGCAAATCTTATATACATCCAACGCAATTGAACAGGACCAGCAATTAAAGCTTCCTTAGCTAGGTGAATTGGTAAATGTTCCATCATGTTGAACAATGACATAGGAAAAATCTTTTCAAGATGACAAAGTGTGAGCGCAATTCGATATTGAATATAGCTTAAATCATCTGGAGTATTAACTTTTGAGCATAATTGTCTAAAAAATTTTAATAATTCAATCAAGACTTCAACAACATTTTGTGGTAATGCTCTACGTCCAGTCGTAGGAAGCAACTGTTGCATCAAGATATGATTATCATCGCTTTTCCAACCCTTGATACTCTTATCTTTAGCATGTATACGTCGAGAGATATTTGAGGCATAACTGTCTGGAACTCTAATCTTCTTCAACACTTCCAAAAATGTATCTTTTTTATGCTTTTTCATAAAGAAACATGCAGAAGGTAAATATACCTTATTGCCACCTCTTTGTTGAGGATGCAATGGCTTCCTAATTCCCATTTCTTCTAAATCAAAATGAGCCTTCAAATTATTTTTAGACTTTCTGGCAACACCTAGCAAAGTCGAAAGTAAATTGCCACAAATATTTTTCTCAATGTGCATCACATCTAAATTGTGACGAATTAGGTTGTAATCCCAATATGGAAGCTCCAAAAAAATGCTTTTCTTCTTCCTAGTGATCTCACCATCTCTTGCCAAATTCTCATCAATTCTCCTCTTCTTAAGGTCTTTTATCTTATAATTAGTAAGTATTTTGTTTAATTCTCTTTTCACATCACTCATAGAAAATCACTTAGGTGCTTTCCCATCTTCCATTGTTCCATCAAGTAACAATTTGTCTTTTCGAAATTTATGAATTGTCGGTAAAAATCGATGATGACCCATGTAATAATACTTTCTACTATGTACCAACTAACACGATCTGGTATTTTGTTGACAACAAGGACATGCTTTATTACCCTTAGTACTCCAACTAGACAAATTAGCATATGCTGGAAAATCACTAATAGTCCACAAAAGGGTTGCACGTAGTTTGAACATTTGCTTATTTTATGCATCATAAGAAACGACACCTTCAAACCACAATTTTTTCAACTCTTCAATCAATGTCAATAAGCATAGACAAAATAAAGAAGGATTGCTTCATACATAACCACGGTGGCAAGTTATATGACACTAGAACAATAGGCCACGTACTATATGTTGTAGACATCGTTCTAAAAGGATTAAAACCATCAACTGCAAATCCAAGTCTAACATTACGACTATCACAAGCAAAATATGAATTTTTTTCATTAAAAGTTTTCCATGCAGGACTATTAGCAGGATGTATTAACACACCATCATTAGTGTGTGATTCAGCATGCCATGTCATAAAAGAAGTAGTTTTTTAAGACATAAATAGTCTTGGCACCAATGGAAAATATCGTACTTGTTTAGCATGTATTTGTTTACCTCTATTTTGAACATTACCGAAGCTACCATCAAACTGCTTATATCTAGATGTATGGCATACTTGACATTTGTCAAGTTTCTCGTACTCATTTCTAAACAACATACAATTATTTGGACAAGCGTCCCAAGTTTTGTATGCAAAACCTAAGTCGATAGTTATTTTTTGAGCCTCATAGTATGATTTTGGCAATTTAGCATAGGAAATTTTTCAAAAGTTCTAACAACATCGTCAATGATTTATTCATCCATCCACACAATATTTTCATATGCAAAAGTCGAATGATAAATGATAGTGCTGTAAAATTTTTAGAACCTGGATATAAAGGACACTTTGCCTCTTGGAGTAATTTAAAGAACTTCTTAGTCTCAACATTTGGGCTCTCAATATTTTCATCATCCAACGGATGAATAAAGTCTAAATCATCATCCATAGTTTGAATAACCATTGTATCATGTATCATCCCGACCATATCATCATTATCAACTAAATCACAACTAGTCTTGACTTTAATTAACAATTCTTGAATGGGTCTAAGGTTGTTAAATGCATGCATCAACATAATAGTTGAGATATGTAAATCAAAACTTGGATACCATAGTACTTGGTATCTAAGATTTAAATCTATATTATCTGCAAACAAAATATTTGAAAGAATAATACAAAATATTCGAAAGGACATTGTGACAAGCATAGTATCTAAGAAAACCTATATTGTCCCTAAATAATTACTAATTATTCAACAATTATTGAAATATTAATCATTTTAATTAATTAAGTAATTATTGAAACATTAGTTAATTATTGGAATATTAAAAATTATTTAACTACTGAAATATTAAGTAATTAATTATGAAAATATTAATTAATTATTGAAATACTGATTATTTGATTTATTATTGAAATACTAATTAATTATTTAATTAAAAAATTAATTAGTTAATTAATTATTGGAATATTATTAATTAATTATTAAATATTAATTAATTAATTAAAATATTAATTGATTAATTATTAAAATAAATAATTATTAATTATTTAATAAATTATTGAAACATTACTTAATTATTTAACTATCAGAATATTTAAGAATTAAATAATTATTGAAATATTAATTATTTAATTTATTATTGAAATGTCAATTATTTAATTTTTTATTGAAATGTCAATTATTTAATTTTTTATTGAAATGTTAATTATTTAATTTATTATTGAAATATTAATTAATTAATTATGACAATATAATCTGCATATTCTAACAAAATAGAACAATTAATTTGATTATGAAATTAATAAAAAAAATCATCCACATAAGATAACAATGACAAATATTCAACATCGTGGGCGCAACATATGTGGTTGGATATAAAAACAAATGTTCTATTGGACACAAAGATGGAATGATCTTGTACCCGTATCTGTGCTCTATTTCCAGTTTTGATATTTGAGACCGTCAAACAAGCCTTTTTCTTGATCCTCTTTTTCCAGAACTCGTGGTGGCTGCATATGTACAGATTCTTCACCCATATGTGACACTTGCTTTCGATAACTAAAGCTTAGGATGCTCTTCAAGTTGATCAATGAACTGTTGCAACAGAAAGTACAATTGAGAAGGCATCATATAAACATGCAAGGATTTTTCTCTTATGCCTTCTATGTAATTTTTCTTCTCATGCAAGGATTCTCCTTTAACGCTTCGTTACCTTCATTTGCGCTTAACAAAATAAGCGGTAGAGGAGAAGAACCTATATGGGCTAAATTCAAGCATACATAAAAATGAATCATAATCATCATCATTATGAACTTCAAGTACTGTAAGTTGACGGTTAATTCATAAAAGTAAACGCAACTCTTCCACTAAGCAAAGTTGCTAATATAATACGTAAGGTAGGATATAATAAAACCTAGCAAAGACAAATGTATTATCTCCTGAGTCAATATAATATAACCTAAAGCAGCTAAGGGGACTCTCATGCATGCAATTTACTCATTTTTAATCGAATAAAACAAGGTTCATATTCCTAAAGCTAATAGCAATATTGTTTCATGACATAATTATTTCAATCTAACTACAGTTTTCCCCTGCCTTGCCCTTGCATCCAATTCCTGGTGCTTTCAGCCCAGAAACATTCAATTATTTCATCAAACATTCAATCATTGTTACATTCAATCTATTCAGCCATTGGTTTAAGTATTTGTAGTCTAAAAGAAAAAAACATAACTCAAGCAATCCCAGGAAAGCTTTTCAATCTCAGTTATACTGGTATTTATATTGAAATTGGGATTAGATGATGATGAAATTGCAGAATACTCTAGTATCTTTATTGTCAAAGTAGTAATGAAATGACTCTTACGGAATCCATCTCAATAAAGAATAAGTCCAAACACTCCTCCGAAAGCCTATCTATGTGCTAGCTCAGCAATAAAACAAAAGACTTGAAAGTAGTCAGGCCCCTGTACAATAAGCTAATAAAGTGAAAGGAAAGGCCTTCTTTAACAAGTTTACTCAAAAAGAAAAAAAGAAAAAAAGAATGGTCGGTTAGGTTAAAATGAGGAAAAACCAAAGCAGAGAAAATATTCTAAAATAAGATTATATACTTAATCTTATGCGTCGGCTCTCTTGCAGTCATATATGGGAGAGGGGTGTCGCATGGTTAAAGTCATCTGCGACCGGATATGAAAGCAGACGCCAATGAAGGTCTTAAAAAATACATTTTTTATAGTGTCAGCTTCAACAAATTTAATTAATTAAAGTTTACAACCAATTAAGGAACTACACGACTATTAAACTTTAGAAAAGTAAATCAATATTGCATGAAAAGAAACAATGCTCTTTGGGAAAGTAATAGATAGGAGTAATTCAAAGATGACAAGGAAGAAGAGTTTCAAACAATGCTCAGAAATTTTAGGTTTTTTAATGGTGTCTTTCTTCGTTTTCTATTTGCTATACACTATCCACCTTGGTTTGACATTTTCAGTTTTATTTTTCTTTAATTTGATAGATTTTGGAGACAGAAGTTGTACAGTGGGATTGCTCAAGTAAGCGTGCCAGAAATTTCTATTTGCCATATATCAGCGTGTGTGGTCACAGTCCTTGGCAGAGCTAATTAAAAGTCTTATCATGAGGGGATATTGCAAGAAAATTTTGCATTTTAGTATTAGCTCTATATATATAGGTCCAACATACTCCCAAAACTAAAGATTTGTCATTAATGTCAAGGTTGACAAATTTATTGGGGGCTATTTGTCATCAATGTAAAGGTTGACAAATTTATTAGGGGCTACTAGTGCAAGAATGGATTCTACTGCAGAACATTTATAAGGATGGCTAGCTACTCTTATATATATATCCATGTCGATCCACTGATTCATATCTGCCTTTTTATTGTGGGACTTGGTTTAACGTGGGGAAAATGAGTTGTCCGATGATCAATGATATTGATGCTGGCCTGGGCAGATTTCCTGAGCTGTGATTAATCAAAACAGTGCCTTAGTTTCGTATTTTTTGTCCTCATCTCTCTTTCATTATTTGTTTGATCTATATGCTTTAATATCTTCTGCATACTAGTACTCATTAGTGATTTTAAGTTCCCTTAATTTTACCAAGAATCATGATGGTGTTGTAGAATCAGATCCTGAACTAATAAAAAATTATATAGAAATAAAAGATTCTCTTAAGTATCTCCATTTCATATACGGGCAATCCTCAAAAACTACCCTAAGGTTTACAGATTCATCAATCATATACAATGTTTGATATTTCGAATCAATCAACCCCTCATAGTTTCAAAATACATTATAAACTACCTTGTTAACTATTTTGACTAAAGTTAAAAGGGTTTTCCTTTGACAAGAGCAATGTCTCCTTGATCTTTGGTTTCATGGACCAGCCATCTAGGAACGGTTTAAATAAGCAAGAGTAAAGTGATTTATCTTCAATTTTCCCGATTGTGGGCAGCTCTTTGGTGGCTTCTGTAGCATTCATGAAAAGTTATTGGCGTTCAAAACGTGAAGTTGAAGCAAAGGAGACGAGTGACAATCAATCTCAGGCAAATAATAATAATATTATAATATACACTTTTAAATAGACAAAAACAGACTGAAGAAAACAAGTTTTCTGAATAAACAAGGATAAGGATGTAAGGATTAGAGATGTGGCAGTGAAAATTGGGGCAATGCAGCTGGATGCGTACGGGGAGGTGAGTTAAGGCAAGCACATTTTGAGCGAGAACTTTACATTGATTTAATATATATATATATATATATACATATATATATATATATATATATATATATATATGTATATATATATATATATGTCGTTTATATTTTAATGAAATTCATCATATTTTTTAAATGGGATTAAAAGAATATATAAAATCCAAAAATATATTTTTCAGGTAAAATATATTATTTTGTAATTTCAACCGTTATTCAATTTTTTATTACTAATTTTTCAAAGTCATTTAAGAGGTTTTGTCATTTTATCACCTCTATCATTTGTTTTCCTGCAACACAAGTAAGTTATTTCCCCAATAATTATTTCCCTTAATTTGCATATTTTTCATATATATTTTGATCCCGTTTCCAAATGAATAATTTGATCCTGTTTCCAAATGGTATAGAGCCATGAATAGAAATAGATATCCCACTGTAAAACATATAATAAGAGAACAAATTAGAGTTCGTAGAATTCAACTTAAGATTTGGGAAAAATATTTACAACCTAGTAGATATAATGAATTAGAAGAACGTGAAAAAATAAATCTCCAAAATCATTTAAATTTTATGAAAGGACATATTTATGAATTACAAATAGAATATTGGATGCTTTGCAATAGAGGTAGAATTTAGAGAAAATTCTAATTTTAGATTCCATTTAAGAATTGTTAGTAATTTAGAATTTTAGTAAACAAAATTCTAAGGATAGGGAAGGGTAGCAGTGAAAGCTGTGCATACGTTGGCAAGCCAGGTATTCCCGGTAACTAGGAGTGAAAAGCGTAAAGCCGTTGGTAAGCCTAGGTGTTCCCGTAGCCATCCTGTCCTGAGAAGATTATGTACTAAAATTTGCAGTTATTAATAATTTGAAAATGGCTTCTACAGTTAGAAAATATCTAAATTCTAAATCTAGAAAAACGTCCAAGATAATTAGTTCAAGAGAAATAATGGCAAAAATTACTAATATTAAACAAAGTCTAAATAAAAATATATTACCAAGTATTTCACCAAATAATATATATGAAATAGGAACATTTGATTTTAAGACTGCGTATTCAATAAAAGAACACGAGGAAACATTAACATTACAAAATGAATTTGAAGAAATAAGATTATTAAGTCAATTAGCAATAGAAAATTATAAACAAAAAGGATTTAATTATATACATTTCGGACTAATACAAATAGCTATTAAGCCGTTACCGAAAATTGGAATTGATTCCCCGGTATTAATGTTATTACGAGATAAAACATTATTAAAATTTCAAGACTCTTTATTAGGAGTAGTACAATCAAATCTCTGTAACGGTGCTATATATTTTAATTGTGCTCCAAATTTTCAAGTTAGTTTACACGATCCAACAATATTAGATACATTAGTTTTAAATATACATTTACCAGAATCAATTTTTACACAAAATAGACATGGATATTTATTATTATATAGAATATATTTTAAATAAACTAGTTCAGAATTTAATCCAAGATGTAGACTGCAAGATACTAGAGGAGAAACTACAATATTAACGGTAGAAACAGAAGAAAAAACTCCAACATCAACTTATACTCCAAAATTATTAAAATGGAATGAAATTACTATACCAGAAGTATGGATAATAGAAAATCCATTACCACCTAGAAATATAGCTCAAAAAGAAATAGCAAAAATTACTCAAAATCCAGAAGGGAAAATTTTATTAAGATTTAATTCCTTAAAAATAGGAGAAACTTCATCAAGTTGTTCTGATATAAAATCTGTTAGAAGTTCATTTTCATTACCAAAATCCAGTAGTTTTAATATTAGGAGTACACAAGCAAGTGAAATAAACAATAATTCTAACATCTTAGTAAACTATACAACACCTGCAGCAGAACCAGTTAATCAATCACCACCAATGTCACATACACAATGAGATTTTCAAATTATTAACACTATTCAACAGGAAAATTTTGAAATAAATAAAAAATATTTAAAAAATGAATTTTTACAAGAAGAAAATAATTTTAAAAGAAAATGGTATTTTAGTACATTTACAAAACAAAAAACTGAAGAGATTAGAGAAGAATGGTATAATGAAATGAAAATTTTAAAAATAAATATTCCTTTCTTTATATGGTTTAACACGTATGCATCAAAACATAATATCAAATTACCTTATGAAAGTCAACAAGTCAATGTTCAGACAAATGAATTTAAATAATGGGAAACCACACAACATGGAATAATTCAAGCTATACATCCACCTTTAGAACAAATAAAAATTAAAACAAATGAAACAGAAATCTTAGCAACTCCATTTAAAAAAGGATCTAATAAGCCAGATAATGAAACTGCAACTTTAGGAGATATTAAAAAAGTTTATGAACAAAATAATTTCAATAATCAATTATTGCATACTGTGTCTAAACAAGTTACAAGAATAGAAGATCAAATATATAATATTAAATTAAAACAACCTGTAACATTTCCTCAAGATGTATCTCCTCCATTATTTAAAACAGTCCAATCAAATAATCCACCAGTAAAACTTCCTAAAGTAGATTTAATTGATCAAATTAATCAAAAACTTAAAATACTATCAAGTACCTCTAATAATAATATTAATATAATAGATCAAAATCAACAAAGTGATAATCAATCTATTACAACTTCCGAAGATATAGATGAAATAAATAAAATAACTAAAATGGAAAAATGGAAACAAGCCCCTACAAGAACATATTATCCAAGACATACTCCACCAGATTTAATGTATGAAGAAAGAAAACAATTTATTTCTAATAAATATTCAGGTGATGCAATTTATGAATGGAATATAGATGGAAAATCAGAATATGAAATAATGAATACTTTACAAGAAATGGGTATGGCATCTACTGCTTATAAAGCTTATAAAACAACTGATCATGAAACTGCTAAGATGTTAGTAGCAGGTTTTACAGGGTCATTAAAATATTGGTGGGATAATTGTATAGGATTTAATAATCAACAGATTATACTAAATCATGTAGAGAAAACTCAAGTAGAAGATGAAGATGGATTTGTAACTATTCAAGAAACTCAAAATGCTGTAGAAGTATTAATATATACAATTTCAATGCATTTTATAGGAAATCCTAAAGAAGAATTAGCTAGTTCAAAAATAATTTTAACAAATCTTAGATGTCCAACCTTAGGAGATTTTAGATGGTATAAAGATGTATTTTTAACAAATATATTCAAAAGACTTGACTGCAATGCTTCTTTCTGGAAAGAAAGATTTATTGCGGGATTACCCAAATTCTTTTCTGAAAAAATAATCAACAAATTAACAGAAATAACAGGAGGAAATTCAATTCCTTGGGATAATATAACATATTGTCAATTATTTGCTTTTATTAAAAAAGAAGGTTTAGCAATATGTCAAGAACAAAAAGAGAAAAGAAAAATAGAGAGTTTTAGTAAAACTATGGGTTCATTTTGTTGGGATTTGTTTTTCATTAAATTCTTTAATATATGGTAAAGTAACTATATGTTTCTTTCTATCCCAAAATTGATTAGGTAAATCTGAACATACTTATTTTTTAAATTTATTTTCTATATTTTCTTTGTCATCTTTAATATTAGGCCTTTCTAATTGTTCTTCAATTCTTTTATATTTAATTTCTTTTTGGAGAAAATTAATATGGTTTTGTTTATTAATTATTAAATTTATTTGTTTAGTTATTGTATTTTGTTGTAGTTGGTGAATTTCTCTAGTATCTATTGATGATAAAAATTTAAAATTTATTTTTGTTCCCATGATTTCTGTATAAATTTCTTGACTATTAACTTTAAATTGATATATTTGTGTTAGGAATGGAGTACCTAAAATGATATTTTAACTGAGATTTTTTACTAATATAAATGTTGTTTTAAAACAATATCCTTGATTACATATTTTAACATTTGATAATTTATAATTAATTTCTAAATTCATTCCATTGGCACCTCTTAATTTTTCAGAAGTTTTTTCGTAATATTTTGTTAGAATAAGGCCTTCTCTAATACAATTTTGGTAAGCTCCTGAATCTACTAAAGCAATTGCTTCTATTTGTAAAAAATTATCTATATGTAATAGTATTCCTATATACCATTTTTGATAATTAATTTTGTCTACTATTTGTACATAATCTTCTTCTATCCTTGAACTAGAAGCTTGATCATTTTTATTTTGAGATTCAAGTATAGTTAATCTTGTTTGTGTTTGTAATTGTTCTAATTGTTGATTTTGAATTTCTTTTATTTGTTCTTTTAAATTTTTAATTTCTTGTTGTAATTCTCCCGTAGTAACTTGTTTAAATAAAGTTTGTGATGGGTACTTATCCCATATTTTGTTTAAACTAAATGTGTCTGGAATTTTAATTTTACTTTCTTGTTCTAAAACTTCTTTTAATCTCATCAAATATTCTCTTTTTATATTAGGATCTTCAATTTTATCAATAATATCTAGTAAAAATTGTTTATCAGTGTTTTTAGTGATTACATTAATTTGTTTATAATTACATATTCCTTCTGTACAACTTAAAGATTCATTATTTTCTGAAGTAGTATCAGTGTCTTGAATATCTAAAATATCTTCTTCACTATTACTGGTACTAGATTCTTGACTAGATTGTTCACTAAATAACAATTTATTGATTTTATTTTTTAATTCATCTTGATCATTTAGAAGTTCATTAACTTTGTTTTTCTTTTTACATTGTTTTGCCGTATGTTCTGGTTGTCTACAATTCCAATATACTAATTGTTTCTTTGAATAATTCTTCTTAGGTTTATATTTTCTCTTATTTTTCTTGAAATATTGATTGTCAAATTGATTTTTATAAAATTTCTTTGATTTTTTCTTGTATTTCTTTGAATATGATGGTGGTTTAAGATTTTCATAATCATATTGTTCACAAAATGAACCCATAGTTTTACTAAAACTCTCTATTTTTTTTCTCTTTTTGTTCTTGACATATTACTGAACCTTCTTTTTTAATAAAAGCAAATAATTGACTATATGTTATATTATCCCAAAGAATTGAATTTCCTCTTGTTATTTCTGCCAATTTATTGATTATTTTTTCAGAAAAGAATTTGGATAATCCCGCAATAAATCTTTCTTTCCAGAAAGAAGCATTGCAGTCAAGTCTTTTGAATATATTTGTTAAAAATAAATCTTTATACCATCTAAAATTTCCTAAGGTCGGATATCTAAGATTTGTTAAAATTATTTTTGAACTAGCTAATTCTTCTTTAGGATTTCCTATAAAATGCATTGAAATTGTATATATTAATACCTCTACAGCATTTTGAGTTTCTTGAATAGTTACGAATCCATCTTCATCTTCTACTTGAGTTTTCTCTACATGATTTAGTACAATCTGTTGATTATTAAATCCTATACAATTATCCCACCAATATTTTAATGACCCTGTAAAACCTGCTGTTAACATCTTAGCAGTTTCATGATCAGTTGTTTTATAAGCTTTATAAGCTGTAGATGCCATACCCATTTCTTGTAAAGTATTCATTATTTCATATTCTGATTTTTCATCTATATTCCGTTCATAAATTGCATCACCTGAATATTTATTAGAAATAAATTGTTTTCTTTCTTCATATATTAAATCTGGTGGAGTAGGTCTTGGATAATATGTTCTTGTAGGGGCTTGTTTCCATTTATTCTTTTTAGTTATTTTATTTATTTCATCTATATCTTCGGAAGTTGTAATAGATTGATTATCACTTTGTTGATTTTGATCTATTATATTAATATTATTCTTAGAGGTACTTGGTAGTATTTTTGATTAATTTGATCAATTAAATCTACTTTCGGAAGTTTTACTGGTGGATTATTTGATTGGACTGTTTTAAATAATGGAGGAGATACATCTTGAGGAAATGTTACAGGTTGTTTTAATTTAATATTATCTATTTGATCTTCTATTCTTGTAACTTGTTTAGACACAGTATGCAATAATTGATTATTGAAATTATTTTGTTCATAAACTTTTTTAATATCTCATAAAATTGCAGTTTCATTATCTGCCTTATTAGATACTTTTTTAAATGGAGTTGCTAAAATTTCTGTTTCATTTATTTTAATTTTTATTTGTTCTAAAGGTGGATGTATAGCTTGAATTATTCTATGTTGTGTGGTTTCCCATTTTTTAAATTCATTTATTTGAACATTGACTTGTTGACTTTCATAAGGTAATTTGATATTATGTTTTGATGTATACGTGTTAAACCATATAAAGAAAGGAATATTTATTTTAAAATTTTTCATTTCATTATACTATTATTCTCTAATCTCTTCAGTTTTTTGTTTTGTAAATGTACTAAAATACCATTTTCTTTTAAAATTATTTTCTTCTTGTAAA
The DNA here is from genome assembly GCA_013180625.2 of Boswellia sacra. Lineage (NCBI taxonomy): Eukaryota > Viridiplantae > Streptophyta > Magnoliopsida > Sapindales > Burseraceae > Boswellia > Boswellia sacra. The sequence goes on along the minus strand of SNVD02013559.1, from coordinate 555,348 downwards.
AATTCATTTCTTAAATATTTTTTATTTATTTCAAAATTTTCCTGTTGAATAGTGTTAATAGTTTGAAAATCTGATTGTGTAGGTGACATTGGTGGTGATTGATTAACTTGTTCTGCTACAGGTGTTGTATAGTTTACTGAGAAGATAGAATTATTGTTTATTTCACTTGCTTTTGTACTCCTAATATTAAAACTACTGGGTATTGGTAATGAAAATGAACTTCTAACAGATTTTATATCAGAATAACTTGATGAAGTTTCTCCTATTCTTAAGGAATTAAATCTTAATAAAATTTTCCCTTCTGGATTTTGAGTAATTTTTGCTATTTCTTTTTGAGCTATATTTCTAGGTCGTAATGGATTATCTATTATCCATACTTTTGGTATAGTAATTTCATTCCATTTTAATAATTTTGGAGTATAAGTTGATGTTGGAGTGTTTTCTTCTGTTTCTACCGTTAATATTGTAGTTTCTCCTCTAGTATCTTGCAGTCTACATCTTAGATTAAATTCTGAACTAGTTTGTTTAAAATATATTCTATATAATAATAAATATCCATGTCTATTTTGTGTAAAAATTGATTCTGGTAAATGTATATTTAAAACTAATGTATCTGATATTGTTGGATCGTGTAAACTAACTTGAAAATTTGGAGCACAATTAAAATATATAGCACCGTTACAGAGATTTGATTGTACTACTCCTAATAAAGAGTCTTGAAATTTTAATAATGTTTTATCTCTTAATAACATTAATACCGGGGAATCTATTCCAATTTTCGATAACGGCTTAATAGCTATTTGTATTAGTCCGAAATGTATATAATTAAATCCTTTTTGTTTATAATTTTCTATTGCTAATTGACTTAATAATCTTATTTCTTCAAATTCATTTTGTAGTGTTAATGTTTCCTCATGTTCTTTTATTGAATACGCAGTCTTAAAACCAAATGTTCCTATTTCATATATATTATTTGGTGAAATACTTGGTAATGTATTTTTATTTAAACTTTGTTTAATATTAGTAATTTTTGTCATTATTTCTCTTGAACTAATAATCTTGGACGTTTTTCTAGATTTAGAATTTAGATATTTTCTAACTGTAGAAGCCATTTTCAAATTATTAATAACTTCAAATTTTAGTACACAATCTTCTCAGGACAGGATGGCTACGGGACACCTAGGCTTACCAACGGCTTTACGTTTTTCACTCCTAGCTATCGGGAACACCTGGCTTGCCAACGTATGCACAACTTTCACTGCTACCCTTCCCTATCTTTAGAATTTTGTTTACTAAAATTCTAAATTACTAACAATTCTTAAATGGAATCTAAAATTAGAATTTTCTCTAAATTCTACCTCTATTGCAAAGCATCCAATATTCTATTTGTAATTCATAAATATGTCCTTTTATAAAATTTAAATGATTTTGGAGATTTATTTTTTCATATTCTTCTAATTCATTATATCTACTAGGTTCTAAATATTTTTCCCAAATCTTAAGTTGAATTCTACGAACTCTAATTTGTTCTCTTATTATATGTTTTACAGTGGGATATCTATTTCTATTCATGGCTCTGATACCATTTGGGAACAGGATCAAAATATATATGAAAAGTATGCAAATTAAGGGAAATAATTACTGAGGAAATAACTTACTTGTGTTGCAGGAAAACAAATGATAGAGGCTGAAAATAAGATTAAAGAAATTGTAAAATTAGAACAACACAAAAGATGATTAAAACTGATTTTATTAAAAGAGTTGAGATACAGAACGAGAGAAAGGACTTAGCTGATTTATGCAGTCGATGCCTTTCTTTTTCATACAAGAGTGCTTATATAGACTTGAGACACGGACTTAAAACCATTACAATTCTATGATCATTATTACTTACTATTTACTTTTGACTAAATACAAGACATAATAATTCTTTCTTTTTTACAATAGTTATCAACATATACTATTCTTGATAAGAGTAAGAATACTTGGAGGCTTGGATAACATGCTTGATTTACTTTTCTACCGAACTTCTAGAAGGATTTGGATAAGATATGAATGCTTGACTCTATCCCTTTTACAGATCAAAAGGGTTTTGAGAAAATAGCCCACCATATGGATCCTGATCTGGATTCTCTAGAGTAGTGTCGGATGAGCTGTCCAAAATTTATTGAACAATTGTTGCCATCAATTGCTTGAACTGTTCACTTTTTGACTTCTTCTTTTTGAAACTTTTTGATGATGTTGATTTGTCTTGAGTTTGGGCTTCCACTTTGGATGGAGTATTGGGCTTGATTGTTATTTCTTTAGGCTTGGCTTGTGATTGAATAGGCTTTTTCCCTGATTTGAGCCAGTTCTGAGTACTTTGGGCTGAACATCTAGAAATGTCATACTTATCCCACCATTTGATTCTATATTCTCTGACTAATGATAAATAACAATTTGAATAATAAGGTTCAATGGTATATGACCAGGATAGAATCCAAGGAATTTGGAAATCTATATGAAAACTAATTTGTTGAACATAAGGTTGGTCTGGAGTAGAATGTTTTTTGTAATAAGGGAAAGATAATTGATTAATTTGTTCTGGGTAAATTGCAGAATTGGGTCCTAGATAGTACCACCATTCTAAGAACCAGGGTGGATAAAACTTTTGACACCTATTATCAAAATGAATAAACCATGAATGATCAAAAGTTCTAAGATAAAACATATTAAACCAGGCTTTTTGATAATCTACATAATTATAACCATTCGGTTCATAAGGAATTCAAAAGGAAACATTAGTCCAAATAGATTGAGTACCGAATTCTCTAGGGGTTTTGACTTTCTTAATTTTACAAGTTGAGTATGATACTTGATCAGGATTTTTAGGGTTTTTGTGATGGACTAATTCTACACTATCAGTATCACCTAGAATTAACTCATAAAATCTTAACGACAGAGATGGGTTTACAATGAATTTTTGAAGTTACTGGAAAGTGATTGATTAAAAATGTCAAAACTTGCATTGAAGTGATAAACTCATAAATCTCAACAGTAGTTTTTGATGATTACCCTTTCACAAATCTCACATTATATTTTCAAGAAAATTACATCTGGTTTTGTTTTGTTTGTCGGTATCGTAATTTTATTGCCCTAATTATACAGCAATTGGTTTGGGATTGCTGATATCATCACACCGTATTATTATATGCTGCTATCAAATCAATTCAAGTTGTTTCTATCACAAAGTTAAAGATAGTTTATAAATTAATGTAGTATTCTATTGGAAGCACTTGGACGTTTAAAAAAAAAAATTAAGGATCATGATCATAGTGCTCCACTTACTTTTATTTGCTAATTAAATTAAATTCATTGCGTAGTTTTTTTAAAATCTTTTAGAAAACAACTGTATAGACATTATTGGATTATGAATATTATAATCTTAAATAAAATTAAAGTTACTAATCATTTACCTCACCTTCATTATAGGTTGTCTTACCTTTTCGCTCTTTGTCTATTTTAATATTTACAGTGATAAATTAAAATCGAGTTTTATAATATGTTTTGTAAATCATATTGGAAATTAATGAAAAGGAGTAGAATGGTAATTTTAGGTGAAACTAAAATTAAGAGTAAAATGATAATCTTATAAAACATGAAATCAACGGTAAATTTGTTTTTTTTTTTCATAAATCTATGACTACTATAACTATAAAATGAATATTAATGTTATATCTACCACTAATTTTTTATACGACTAAGTTAACAAAATATTGTAGAATGAGTAATTACGATGTCTTGTAATTTCATTACTTTCATCTATTTTTATTCTTTATCAACCAATGATATTTTATCAATTTAGGTTGTGTTAAAAGTTAAGATTAACTGAATTGTCTTGTAACATTACTCTTATAAAATCATGTTTTCCAAATGTATGAAAAAAGATGATAATTTTAAGTAAATTCAAAACAAGGGTAAATTTGTAATTTTATGTAAAATTATTATTGTTATTATTTTACTTAAATCATTCTTTTGACGCCACTTTTTTAGACGTTGCAAATCTTTTGCACCTTTCCATATAGACTGTAAATAATTAATATTCAAAACCTATCATGCACTAATTAACAGACCATAAATTTTGCGGCTTTGCTGAAAAAGAGTGATGGCTGTTCCAATGCAACAGCAAGTGACGAAAAAGAACACATTCCACTGTGAACACATTAAACTGGATCAAATCAATTTCATTAACAAATATATAAAAATGCATATATGATACAAGGTACACGAATGCAAAGGGATGTGTTTATTGTCATTACAACGTGGGTCTTCCAATTTCAATCTAGAAAATTAATAAACTAAAACCAGAACAAAAACAATCAAATCCTAATTAGCCTAATAGTAAATAATCTATGGGTATCCATAATCTAAGATGCGTATTAACGAAATGTTCGCACATCAATATGCATGCGCATAGCTAAGCCTAGCCTAGCCTAATCAAGTTTAGAGTACCGGACGCCAAATCAGTGGCTGACCGAGTAACCTGATACTAGTCTCTGTCCACACCTCAATGCTGTGGCGACCATCTTCATGCTCTTTAAATATGAATATATCACCAACTTGAAGTTTTTTAGCTCTAACAAATTGAATCCACTCACCAGTAAAAACAGGCTTAGGATGGCGCCCATTGTTCCGAGTGGACAACTGAAACCTCCATTGTTTTTGTAGACTCCAATCCATAACCTCCAAATGATCCCCTTTAAGCCTCTCCAAATGGGGCAGAATGTGGGTTGGGATTGCTAGTCGATATGAAACATCCGTTTCTGTCAAGAATTTTGAGAAAATCTCCGCCATGATCGACAACAGCTACCAATACCAAGTATATTGGAGAATTATATTGAAGTGTGTTCTTTCTTTGCATTCATGATTATAATGAACTATATTGTACCATATATATAGCTAGGCTTCAAATGAAACTAGAAGATTCACCTCGAACTTCCATGGTTTATTCCTTGGACTTCAGCTGAATCATCAAATTTCCTTTTTTTTTTTTTTTTTTTTGGTTATACAACGTTTTTGTGCTTAACAGTCTGCCACATTTTCCTATTTTGTACCGAGAAATTACATTCCGTTGTGCACACTTGTCTTACATGTATTAGAAATTGCTTTCTTTAAAATTAATGCAAATACTCTTTAAGTCAAACGCGGTCTTGCCTGCAACTTATGCTATTAGCGTCCCCAACCGCGGAAGTTAAAATTATTAATAATGATAGTAACTGTAATAGTAATGATAATACAAGGACAGGAAGCTGGGAGCTCGCGTCTGTGAAGTAATAACGTTTGCCCAACGGCCAAGGCAGTTTTCAGTTAAAAGGATTTACAAATTAAGATATTAAGAAAGATTCAGGTTGCTTCTTTAACTTTATTTATTGAATAATATTAGTCTTATAAACTTTATATATAATCTCTTGGACAGAAACTGATATGTTAAAAAATAATTAAAATAGTAGAATATAAAATCAATTTATTTAATAAAGAGTGATGATATGTAAATAAATAAATGATACTCTATTATTTTATATATAAAATTTATAAGAGTAGTACTACTTTTATTTATTTTAGAACGAATCCTAAGATTCTATAGCATATTAAATAATCATTTGATAATGAACATAAAAATGGATTTAATTATAAAATGCAACCAAATATTCAAGTCAGGACAATGAATGGTGTGCGTGGTGAAACGCTGCCCACATATAACTCTTGGAAATTTGTCACAGACGCGACATTGACGAAGACTAAAAATATATTAGGTTATCATAACTTTGTCTCATTATAAGCAGCGGGGGAAGCCACAAAAACGAGGTGGCCCCTAGCCTACAGTTGGCTTCCAATATATTACCAATGGGCTTCTAATCATTTCACATAGCTATAAACATACGATTTTCTTATAAATGGCCCCAAAGTATAAGTCTTGGGGTAAGTGTTTATATCTGAATCTCAAACATATGATTTTCTTATAAATGGCCCCCCAAAATATGTGGAAGTCTTTATATTTGAATCTCAAAAAAGTTTGTGAAGTAATATTTTAAATCGCATATCATTTAAGATATTAAGAATATTCTCATGTTTGATCTTTATTCAATTTTAAAATTTTCTTTAATTAGTAAAAGCCAATACATTGATTTCTTTTCTTGTACTATATCGCAATTTTGTCTCCTTGTAAAATGTTAAAATCTAAAGAGCAGTTCTATATGTACAACTAATTTTTTATCATCTGAGTTAGTAAAAATTCACTGAAAGAATAGAAAATAAAAATGAATAAAGAAAGTTACCATGCATGATATGGTAATTATATCTCTATGTAGGATTTGCCAACTCCAATTGTAAGGGGAGTTGATTGTAAATGGGTTGTAAGTGTATTATTATTAAATCTAGACTCCACTTTTCTGTTTTATTTACCAATTGTTTAATCTAATATATATGCAAAATTTATATACAAAGTTTAGTGTTTTTCTTTTAAAGATAGATACAATTACTTTTTTGATGTTTCTACCTACGTAAAATGGATAAGAAATTAGATTGTTTTATCTTAAACTTTTTCTTTATGTTTAAATTTTGATATCCTTTTATTTTATTAACCAGTGTCTATATATATATATATATATATATATATATATATTTATGTATATGTATATGTATATGTATATGTATATGTATATATTTATGATTTGAATTATAAATAAATATATATTTCCCTCTTACATTAAAAAAAGAGATAATATCACAAACCATCCCTTAAGTTTAGCTAATTATCATGCGGAAAGCCTCTTATGTAAATATATCAACGCGGTCCCTAACGTTTCGTTTAAGCTTCATCCAGGTCCAGCTAACAGATTCCGTTAGCTTTCAAATTAACGTTTTGGGGTATTTTAGTAAAATGACATAATTTCATATGGGATAATATCATAAACCACCCTTGAAGTTTAGCTAATTATCATGCAGAAAGCCTCTTATGTAAATATATCAGCGCGGTTTCTAACGTTTGCGTTTAAGCTTCATCCAGGTCCAGCCAACAAATTCCATTAGCTTTCAAATTAACATTTTGGGGTATTTTAGTAAAATAACATAATTTCATATCAGTAAACGTAAAACTAACCCTTGAATTTTCTTTTCTAAAATCTTCATTTCATATCACACAAGCATCACCATCCATAACCACCATAACCACTATCACCACCCTCAAATTCATTTAAATAAAAAAATATACGTCATAAGACTCCACCATGATAGCACCGAATTTTCCTCGACCATCAACACCCACCATCTCAACTCAATCACAAAGCTATTAAAAAAAAAAAAGAATCAAATATTCAAAATTAAATCCAGATTATTTCAACAATTATGTTTAAAAAAAATTTTACAAAAACTCTAAAACCCAAAACTAGCATGCTTTTCTTTCTCCTCACTAACTTCTTTAAAAATTTTCTCAACCTAAGAAAACATTAATAGACATTACGTATTGAAATGAAGCAGCAAAAATAAAGACAAAAAAAATTTTCAAACTGAAATTTTATAAAGAACCAGTAGCCAGCCAAAGCTAAGTTTGGAGATTGAGAGGTTGGGGTGAGAGAGGTATCTGTGGGTGTGAAAAGGGATTGGATTTTCGGTTGCGAAAAAAAAAAGAAAGAAGAAAGGTTATAAAAGTAAGGGCAAAATGGTATTTTTAATTTTTTTCTCAGTTTCTTCACAAACGAAATCTGTTGGTTGGACCTGGATGAAGCTTAAACACAAACGTTAGGGACCACATTGATATATTTACATAAGAGGCTTTCCGCATGATAATTAGCTAAACTTAAGGGGTGGTTTATGATATTATCCCATATGAAATTATGTCATTTTACTAAAATACCCCAAAACGTTAATTTGAAAACTAATGGAATCTGTTGGCTGGACCTGGATGAAGCTTAAATGCAAATATTAGGGACCGCACTGATATATTTACATAAGAGGCTTTCCGCATGATAATTAGCTAAACTTCAAGGGTGGTTTATAATATTATCCCATTAAAAAAATAATAAAAAATTAAATTTATGTTTGTTAATAATAAAACATTAGCTTATGTTCGGTCTCTCAAAATTGAAATCCTCGCTGCGCCCCATGTATAAGTTAGAATTTAGTGTTCATCAATTGAATTTATAAAGTAGACTGTTCGTATGTTTTTCATGTGAAATAAATAATTTTGATGAAGCCATGATAGTGTAGTTTATGGCATAGACGACATCTGAAAGGGCTTCTTGAGTAGTTTATGTATTTTGCTTCTAACTTTTAATAGTTTTTTATTTGATGTGAAAATATAATCACATAATTAAACAAAAAAAAAATCAATAATGTGTTTCTAGGAAATGAAATTAGCGTTCCATTGTTGTATTAAAAAACAAAATTTATCAAACACTAAATACAATTACGTTTTAAACCTATAGAAACACACTAATTATATGGTACATTTTTGGTCTGCACATTTAATTTAGATAGCGATAATTGTAAGTGTATATAAAATAGCTATACAAAACCAAAAGTTAGTTGGCGTGTTAAATTTAATTACAAAGAGAATAAATGAATAATCCTCTTACACAAACTGTGCTTAGTCGGAGAAGTTATTTTATCGTGTAAAAAGAAAAGGTGAACGCAAATTTTTTTTTTCCATTTGCATGTACAGCCTTGGCCTACCTTCTTGTTGAAAACGCGTTAAGAAACAATTAAGCTGCGCACGGAACACGCAGAAAACGCTTATGACTTGTTTGTCCATTTCAATTTTCACCGCACGGTTGCTAGGAAAATGTGACGGTGGTGTTTCTTCGCACCAGCAGCAAGTACGGTTTACTAGTACCGGAGAATCTTCCCTCAGTCTTCTAGTGTTGCTCTTCAGAATCAGGCATGTACAGGTGCATTTACATGAGATTGATCGAAACCTTCTCGGAGCATACATGGATGCTACAGTTAAGATCGGGTCCGACTACAGTTCACCTGCTATACCGTACAACAGTGGCGGACCCAGGATTTAATTGAAGGGGGGAACATTAAAATTTTAATGTTTATAATTTATTTGATAAACTTTAATAATATAATAAATTTTAAAAAAATAAAATAAGAAATACACTTAAATGAGGGATATTATAATTATAACGGTTCGAAATTATAAAAAGTTAATTTTCTTAAATTTGATATAAACTCAAAATAGCTTTTCGTTTAAAATATCTCTCTATTACTATTTAAAAAAATTATTTTATAACATACATTAATTTTTATCTAAAAAAATACAAACCAATGAAATAAAATTAAAAGTCTCTTAGAAATAATTTCTTGAAAATATATTACTATTTTTAAAATCTAATTAATACAAATAAATAAAAAAATTAAAAGAAAGACATGATAAAAATGTAATATATGATTTTATTTTAAATTTTAGGAAAAAAGCAGTTATTACCATATACGAGGATCATCAAATTTGTACTCTTTTAACAATAAATGATTGAGGTTTTTTTTAGACTATAAAAAAATATTTATATAAAGTAAGACATATAATTTACATAGAATTGAATAAATAAAAATAGAAAACTAAAATTCTATTTATGAATCAGCTAATAAAAGTTAACTAAAATATAATATCAACTTATATTATTGTATGTCTCAAGTAGCTCAAATAGTTAGGAAAAAGAAAAGAGTATTATAAAACTTGAATTGATTATTATTATTATTATTTTAATTTTAAGAAAGGAATGCAAATGTACTAAAACAAAGTAAAGGGGTTTTATTAAATTTTTTAAAATTGAGAGGGGCCCGGGGGCCCCCCGATCCTAGCCTAGGTCCGTCATTGCCGTACAATAAGTGTTTTTTATCGTAAACTTTGGACTAAAAGCAAAAAAGGCCCACCTGCTGTATGGTACATACAGCAGGTGGACGGTAGCAATTCCCATTAAGATCACTTTTTTTATTTGTTTTGCTTTTTCTTCTTTTACGCGCCTCTCATCAAATAATCTAAAAATAGAAGACATGGCCCATTATCGAATTAAATGTGATCTGACCATTTTTTAGCTGGGAAAATTCTCCGCACACTACTTGATGGGTGTGTTGGAATTGAAAGTCCCATGACTGATTTCAAATGCTTTTCTGAGGTACTTTCTGATTTCAAATTCTGGACAAAATTACTAGCTAGGCAGTAGGCACTTTCTCGGTTGCATGTAATGCACATCATTAATTAAATGCTGGGCCATGGGCAGGTCAAATTGCTTCAGCTTCCTGGATAAGTTTAGTTGGAAGAATTCTAGATTCAATACTTGCTGGCAAGTCGATCGCAGGAATGATATAATTAATTAATGTTATATAAAAAAGAGTATTCTAAAATTTATTATTAAGATATGTGTTGGTGGTGGTACTAGAAATCTAGTAACATGAGAATGATTGATAATCTCAGTGTTCTCTAAAAATGATTATTCTCAAACTTAATTTTGGTGTCGCGGTGCTGGTCTTAGTATATCTAATAATATGAGAATGGTAAACTTATTAACGGTTATTGTTTTCTAAATTCACAAACCCAAAAAAAAAAAAAAAAGAAAATTTATCGATTAATCAATTGGATAAACGTATAGGGATTTTGCATCCAATCCCAAAATGCCCGTAACCTTGGAATCCATGGATTGGGATGGCAAAGTTCCGGACAAGGTCTGAATGGTCTCCTCCCTAGATAGAAATAATATCATCCCCACTCCCCAATTGCATCGCTGGATTGGGGAGTAGGGATGATATTATATCTGATACCATATTGCTATTATAAACCACTCCCCAAATGCCCGTAATCGTTCTCATATATAGCTAAAAGAGCGCAATAATATCTGTTACCATATTGCTATTATAAACCACTTCATTTATTATGAATATTTATCATCTAATGATCATCATGTCACATCATGCATATATGCTTAAATTGTATATTTAACATTATACTTAAACAAATAAATGAGTTTGATTCTTCATTTTTCTCTTTCTAAAATGTTTGATATCCTCAAATATTTAGGTTAAAGCTTCGAGTAAACAAATAAGGTAAAAGAAAGGAAGATAAAATTAATAATAAGAGGTTTAAACTGTAAAGAGAAAAATTGTATAATCAAATATTTCTTATACCTAAAGATAAAATTTATTGAGAAAGTTTACGGAAAAGTATAATAACCTCACCGCCAATCCAAAGATGAAAATCTTGCATGACTTATTCAAATTACATTTCCTTTCTATTAAATATGTAAGAATTATTTTTAATGAAAAAAAAGAAGAAAAATATTTTATTCGAATTATATTTCCTTAACTTATATAATGAAAGGCCCCGTCATCTCTATAATACAACTTTAGAATTACCGAAAATCCTACACTGCTACACACTTACTACGAAGCCTTCAAGACCAAGACATGCATGTGTCCCTTTTATTTCAAGCGTTCTACTCAAATATTCAACACTCAACTTTCGAGAAACACCATGTAGCTAAACTATTTAGCTTCAGATAACCTAACATGAAGCAATATTTACTTTCCCAACATAAACCTTTTTAAGTTTGGAAAACCAGACTTCAAGTCACGACTTCAGTAATTGAGTTTGTTTCTTCTAGATATATTTATTCTAAAATTTGATATAAGTTAAATCATCGATGACTAAAATGGATAAACTCAGTTCTTTTTTTTGAGAAATATATATATTTATTGAATTGGGATCTTTTCACATAAATATTTTGTACTATATATACACAAAAATTTATGATAATATAAATTACTTTTTTTTAATGATTTAAATTTAAAATAAAAAATTTAATGATGTGTCTCACTATTTAATTAAACTATTAATTTGTGCAAATAATGTTGATTTAAATGAGACAGGGCAAACAAGACAAAATAAAATACTCAACACTCAAAAGTTGAATAAACAGAATTTGAACTTCTCTCAATACTTATTAGAGTAAGAGAGGTAAGCACAAAATAAAAGACTATATTGTGAAGAAATTCCAACTTGAATTATTGAAATGGAAATAAGCCTTTATAGAGGCATACAAAGATTAACATGACTCCTAAACATTAGTGCCATTAAGACATTAACTCAACCCATGATCACCACTACTCATGTCTTCCTAAATATTAGTACCACTAACTCAACCTGTGACCACCACCACTCATGTCACTCCTAAAAACACTCCACTAAATGCTACAATTTAGGACTCAATAAATAACATGGACTAACCACTAGTTACATAAAAATAAGAGCAAATAACATAAAAATATTGACAAGTTGCATTAACTTTAACACTCCCCCTTAATACAGAATGTCTACAATGCCCAATAAATCTCTAAACGTTGAAATTTCTCCATAGACAAAGGCTTTGTAAACACATCAGTCAATTGATCATTAGTACTGCAGTGTAACACCTTAATGCTTCCTTTCTCCACCAATTCTCTGATGAAGTGATGTTATATCTGAATGTGTCTTGTACGACTATGAAAAACTGAATTTTTCATCATTGCGATTGTGGACTGATTATTGCAAAAGATAAGTGTTGGCTCATTTTGAGGCTGCATCATGTCTTCTAAAATTCTCTTGGGCCAAATTGCTTGACACGCCACTTAAGTAGTTGCCATATACTCTACTTCAGAGGATGAGAGTGCTGTAGATGATTGCTTTTTAGAACTCCAGGAAATAACACCTAAACCGAGATTAAAAAAATAGCCTGTGGTGCTTCTACGCTCATCAATTGAACCTGCCCAATCACTATCAGAGAACCTACACAACTTGAAGTCAGGTACATTAGTGTACTGAATACCATAGGAGATAGTCCCTTTTAAATATCTTAGAATCCTCTTTGCAGCCCCATAATGAATTTTGCTTGGACTCTGCATAAACCTTGACAAAAGGCATGTAGCTTGCATGATATCAGACCGGCAATTTGGCAGATACAATACACCCCCAATTAAACTCCGATAAATATGACCATAAATTTTTTCTTCCCCATCATTCAAACTGAATTTTTGATTGGAGTTCATAGAAGTCTTTACTGGGTTGCAATCTTTCAATTTAAATTTGTCAAGAAGATTATTTACATATTTTTCTTGAGAAAGAAAAATTTTAGCATCACATTGTTTCACCTCAAGTCCAAGAAAATAATTCCTCAAGCCAAGATCAGTCATCTCAAATTCATTAACCATAATAGACTTGAATTCATCCATCAAAGCAACACTATTACTGGTGTAAATAAGATCATCAACATAGAGACAAACAATAAGTACCTCAGTTGTGCCTCTTGTTTTGACATACAATGTGGGCTCATTTTCACTTCTCTTGTACCCATTTTGCTTGAAATGACTATTGATTCGATCATACCAAGCCCTTGGGGCTTGTTTCAAGCCATAAAGTGCCCTTTTTAACCAGTAAACTCTGCTTTCTTCATCAGGAATTTCATAACCTTGGAGCTGTTGTAGATAAACCTCTTCATCCAAAAAACCATTCAGAAATGCAAAATTGACATCAAACTGAAAGACACTCCATTTCATGTGAGCTGCTATAGCTAAAACAGTTCTAATAATGTCAAATCTGGCTACCGGTGCAAAAGTTTTATCGAAATCAATACCTTTGCGCTGCATGTAGCCCTTGGCAACTAGCATGGCTTTGAATTTTTGAATTGAACCATCTGATCTATATTTTTTCTCATAGATCCATTTCAGCCCCACATCATCCTTGTAAGCAGACAAGTCTACAAGCTCCTATGTTTTATTTTTCTCCAATGCCTTGATTTCTTCATCCATTGCTACACACCATTCTTTATGTTTCATAGCTTCTTGGAAAATACTAGGCTCAGTAACTTGAGTGAATTGACACATTTCAGATTGCTCATATATTTCTTCCAAAGCCTTCATCTTCATTGGAGGTGTTTCTGGAGATGAGGAACTTGGTGAAGTGATTGGGCTGCCTCTTGGTGTAGATGAATTTGAGCCTTCTCCAATCTGAATGTCATGCTCCACCCCACTCTCAAAAATTACACCTGGAGATTATTGTAATTCTTCCTAATTCCAAGCATTTCTCTCATCAAACACAACATCACGACTAATAATTAGTTGTTTTATGAGAGGAGTAAAAAGTCTATATCCTTTTCTCTCATTACTATATCCCACAAATATGCATTTCATGCTATTGTCATCAAGTTTATGTCGCTTTTCAGAAGGTACAGAAGCATATGTAATGCAACCAAAAACCTTAAAATGTGTTACCTTCAGCTTCCAACCATTCGAAGCTTCAAAAGAAGTATGGTTTCGTAATACAGATGTGGGACTTCTATTAAGGATATAAGTTGCCGTGTGGATAGCCTCTACCCAAAATTTCTTTGGAATATCCTTTGCTTTGAGCATGCGTTTAGCCATCTCTACAAGCCTTTTGTTTTTCCTCTATGCTACTTCATTTTGTTGGGGCATATAGCTAGCTATCATTTGCCTTCCAATGCCAAATTCTTCACAAAATTTGTCAAACTCATTGGAAACAAACTCACCACCATGATCAGTTCTCAAAATCTTCAAGGGGAATCCGCTCTCTTTTCAACATGCACTAGTAGAAAAAGGACCTACGGCAACGTGCATTGCACGTTGCGAAAGCCTTTTCGCAACGTGCAGGTGCATGTTGCTGTTCTGCCTGTTGCGAAAAGTCCAGAACATTTCGCAACGTGCATTGCACGTTGTCGTAGGCCGCTTTGCACGTTGCTATTTGAGATTTCGCAACGTGCATCGCACGTTGTTAAATACCCAACAATTATAAACTTTTAGCAACGTGCAATGCACGTTGCCGTATCTCATACAGCAACGTGCATTGCACGTTTCCGTATCTAAATTCGCAATTTTTTGACAACGTGCATTGCACGTTGCCGTAGGTATAATATATATTTTAAAAATAAATGCATATATATTTTTATAAATTTTTGGATAATTTGTGATGCTTGTAATATTTTATAACTGTATACATCATAATAGAAATGATTACATTCAAGTTAACAATTATATATAATATCAAATTGCATATTTAAATTGAAATGAATATCATTACAATAGTAAAAGTTTAAATACTTGTATCTATACAACCAATAAGAAGCATTGGAATTGAAAATAAGTAACATACATGAACAATAAGAAAATAACAAGTACTAGAGGATTTGAGTGTTTAAAGTACCACAAATGAAACAACAATTAGAAATCATGTTCCTCTATCCTAATTCCTTCATTTCTTTCTTCAGCAGCAGCTTCCATGACTGCATGATGTTCCTTTTGCAATCTTCTTTTAGGTTTCCTTGAGGACTAAAAATAAAATTAAGTATATAAGTTCAATTGTTAATAATAATCAAAGTAAAAATTGAAAAAAAAAACACTAATGAATCGGTACTTACCTCCGCACCATTCATCTTCTTCTTCAATTAAAAAAACCTTAAAATAACATTTATAGTGACAAAAACAAGTCAAATCAGTTAGCTATTGACAAAAACAAGTCAAGACATCTGGACTGGTATATTAAAAAAAAAATTGGTCCAAAGGCATAGAAAGGACCTCGATCTGGCCATAAGCTGCTGCCAAATGGAATGCATATTGCCTTCCATGTATAGTGTTCATCTGCAAGACACTTGGGTCCGTTTCCACCATATCCTCAATCATCTGCAGGCCCCCATTCTCCACAGCATTGAACAGTGGATGTTCATGGCCTTTTCTGCAACTCATTACCTGACCCATCACTCCTCCTTTGCATGCACCTGAAATCAGTCAATGAGAGCAGCCTAGATACCTTCTCACGCGCCACCTTCGACAGTGGCGTCTTACACTGGTGGCAATCAGTCAAAATTAGTCTCTTGAAGAATATATCAAAATAGAAAATCCATGCTAAGTCAACAAAAGCTTCCACATGACATGTAAAATCTTAAATATGTAAATCAGAATTTTTAAGAAATCTTTCGAAACCCTCATAATAAGTAATTGCTTAGTCCTTGAGTTGTAGATTAAAACAGAAATGGGGAAGAGAACCTGCCTGTAAATAGCACCAAGTCTGGCTGCATTTCAAACAAGCTCATTCTTCATCCGAAGCAATGTTTATGTTAATGACATCTGGTTTTAAGCTATGAAATCAATGACAAATCAGAACGCCAAATAATATTGAACTCTTCTAATCAAATGCAAAGTCCATTTAAGACTCCGAATCCCAGAAATCTGACAGTGTATTTAGCAACTGAAATAATAGTAGTTGTTGCAAGGGGAGCTCCATATAATCAAATTTAATACATAACCATTCAATATATGATGGACCTTAGCCTTTTAATCCCAAGTAGAGTTTTTTTTTTCGCATCTTAGAAATATAAATAAATTTTTTTCTACTTATTTCAGTATATTTTATTAAGTAAATATCTTGTTGAGTTCCAATGAGGATCTAGATTGTTACACAAGAAGTCCAAAGAGAGAAAAAGCAAAAGAGAAAAGTAGCTACTGAGCCATTCACGAAGACTGTCTACTAGCTAGGTAATATTTTTTCCATTAAAAAAAAATTATAACATTATAATATAATGTTTCTACAGTTGGATGCAGCGATGCCATTCTGGTTCGAAGAAAGTTTAAAAATGAAGTATGCTACTAGTTCAGCTGACACGTAAAAATTAAAAGAAAGACATAATCTCCTATAAACATGCAGCAAGCGATATCAAAGTTTCAGTTTTCTTATTTAAAAATTGTCCAAGTATCAACCCCACATAAATGAGGACTTATACATAAATGTATTTCTATTCGCACAATCAAAGCCCCCCTTCAGATGAATTCCCTTATTGCATTTCAAGTAACGAAAGAGCCCGTCAATTAAAATCTAATGACACCAATTTGACCGTTTAAGATGATAAATAACAGAAAGAAATACAGATAAGTAAAAAACCATATCAACAAACATAAAAGTAAATAATATTTCGGAGCACAAATATGAACCAAAAACTCACATAGGTGTCAAATTTATCAACAGCAGCTTGGGCTTCTTCCGGAGAAGCCATTGTCACAAATGCAAAGTTCCAGTTTTTCCCACCTTTATGCTTTATAATCAACCATTAACAGCTCACAATCAAAACCCCATAACAGAAACAACATAATCAATTTAAACAAACCAGAAAAAATGTTTTAAAAATAGAGAAAGTAGAACCTCAACATCTTTAACAGCTCCACATTGGCCAAAGAAGTCCTTGATATCTGTAACAGAGAAAGACCAAGGCAAATTGAACACATAGATCTTTCTCCTCACATTTTGTTTCTGGGTTTGCTCTGGTTTTGCTTCTTCCACTAGTGTTGTTGTTTCTTCCACCGTAGAGCATAACTGAAAGTGGCAGTTCCTTGTCGGTCGTTTAAGATAATAAATAAAAGTAGAGTAAAAACCTTTAGTACCAGCCTTGATCTTCAATGCCAACTTCACGGCTGCATCAAAGACCGAGTGAAGGACGGTGTTGCGACATCGAGCTGGAGCAGTGGTCTGCGTGGAGGTCCCACAAGCTGGAGGCGTGGCGGTCCTACAACAGCGAGCTGGAGACGTGGCGGTCCTGCTACAGCAAGCTGGAGGTGCGATGGTCTTGTGACAGTGAGCTGGAGGTGTGGAGCTGCTGTGCCTGCGATGCTGGAGTTGCGACGGCAGAGGTGCTGCAGCGCTTAAGCTTCGACGATGATCTAAAGCCGTGGAAGTGCTGCTAGCCTGCGACGAACGCTGGAGGGAGCTGCCGATGGCCGAGTGGTCTGACGGTGTTGCTTCGGCTTAGGGATTTAAACAAGAAGGAAGGAGACGGCCAGGAAGGGAATGTGGGTTGGGAATTAGGAATTATTATGTTTATATAGTCTGGTAAATATCATGGTTTTCTAAAACATTATAATTTATCATATTCAACCCTAAAAAGTTTTTGTAAGTTTAAATACTTTAATTTTTTTCATATACAATCTAATACTATGCGGGTCGGGTCGGGTCAAACGATGCTGAAGGATGAACCCGTACCCGAACCCGTTATATTTAACCATTACATATTATTTAATTTTTCTATTATTTATAAATTGTTAGCTAAAGATTTTAAATTCTAATATATCTATATTTAACCATAAAATCATAATTTTTTGAACAAAATATTTATATTACTATTTGAATTTCTTAATATCTATCTAAATAAAAAAATAAAATTACTATAATTTTATATAAATTTTAGAATTCACATACTTATCACAATTTAAAAAATGTGATAAATATGTGATTGAATAAAGACAAATATGACAAATATGATAAATAAATGGGTTTGACTTCTAAATACTTCTCACTTTTTTAAAAAACTATCAAATTAAAAAAATACAAAACAAATATGAAAAATATTCTTGTAGTGATGGCTCCATCCCATCCAACTCCTCCACTTCTTTCGCCTAGAACTCGGTCGTCGCTGCAACAGCTTTCGCCCCCGGGGTTCAGATACGGTGACAACAACTCTGAAGGCTCCGATCTCTATTGACAATGACAACAACTTCAAAGGTCGAGAGAGAGAGACGAGAGAGTGAGCAAGAGAGAGACGAGAGTGTGAGTTTTCGTTTAAGGAAAGTGAGGCGAGAGACACAATGAGGTATGGTGAGCGAAGTTAGAAATTTATTATTATAAATAGTTGTTTATTTTTGTTTTATTTTTTATCAAAACTTACGATAATGGTTATATTATTTGAAATAAAATTTAATTGAGATTTTTAATTCTTTAATTTTTAACAAAAAATATTTTAAATAATGTGATTTCATTATAAAATAATTTTATTTATTTTATACAATTCTCAAGTTAAAAAAATTATTTTTCCATAATTTAATATTTAAGGTTTATTATTTTTATATAGACAATAATATTATTTTTATTTAAAGATTTTTAAAAATTATTTTGTCAATTTTATAAATAAAAGATAAAATGACGTCGTTGGCACTTTTTTTTAAATATATTGAGTAATTTAATTTCTTTATTAGTTATAATTTCTTAGCTACATATATTTTGAATCTAAGATATCTATTTTTAACATAAAATTATATTGTTCAAATAAAAGATTTATCTTACTATTTTAATTTCTAAATTTTTATTTATAAAATGAATGAAATTTCTACACTTTTACATGAATTTCAAAATTAAAATAATTTCATCTATTTCTTATATTTTTTAATGTTCAAAAATTTTTATTTCAATAAACATAAATTTTTAAATCAAATTAAACAATTAAAAGTAATTTAAAAAGTTAAATTATTTTATTTTGATAATTAATTACTTTTTAATGAGACTTTAATTCAAGTAATTGTGGACAAAAATGAGACTATATACTTGAAAACATTCTTCTTTAAATTTTAAAGATAAATGATTAAATTATTAAAAAATAGGTAAATTTACTTTGAATTTTAAATGTTATAAAAAATTACACTAATTTCATATTTTGATTTTAAATAAAATAAAGAAATTAAAAGTAGAAGAACGTTTTGAGCTTTTAGCTACAGTATTTCATTTCTTAAATGTAATACTTTTCGCAACGTGCATCAAGCGCACGTTGCGGAAAACTACATTTCGCAACGTGCATCAAGCGCACGTTGCGGAAAACTACATTTCGCAACGTGCATCTAGCGCACGTTGCGAAAACTTTGTTGCCGTAGGCCATTTTTCTACTAGTGATGATTCTTGAACTTCTTGAAAATAGACAAAGCATCTGATTTTTCTTTAACAAAATACACCCATGTCATCTTGCTAAAGTCATCAACAAAAACAACAAAAAATAAGTTGTTATTAAGAGAAGAAACTCGCATGGACCCGTAAAGGTCTGCATGGACTAGCTCAATCAGCTTAGTAGCTCTTATTTCTATTCCTTTTGGAAAAGAATTTTTGTGCTGCTTTCCAAACACACAACTTTCACATTTGTCAACAACATGCTCAACTTTGCTAGGCAAACCTACTACTAAATTTTTTTGAGACAAAATTTCCAAGCTTCCAAAATTCAAATGCCCATATCTAAGATGCCACAACCAACTCTCCTCTAACAATGAAGCCTTGCAAGCAAGCGCGTCACTATCAAGGGTAAAAGGAAAAATTTTGTTCCTGGCCATAGGAACTTTCAACAACAAATTATTTTTAGCCTTGTCATTGAACACAAAACATGTCAAATCTTCAAAAATGAGTGAGAAACCTTCCAACAAAAA
This sequence comes from Boswellia sacra, assembly GCA_013180625.2. Lineage (NCBI taxonomy): Eukaryota > Viridiplantae > Streptophyta > Magnoliopsida > Sapindales > Burseraceae > Boswellia > Boswellia sacra. Next base: position 535,104 of record SNVD02013559.1, on the reverse strand, counting down.
TTGCCCCACACTTAACAAATTTGTATCTAACTCAGAAACAAATAAAACATTTTTTATTTCACCTGATTTTGCCTTCACAGTACCTCTACCATGAGCTTCTATAATTGTTCCATCACCCATCTTAACTTGAATATTTTCTAACTTATCCAAGCTAATAAAGGACTCCAAATTTGCTGACATATGGTTGCTACAACACTACAAGAAAAATGCTCATATTTGGCGGTTTTTGGCTGCTACCTAAGCATATATTTGGTGGTTTTGAAAACGCCACCAATGGCACTGCCAAATATAGTCTATCTGACAGTTAGTCAAACTGCCAAATATGTACCTACTATATTTAACAGCTTTTAGCCGCCAAGTATGATTATTTTTTTAAAAAAAATTGACGGTTTTTAGCCGGCAAATATGATTCTCAAGAAATTAAAAGAATAAATATAATCTAAAATACTGAAAAATTAACTATTTATAATATGTTAAAAAAATTCATAAGCTAAGTATGAAATAAGAATATAATTACAACTATTATCAAAACAACAGCATTCAACTTTCGACATCTAACATTAACCAATTGAGAGTACTATATACAATTCCACCTTCATCATACTCAACAAAAGATGCTAAAATTATATCCCAGCTTTACTTTTCCTACCAAACACTGGGAAGAGACTGTGCAACATTTGTCTGAAAGGGTCAAGTGTCTTGTTTACAAATGGAAGGAAGGTTATATTCACCTAGGTCTGATTCATGTACTTAACCTTGCATCCACTAAAATCAAAAGCATGATGAATGTGGAAGTAATAAAAAGAACAAAATGAAATCTCACAAGAATGAAGAAAGTACTCGATGATCAGGCTGACTCTCGTCAAAAGAAATTTGCAATCGTTCTTCAAGTCTTTGAAGTACTTTTGGTAAGAATTTGAAAAACAAATTGTGAGAACCACAAGTGAAAAATGAAATCTTAAAACACATCAATAGGCCCATTATCCAAAATTGCATCTTCATATTTTCAATATTGTAAAAATAAACAAATATATTAATTATTTCAGTTTGTGGCTGGAGCTGGCTTTACAAGCCCCCATACTTGCTTGCTTCTTGAACCATTAATATGTAAAATTTAAGTCATTAATTAGCCATCAAACGTAATTTCTAGATATCAGTTTCCAAGTAAGTTCCCTTAGACTAGCCATGTGATATACTCATCGTCAATTAACATTAAAAAAAATTCAAAAGGCAAACTGCAGAAAGCACAATTGTTTAATTTCTTGGTTAGAAACTATAATGCTCTTTTCCTCAACATATAAAAATACATCGTATTATGGTACAAAATAAATATGATTAATGCAGTTATGCTAAGAAATTGCACTATATACAATAATTAGTATGCTTTAAGGTATTAAAAAAAGACAAAACTGTAGATATAGTGCTTACATGCCTTTCAAACCCTAACGCAGCACCCGATATTATCTCAAAATGTATTGTAATGTGCAAGCAACCAAGCAGAACAAAATAGAAAGTTCATGTACTGCAAAAAATAGAAAAAGAAATCAACATTTAATTATTTGCATTCATAAATATGTATATATAATTACTAAGTTTATATATAATCACTACTTCTTTTCAAATAAAAACAACACATATAATTTGTTTTAATGTTGCTATTAAGTAGGCAAAAGAGAAGTCATTTAGTGGCATTTTTCTTGAAAATTGAATATCAAATTGAGCTTAAATAGGACATGGCTGTTGAGTGTCAAAGATTAAAAAGAAAAAACAGTTAGCATAAACAGATGCCTACTCAAAAGCTTAAAGATATTGTTTTCTTAGAATATTTTGAATAAATTGCAATTATACCACCGTGTATTTAAAACTAATAAATTAGTGCATACTATTGGAATTCAATTGACTTTCCCGCACATATTTAATAAACCAAAAGAAGTTTTGGAATTCGGCCATTAATAACTCTTGTAAAAGTAAAAAATTAAGGCTAAATTCTTTGTATAAATAGGCTTGAGATGAACAAATGAATGGCAATGGAAATCACTTATTTCTCTTCGTAATTTCACTTTTCTCTTTGTATATTATATTCTTTCTCTTACTTCCGTCCCCACTCTCTCATTTTCTCTTTCCTTCCAAAGGCTTTGTATTTCAATGCTTTGTATTCTTTGCTTCGTTAAATTCATGAGCACTAGAACCTTCACAACTAATATTTTACTTTATAATCATAATATTCCATATCCATTTTGCTTAAATTATGTTAAGGACAATTAATTCTTGAATAATAGAGGATTTTATGATCACATATGAAACATAAAGTCATATAAAACCAAGCCCGAAATCTCTTTCCCATACCTACATATCCACGATATCATAATGGAAAATAGCATCAGTTTTACTTCCAATCTAGTACCACCCACATAAAGCTAACTAATGCCTATAAAAATAGAAGTCAGAAATCAATTTTCTATAACCCAACCCCAAAACAACTAACTACTGTAGGATAATTAAATCTGGTTCATTTAAATAATAAAATAAACAGAGTAACTAGCCTGGACCGAATCCTAGCAATTTCAAACTCAATCTCCTAAGCTTTGGTGTCAAGATATACTCTATCAGAATGTTGTATGTGCTCACCTGGAAAAGCCTTCCAGTCCCAAATTAAAGGCCAGCTTCAATTAATGAGGTGGCAAGTCCCATTTATATTGACCTCATCCCCATGGTCAAACTAAAGCATTTCTTTCCCTCACATGCCATAGAGCAACAACATGGAAAACACAATCTGCACCACACAAAGCTCTTTCCAACATCTTTTTTGCTACAAATATCCCTTGGGTAGGCCCACATGAATAAACAAATTGATGAACTTTTAATTCCCAAATGAAATGATTCAACTCAACAGAGATTAAAAAGCATACCTTAAACATAACAGACAACATGGTTGATGAGATAGTGAGACCAAGAGGGGTTGTTCACAAGTCAAAGGCCCAAACTTCTGAAGCACCTCTACGTACCCACAAAATAAATTGATTATTCAATAAAAAATTGAAAAATTAGAAGAGGGGAGGAGAAACCAAAAAAATACTTGAGCTTTTCAAAACAAAATAACAATCAAAACATGGTATAAAAGAAAAGTCTACATGTTTTGGCGATGAAGTGGAGGCAAGCTGCAAGCTTGGCGAGTTGAGAGTGGGGCATAGGAGAGTGGATATGAGGAACGATGATACTGCGATGGTGGAGGGGAGTCGTGAAGTGATGGAGAAGCACTTGGAGCTATTGGAAGAGATGCAGATTTGGGGTTGAATTAGGTTTAGTTTCTTAAGGTGATAAAGTCACTTAGGATTAAATAGCATGCACTTAAACCCACCAAAACGACATCGTATCCCCTTCTTTTCTAAATATATTAGCAAATTTAATTTCTTTATTACTTATAATTTGTGCATTTAGATTTTAAATTTTAATAAATTTATATTTCACCATTAAGTTATATTATTTAATTTTTTATTATTTATAATTTGTTAGCTGAAGATTTTAAATTCTAATATAGCTATATTTAACCATAAAATCATATTTGTTGAATAAAATATTTATATTACTATGTTATTTTCTTAATATTTATCTAAATAAAAAATGAAATTACTATAATTTTACATAAATTTTAGAATCCACATACTTGTCACAATTTAAAAAATGTGATAAATATGTGATTGAATAAAGACAAATAATGACAAATATGATAAATAGGTGGGTTTGACTTCTAAACCAATGTTATACTTCTCACATTTTAAAAAAACCGTCAAATAAAAAAAATGCAAAATGACAAATATGAAAAATATTCTTGTAGTACAACCACTATCAATATACCAAATATCATGAGACAATTCAATGGCAGAATAGCAAGCAAAAAATAAACTTTTAGATTCTTCCTTTTCTTTCGTCTCTTCAGCGAATTTTGCTTGCTGTTGTTTAAGCTTACAATATCGTTCTATATGCCCATATCTTTTGCAATAGTAACATTGAGGCTTTCAATTATTGCTCTCACCTTTGCTACCATTCTCATTTTGTTGTTGATTGTTACCTGAGTGGCCAAAATTTTTTCCTTCTTTCCTATCACGAGAATAGTTGTTTCCACGCCCTTTCTTATTGTTCCCATTGTTGGTATTGCTTGGCTTTTCCTTGAAAATCTGCAAATTAGTATGAAAAGCATTTTCCACAACTTGTTCATCATATCTTTTGAACCTATCTTCATGAGATAGAAGCAAACCAAGCAACTCATCAACTGTTAGTACACTTAAATCCTTAGATTCTTCTATTGCAGCCATAATATGATCATCTTTAAAAGGCAAGCTTCTCAAAAAATTTTCAACAACTTTCTCATCAGATAAATTCTTACCAAATCTTCTGATTTGATTCACAATTTCCATCAAAGAGCAAAAAAAAAAAAAAAAAAGAAATCATGAATTGACTCACCATCCTTCATCAATGAAGTTTCAAATTTTCTATGAAGAGTTTGAAGCTTCACAGTGAGTACCTTTGCATTACCCTGATACGCTTTATGCAATGCATCCCATGCCTCCTTTGCATTTGTTGCTGCAAAAGTACGTGGAAAAATGGATTCAACAACAGCTTGTTGAATGACAAACGAGGCTTTGGCATCTTTATTCCGAATATCTTTGGGATTCTCTGAAGAAACTCCTTCATCAGAGTAGCCATTCTTCACCAGCTCCCATAAATCTTAAAAGGAAAAAAAAAGTCTTCATCTTTGTGCTCCAAACATCATACCCACTGTCTTGAAACAGATGAATTGTTGGTTGTACTGAAACCAAACTAATATTGTTTGCCATTCTGAAAACAACCTGGCTCTGATACCAGATGTTGATTTAAATGAGACACAACAAACAAAACAAAATAAAATACTCAACACTCAAAAGTTAAATAAACAGAATTTGAACTTCTCTTACTACTGATTACAGTAAGAGAGGTAAGCACAAAATAAAAGACTATATTGTGAAGAAATTCCAACTTGAATTATTGAAATGGAAATAAGCCTTTATATAGGCATACAAAGATTAACATGACTCCTAAACATTAGTGCCACTAAGACACTAACTCAACCCATGACTACCACTACTCATGTCTTCCTAAATATTAGTACCACTAAGCACTACCTCAACCTGTGACCACCATCACTCATGTCACTCCTAAAAACACTCCACTAAATGCTACAATTTAGGACTTAATAAATAACATGGACTAACCACTAGTTACATAAAAAATGAAAATAAATAACATAAAAATATTGGCATGTTCTGCATTAACTTTAACAAATAAATGGCTTAATTAAGAAATGATACGAACTACTGGAACTTTTATGCTTTTGTTGGGCACAGAACTTTTGAGCCTACTGAGGCCCAAAAAATAACAAATCTTCACACAATGGCCTAATTATTTGACTAGAATGCATGAAACAAAAATGATTTCAATGTGATGTGTTGCAAAATATCATTTAAAAAAGTTTAACAGCATTTAGCAGAACTTAGAACTCTTATGGGAAAACTTAATTTCAGATTAATTACTCTTCATTCTTACAATTCATTTCCAACCAAGTTAACATATTCACCAAAATCACATATCTAATACATTAAATTAAGAAAATACATTCTTTTTCTTAAAAGATAACTATAATCTCATGTTCTTTACATTGTTACTCTTAATTCATAATTTTTCTCTAGAATTTATATTCTCTTTGATTTCATGTGGTTTCTTTTTTCACTTTTTTTTTATTCGATAAAAACCATATAATTATGATATTTTTTCGCCTTGGAGTTTCCACCCTTGACCTATTTTAAGCCAATATTACACACAACCATGCCAAAAGCTTAGGCATGAAGACAATAAGTAAAGACATTAATGGCATCAGCCATTGTAGATTGGCGACTTGCAGCACTCCTTGGCCCAACGAAGAAGTCAGGGCGAAGCACATCAACTGCAGCCAGTTGTAGACGCCATGGATCGATATTGATCTGCCCCAAACCCATTTCCATCTGCCAACATTTTCCAATATGATTCCAGCCGGATCCTAACCTTATTTAGTAATCCATTTGAGTATGTTAGTTGTTTTTGCCAAATAGTTTGAAGCTTTGCAACCCAATTAAATTTTGTATCCGCTATAGTTTCTCCGTGGTTTTGTACACGAGTTCAATCTGCTTGTTAATTCTCTAAGGAGGAGTTAATTTGAAAATGTCAATTCTATGTTAATAAACTGAGTGAAAGAATGAACCAATATAACAAGTTCAAAGCCAAAAATTTTACATTATGCATTATATGAAAGACATCTTAAATTAGGTTATAAGCGTTAGGTTCTTTTGAGTAAGTATATAGAAGACTTTTAGATAAAATTAGACATTAGGAAATGCTAATTCCTTGAAATGGTGAATAGTACTATTTTGACAAAGAAATCAAATCTTCCTTTTTGATCTTTGAAAAAATTTCATTAAGATTTTTTGACTCTTTAAATAGGCCAGGTTCATGTTAAAAAATAGTCATATACCTCTTTTTAAAATCTATGTTTAGATATGTTTTTATCTTCCTGACACTACATAAAAAAGGCTTATTTCCTACCAGAATTTTTCAACGCTCCAAAAAATTCTCTGAATTGAGTTAAATTGCTATCAAAAAGAGATGGGCATTGGTAATTTGGAAGAAAATTACATTTCATTTTGGAGGGCTCTACACTTTTCGATAAAAGCAAGATTGTTCATTAGAATACTAACGACCCTTAGATATAAGAAATAGCACTATTAAGTAAAGCTATAAAAAATATGAGGTGAAAGATCAAATTCCAAAGAAATCTTGTTAAACAATAAAACTTTGACAGGATCCAGATCAACTAATTTCCATCTAAAAAAAAAAAAAATTGGCAGAATGCTTGCCATGAGAGAACTGATTCTGAATATGAAACTAACTGGAGAAAAAATCAAATTAGTAAAACAAACCAATACATAATATATAGAGTATCCAAATCATTTTATTTCCATTTAATTTGAAAAAAAAAACACGAAGAACTGAAACCAGGAATTGATTCCGAATCTAAATGCATCAACTGGAAGCAAATAAATAAACATCAGGTCAGTAGGTACAAATGTGGAAACTCTATTTCTGAATAAGAGCAAGTTGAAAAAGAAATGCAAAAGCCCAACACTAAAAGGAACCTCAGTAAGATTGAGGTAATTAAAGAGGGATTCAGGAAAGACCGAGAGATTAAAACTTTTACAGTTGCAGGGGAAGAATATGTGTCCCACTTAATTAAGGGACATTTTCATTTACGCTTGCATGGTTTTATTAAAACACAATTTACTTCCAAGTCCTAAAAAAAATCGAAACAAATATCAGTTTATTGTTATGACCATGTTGCCAAATTGCACAATTAAGGTGAATGAATGTTGAGCAGTGCAGTTGCATCAGAGACTAGCAGTTGAGCTGAATTGAAGCTGAGTTGTGATGAACCCTTGATCGTTTTACTCTGCTGATTTGTGCTACCCAAATCATTCAATTTAATGCAGACTTCACTGACTGCTGTATCGTGAGACAGGTTTATAACTTTGAATTTCTTTTTTGAACTTCTATGAGAGAGTCTAAAACAGATCAATGATGCTTCATTGTCCCAAGTCAGTTTTTATATTCATGGTGATGTTGCAGCTGAAGTTCTTAGTCAAAAATTGTTATTATAAAAAATCTGTCCTAGGTTTCAATGAAGCAATTACTCCAGGGCAGAAGTTCTTAGTCAGAAATTGCAAAGTTCTGCTGTCTCTTTTCTTTTGAAGAAAGTAGAAGAAAAGCTCATCTTTATAACAGAAAAGGGAATTTATTTTTATTTGTGCAGGTTTGCATCTTATATTTCGAAATTGATTGAATGAATGAGCAAAATGATAAATCCAAAACGGAAACAAAATTGCCGCTATTAAATTGTGTTTAGAAACTTTTGACTTCCTGACATTAAATAATAAATTCTAAAGATATAGGGTTAACATTAACGAGTTGGAGGAGTACTAGATGCAGTTGCTTCTCTTTCCCTACAGCAAGTTTAATTAGTAGTACTCTCTTGGTAATAATAATATAATAGTAATAACAATAATAATAATACTAATAATAATATTAACCGGAGGGGGGGTGGGGGGAAGAGAGAGAGAGAGAGAGAGGGCTAACATCTAGGGATGGCAAAATGACCCATCGGGTTCAAGGCCCTGGTGTGACCCGTGTTTTAAGGGCGGGTCTTGGCCCGTTTATTTTGAATTTAGGGGCGGGTTTGGGTCTCTAAATGTGTTGACCCGTCGGGGCAGGTCCGGGTCTGGGTCCACCCTCCAGCCCCGTTTGACCAACCCCGCCCCGTACAGTACTAGGATGTAAATGAAAAAAATAAAGTATTTAAACTTACAAGTAATTTTTAGGGGTGATTATGATAAATTATAATATTTTACAACATCATGTAATTTTACTAGGCTATATTAACAAAATTACATCTCCTAAGCCATATAATTCCCGATTCCCATCTCTAAGTCTCTTACTCTTTCCTGTCGAAATCCGTAAAAATCGAAGCATCTTCGTAGCTCCCTCTAAGAATCAACAAACAATACTTGGTTACCGGCACAAGAATCAACTACTAAAAAACCATCATTCCATTCAAAATCTAAAATTCAAGTAAACAATAATTCAACAAACAATTCCAAGTCACCAACAAACAAAATCAACAAGTACATGGCGACAACAATAATAAACACATGAAGGTAAACAACTCACGACAATAAAAACATACCAATCTAGGGATGTCAAAATTACCCGTGCTATACAAGGCCGTTATAGTTAAATATAATGCAAAAAGGTAAAAAAATAAAGCTAAAACAAGCAACCTACCAAAACGCTCGACAAAACTTGATGCGTTCGATAGAGCTCGACACGACTCGACACTTACATGTCGAGTCCTGTCGAGATTCATAACCGACACTCGATATCAGTCTATTTTCAAAGACATCGAGTGTCGGATGAATCATCTGACACTCGATACTTACATGTCGAGTCGTGTCGAGATTCACAACCGATACTCGATATTAGTCTATTTTCGAAGACATTGAGTATCGGATGATCTGACACTCAAAACTTACATGTCGAGTCGTGTCGAGCTCTATTGAGCGCGTCGAGTTTTATCGAGAGTTTTGGCAGGTTGCTTGTTTTAGATTTTTTATTTTTTTGCCTTTTTGCATCATATTTAACTATAATGGCCTTGTATTTGCAAGTTGAAGCAAATGGCAAGTGAATTGACATCCCTACTTGTGCGTGTATGTATGATTTAAGTTTGAAGACAGTTTGAAGATATATTGTCTTCAAACTTGTTAAAAAATGGGCTTAATTGTGTACTTGTCAATAGATTAGGGTGGTTATGAAATTTTACATAGGCGGGGCGGGGCGGGGCGGGGCGGGTCTGGATCCGCTCATTTATATTTTGCCCTACCCCGCCCCGCCTTTTTAAGAGGCAATGGGGTAGGGTGGGGCAAAATATAAATGAGCGGGGCGGGGCTGGGTACTAGCTACCCTGGACCTGCCCTGCCCCATTGCCAACCCTAAACATCCTTTCTATGTTAAACTAAATCCTGCATTCGATGATTGCAAAAGACAAGAACACATTCTAGTCTTCACAAATTTGCAAACTCCATGAAGCTACCACACTAATGGAAAAAAAATTTAAAAAAAATCAACAAGCAAAGCAAGAGAGCACGAGAAAGGCATTTTAGTGTAAGGTACTACTTTATTTTGGTAATATTTTGTTTCATTTTATTTTTATAAGAAATCATATAAAAATCATGTGAATCAGTGGTTGTTAATAAAATGAAGTATAATAGTAGGGTGAATAAAAAAATGTCTTAAAGCTATATATATATATATATATATATATATATATATATGTATATGTATATATATATAATTTTTGTAGTTAATTGTTAGCATATATTTATTTGTGCTTTGTCTAGGTATTGACGAGTTTAGATATTGATAAATTTAAATACGGATAAAAAAAAAAAGATGGCTAAACATGAGAATGGTGATATGGTGGAGTATGATGAAAGTAGAGAAAATTAAAATCAGAACTTGACAATGGGTTGAAATTTGGTTTAAGGCACATCTATTGTAGCCAGAAAATTACTAAGTTTATTCTATTGTATACTTTTGGATTAGTTTATGTCAGATTTAAAAAAAAATGTTAGGACTACTATATTATTATTTTTTTCTTTCATTCTTGTTACAAATTGAAAATAGATATTTTAAATGAATTGTTGAAGTTTGTTAGTTATTATAGTGCGTATTCCAATTATTGTTGCAAGTCATTGGGTATAAGATGGAGAATAGGAGAAGAAACGTGGAAGTAATTTTGAAGAAAATTAATGTGCCATAAAATGGGTTCATGGAGGAAAAAGTGCCAATGGCATATATATAATTTTGAAGAAAATTAATGTGCCATAAAGTCTAAATTTATGTGAATGTTGTGGATGTAATTTTAAAGAAAAGGGAAAGTGTTATGTATTACTAGGGCAAGTCATAATAAATTGCAAAGGAGGGAGTTGAATTTAAAAAAAAAAAAAAAGTGATCCTTTTAAAAGACAGACCCATGATTTTATGTAAGAAGGGATTCCTTAACTATTATAATATCTATAAGTTTTTAATAAACCTTAATAGTACGAGAGAATTTATTAAAATGTAAAAAAGAGTATGGCTAGGTAAGGCAAAGATAGTAAACTTTGCCTATGGCACAGTACAAATAGAATATATAATTCCACTAAAAATTTATAAAAAGAGTTAATTGTTACTGTTTACTAAATATCTTTGAATTTATGTTTCGTTTTCTCTAAAAAAAGTTAATTGATAAATTACAAAATATAAAAAAAAATGGTATAATTAATACTAGATTAAATTAAAAATATATAAAGCAATTTATGAAATAGTATAATAAAAATAAAATACAAGAGAAACTAATGTGATGGCAATAAGTTGTAAAATATATTTTTCAATTATTTTATATTGATTGAAGAGTGACTATGTAACACTAGAGTGAAAGGAAAAGGGATTATTGAAACTTTGACAAGCTGACAGTTAGAAGAAAATAGAACATAAAACTCAAAAATTGGGTTTAGTTTCTTTTATTTGGGGGGAGGAGGGAGGGGGGGGGGGGGGGGGGGGGGGGGGGGGGGCGGGTGTGGTGGTGGTGGTGGTGTGTGTGGGGTCAACGGGGCGGGGGGCGTTCAATAGTAACTAATTATAACGGTATAAAATTTTAGGAGGCACCCGAGCCCACCCATGTCCCTTCTTAGGCCCTCTATGATCCTCTTCTCAGGAGAGTATTATCATACAGATGTTGTAGGGAGAGTTTGTAACACTTTGATCTGTCAAGATATTATCAACTTTAGGCTTCATGGGAACGTCGTTTATAGTTTAAAAGCTCACGAAATATTTGACTAATCTTAAGTCCTTCTTAAGAAACATGAGATTTTACAGTTCACTCTAGATAGGCAACTATATCTAGCACTCCTCAAGTTGAATGGTGTTTTTATTCAATTTATTAGTATAAATTTAAACTTCTTTACTAGTAAGACCATAAAAAATAAATTAGTCCTTACCAATACTGAACTTATAGATTTTCTAAGTATCCAATCAAGTGATCAATCTTTTTATAAACCTCAATATCCGTGTTAACCATCTAATATGAGACTTTCGGTGGATCACCGACGCCAATCCCTCCTTATTGGGAACAATGACCCAACAAAACATTATGTAATTAATTCTTTCCATCTCATCCCCCACAATTACACCACCACCAACCACACACACCACCATTACACTGCCACTACCATGGCAGTTATACCACAGTCACCACCGCATACAACAAAAGTTTTGCTACAATCCATTGAAACCGCCTATGGCCACCGTCCACCACCATCTCACCTACCCACATGTAGAGGTGACAATTTCAGTCACGACACATGAATACAACTTGACACACCATAAAAATTAGGGGTTTTGGGTTTGCCTTAATTGTGTTCGTGTCAAAATTTTCAACCCATTTAATAATCATGTAGCATTCGTATTGACGGTCTTCAACTCGCGAATACGGTTATAACACTATTCATTTATGACACAAATTTGTTTATGACATGCATATATGTTAAACATGATTCTCACGAATATAATTAAAATACGGTTAACATGATTATTGACACGAATAATAATTTATAATATATTATATTTGTTAACCATATTAAAAAAAATTAGAAATAGTAATCTTATTGTATTTATTTCATTTGAAGTTTGTATAGTTTCTTGGCATTTAGTTTTGTTTAATTTTGCATATTTTGTTATGGCTTCTGCATTTAAAAATGGGCTTTAATGTATAACCGTGTTGTAACTGTAATCATCTCATAATTGTATTATAGTCATGCCAATCATGTAATGTGTCCTAATCGTATTAGACAGGCCGTGTTTGTATGTCGTGTTGTCTTACCCTTTCAATAATCATGTTGTATTCGTGATGAGCCTTCATGACACAAATATTAAACAAGTCGTGTTCGTGTTTGATCAATCTTTGTCGTGTCATAGCTCGACATGACACAAACACGACCTGTAAACATGAATTGCCGCCCTTACATACAAGTCCCTTAAACCACCGAAACCACTTGCATAAAGTACCAAGGAATCTGGGACACTACCCTCACTGCTATCCCTCTATCAGCCATCGAATAGTAAAGGGTTTCCAAGATGGGTGAAACTTGATCCTTCTCTGAAAAGTGGAAAACAATCCAACCCTAGAATCTGCAAATCCAGCAGCCGCTTCAACTTGAACTTCTATTATCAAATTATCCTTTTTTTCTTTTCCTGTCTGTAAGCCTTGAAGGTGAATAAAATCTTGATTGAAATTCATGTAATAAAAACTGCGAAACCAGAGCCCTTAGGGTTGTTTTGTAGTACATTACAACAAAAAAGGCATAGGGAGCATGCGGTGAATGCAACTAAAAGTAAATGGTAGCATTTTCAAGCATGCTAGGGTAGGCCAAGCAACTAAAAGTCCTAATATTAGTTACATTTATGGAATGCCACAAATATACGTTTAATGGCAAAAATTGAATGCTATCAAACTACTTATTATAAGATTTCTTAAAAGCTATAAAACATCATTTTTTCACTTGGTGCTACAAAGTAAATAGAAAAATTTTAATATTTTAGTTGTATAGCTTGTTAAAAATGCTACAAACTATTATAGCATTAATTTTTGTTCATTTTTAATTTTTATTTGTCATTTCTTCACATGGATAGCTATTACAAATAATAATCCTAATCATTTAAATAAATATGTAAGAAAATAAAAGAGCATAGAAATGAAGGTTTTGATATTTCATTCATAATTAAGATAATCACAATATTCATTACATTATCAATAAACAAATACGTCTTATAAATGCAAAAAAGATTACACAACTTTTACTTTATAAAAAATAGCTAAATGTCATTGATCTTCATCCAATGCTTTTGGCAAAGTATCATTTTCTCCAAATTGATGGCTTGCATTCGTGAATTGCAAAGAAAAATAGCAGTGCCAATGTTAGTATTTTCTTCTAGCAAGCAAAACACTAGGGACACAAGAATCACAAGAATATGTATTAATTACCTTATATCTGTAATATCCACTAACATATCCACCTGATATTTACAGGAATCATCAATTACATGAATATCGAAAATATAGCAGAACGTCTCTTTGCCTTGTTACCAAAATCTATCAAATTAGGAAACTATAATAGGCTTTTGAGGTTAAGAAAATGTTTTTGAAAGCTGAAAAAAATAGCTTTGCAATCAAATATTCAAAGATAGTAGTACAAATACACAATAGCAATGTCTCCTACTTATACAAATTCCAGTCTTAGTGTATCACCCCACAATTTTCTTTCTATTTTTTCCTTGTTTCATTGTCATTTTTCTAACCGCATCACCCCTTTCTTTCATTAGAACAAACAAGTTCTAGTGTCTTAATTCTAGTTTTTCTTTTAGAACCGTGTATATAAAGCTTTAAAAAAATTTATTCTTAAATACTTAAAGCATGAAAGACAAGCTCTAAATGATTTCCCCCACTTTCTCTAAAGTAAGGCAACTTACCCACCCACGTGTATGGAAACTTAAGAAATATTCAAAGTCTCTTTTTCTTTTGTAAATGCTTCATTGTCTCTCACATGCTTTCGGTTTGACCTTCTCCACTCATGTTTTATTAAAAGCAAAATTATTAGAATTGTTTGTCATAGACTTAAATAAGACAAACTCAAAAGGATATAAAATGTGTCATCTAATTATGACTATTTAGAACCAAAATAGGAAAACAAATAAATTTAAACGTAAATAGTAGTACCCCTCATCTTTGCATAAATTACTTAAAAAAAATCATCAACCTGCATATATATATATCTTTGCTGGTATGTATATAATTTCAATCTTTCTTAAATAAGAAAATTAAAAGAGTAACAAGTAACAAATAACAAAGATGGTATACCAAACTATACCAGTGAGGTAGTGACTATAACTTGCTTGCTTCTCTTGGGAAAAACAATTGACTAGCCCAGTGGCGGATCCAAAAAATTTTTTTAGAGGGAGCACTACAGAGTTGAGAATTAAAATAAATATATAGCTAAATATAATAATTAAAATTCAATTATATTTAAAATAATTTTTAGATATATTAAAAATTAGATATTTTTTTTATTTTTGAATATATAAAACTAAAGTAATATACTATAGTTTGGAAAAGTTTTCTAACATACACACACACAGAGACAAAGACACACACACATAGACACACACACACACACACACATATATATATATATATATATATATATATATATATATATTTTTTTTTTTTTTTTGTAACCGAGGTGTCCGGGGCAGCTTACGCGCACCACGACTAATCCTCGGAAGACTAGCGCAACCACAACCCACTGTCACGGTCTTCCACTTAAATCATGGAGGAGGTACCAACTCCATCCTGGCCCGCTTCACCACTTGAACCAACCCATTGTGGGTGACACACATATATATGTATATATATAAGTTTGAAAGTCTTTTTATTATAATTAAATTAATATGTTTTTGAATAATATTGTTTTAACACTTTATATAAGAGCTAAATGTATTTAATATTTGAATTTTGATATTCTATAACTAGAGAATTTTTTTTTTGTACTATTTGATTATCTAAATTTAAGCTTATGTATAAATTAATATATTGATAATGAGTTTGTGTTCAAAGAATATTTATAAAAAAAATTAGATTGATGTAGCATATATACTGTAAATAATCTTTCGAATCCATTATGATTATGCTTATTCTGAATGCTTTCCAGAAAAATTGTTTGAGCATATATATCATGATATTTCAAGTATGCAATAATATAAAATGGAGGCACATGAATGAACCCATCTAACTATGTAGCTCTAAGATGGTTTAACAAAAACTAACACCTAAAGTTAAGTGTGAACCTAAGTGCATAAGGTATATTTGTTAAAATCAAATAATTTTTATATAAGGGTATATATGTGACAATTGAAACTTAAAGGGGTGTCATAAAATTTTAGATTTTCGATGGGGCCCAGGCCCCCTGGTCCAAGCGTAGGTCCGCCTATGGACTAGATCTTGCCATCCCCAAAAAAGGAAAACAAATAGTCATAAAGTTAGAAATTAAAAAAGTGAATATATGAAAACCTATCTGCTGCTACTTGAAACCAATCCTCCTAAGATTCCACTGCCGACCACTGAAAAGGAAAACAAATAGGCATAAAGTTAGCTCAAACCCAGTACTGATCAACAAATATATTGTATTCAAGTACATACACAATCATACCTAGTCATCAAACCAGGATTAGTAATTGCACTTGAAGAAATTTATCCAAACCAAAGAAACAAACACCGAACTACCTCCTTCAAATTTCATTGGAACAACTCAAAAATAACAAAGACACAAATCATTAACAACACTCAATTAACTCAAACAGTTAGCAAAAGAGGCGTGTGCCTGAGCTACAGTAAAGAAGATGAGAGGCGATGTCCTCGACCTTGGCCTCGCTAGAAACAATGTCACCACAGAGGGCTTCTTAACTGATAAGTGAATCAATGAGTGGGTGAGTGGACAGCTAATTAATTTGAGGTGAAATCGATGATGTGATGAGTGGGTTAGTGAGCAACTAATTTGAAGTGAAATCGATGATGTCATGAGTGGGTCAGTGAGTTAGCAGCTGATTTTAGGTGAAATCAATGATATGATGAGTCCGTGAGTGAGGGATTGAGGTGAGTATGTGAGTTGATAAGTGGCTAGGGCAAAAAGATGTTAAGAGAAAAAAATTGTAAAAGGGGAAGGAGGGGAGGGGGGGGGGAGGAGGGGGGGGCGGGGTACTTGAACAGAAAGTGGGAAAGAGGGTTTTTCAATTTTATATATTTGTCACAAAAGTGGGAAAGTGAGATGCTTGATGGGCATGTAACGGAGAGAACTAAGGATTAGAAAAATGCAAAAGGTAAAAGGTAAAGGCCATAAAAATAAAGGAAAAAAAAATATTTGGATTGAAATGGGTGGCGTTCAGGAAAGTAATTTCTTGGAGGGAAATGAAAAGTAATTCCCCCTAGTTTTTTTAAGAAATTTAGTGAGTTTTTGTAGCATTCCTAAGATGCTATAAATTTAAAGTCAACGATAGCATTCACAAAATGCTATGTTTATTCAAAAAATATCACTTAAAAAATAAATGTTATCTTTTACAATTATATAGAAGCATTTCCTTACAAATGCAACAACAAAGATTACATTTGGTAGAATTTGTTTAAAAATGCTACAAGCCAATGCTAGCATAAGAAAGATTTGCTGTAGTGGTGGTTGTTAAAAGCAAAGCGCGGTGCTCCTGATATCGAACAAAAATACGTAGTAATTAATGTGTGTGTATAGATTATATACATACACACACACACACACTTATATATATATATATATATATATATATATATATATATATCATTTTTAACAATATTAATAAGAAAATATATATTACTTTATACAATAGAAGGGGCAATTTGGACTTTGTGTAAAGGATATCGGCTGTTAAAAATGAGGGATCAATTTTCTGATAAGTGCCTCGTTCTCACTAAAAATATGTGTATTGATTGAAGAGAATTTCATATTAGAAAACTCGCCTTTTTATATATAAAAATACATACACATGGTTCTTATGAAAAAAAATTATTTTATAATTTTATTTAGATTTCGGATATGAGTTATTTAATCAGTTGCACGTCTCCCTCTCAATATATATATGCACTAATTGTTGAATAATTCAAGAAAGTTTATCCTTGTAAAATTAAAAGGAAAAATAAAAGTCATTGCATTAAGAAAATTTCGTAACATCACTACAGTTGCCTGAAATTTTTGTGTTTCTCCACTTGAAGAGTTGTCTCAATAGGCTTCTCTCTCCACCATTTGCTAATGGCGGTGAGTATTCGACCATGCAAGGATTAAGTCTATTTCTACCAGTAAATGATATATATGTGTTATGAAGATAAGTACTCTGATTGTGCTATTATTATGTCTCTTAAGTTTCGATCATCTTCTTTTGCAGATCAAGATAGAGATTGAAGAAAAAAGAAGATTGTACTCTTTGCAAGTTTTTGATGAAAATAAAAATCTGCAATTTCATTTCCAAATCAAGACCAGCCATCTTTGACGTGTTCAAAGCCGTTGCTAACTTCTCTTACAAAATTATGTCTGTCATGAGTCATAACGATAGGTCCAATATGCCTCTTTGTTTTATTTTTTCTAACAAATCTTCATTATAGTAATCACAAATGTTAAGAAAGAAACGATAGAGAATTGGAAAATTTCACAACAAGGAACCCTGACTTTGACCTAAGCCGATATTAGAATTTATGATAGTTTCTAAAAGATATCACAAGTCACAAATCTTTCTTAAGGATCTCTTTTTCAAAACTTAAAATAATGGTAATTCAACTTCCTTTCACCTATGTCCAGAGTGTCATTCCCTAGCTTTTCCAATAAACTATAATACAATAGTAATATTATTCTTATAAACTATATATTCAAATTTACTCATATAAATTGATGTGTCACAATTTTGGTTGGATGAGTAAAAATTTTAATTACATTAATTAATGCGGATGATATAACGACCATTAAATAATACCATAAAGTTATTGTTTAAGTATGTAAACTAAAATAAAACTCATTGCATTTAAAAAATATCTTAATTATACAATTAAAATTTTATATATAATAAGGTATTGTGCACTGGTATTTTGATTAATCGTATAATTAAAATATTTTAGTAATTTTAATTTATGAAAAATTTAGTGACATGTATTTCTTATATTTTTATGTTAGATTTTTAAGTTCTTTTTAACAAATTTTTAATTTATTAAATATAATTATAATTATAATTGTATGAGTAAAATGCTAATTTTACGTTTAGCCTCTCTTTTTTTTCCCCTAATGGTAATTAACAAAATTGAATTAGCATGGTTTGATGCATTTATGGAATACTGAAGGGTTATTTGAATGTATATTACTAACTTGATTTTCACTTGAATTCACAAATCCAGGTGGTTTGCAATAGAGTAATACTATACTTTCTAAACTTTTATCCTAAATCATGCACCCAAAATAATATTTAATTTTTTTTAAGCTACACATGAATCATTATATATCATTACACTATTTACTGAACAATCATTAATTAAATCTACATCTTTTGAAATCTAAATTTAAAATGAATAATGATACACATCCCAAATTATATATAAAATGATGTATATTTGATTAATAATTGTCTTGTGGATGATTTGTTAATGTAATGAATGATGTAGGAGACCTAAATTTGTGTTATCATGTCATTTGGGATTTGGGACGCACAAATTTGAAATAAGTTTAAATGTGTATAAATAGAGTTATTGTTTATCATATTAAACTCTTTGGCATTCAGAACACTACAAGAAATTTTTATATATTTGTCACTTTACAATTTTTTAATTTGATGATTTTTTTTTTAAAAAAAGAGAAATATATCATTGGTGTGAAAGTCAAACTTGAGTTTCCTTTATATTTGTCACTCTTTGTTTCGACTTTATTGTATATTTAGCACATTTTTAGATAGTGACAAGTATGTACAAAAAATAAAATAAAAACCTTTTGTCTCTTTCCCTATTTTCCCTCCTCCACTTTTCACTTTCCATCTTAGGTTTCACATTTGCCCTAGCCATTGTAGCTCACGCCTACACCGCCTCACCAACTTACCTCACCCAACTATTACGGCATCAACTCAACTTAGTGATCTTGTTGTTGCTTTTGCTTTCACTCAAATCGATCACTTATGTCTTCAATTCAATGCAACTTTCATTTTTGATTTGTTCTTTTTCTTTTGTGTATGATTATTCTTCTTTCGTTTTCGATTAGTTTCATTGTGGGTCTTTGATATAAATTTTTTTGGGTCTTTGATTCTTCAAATAAATCCTTAATAAATCTGCCCTATTAAAAAAACCCAGGGGAAAAGAGGGGTTCTCTTTTCTTAACAACTAGACAATCAAATACTAAGTAATCCTTGACAAACTCATTGGTTTTTTCAAATTTTTGCAACCCAAAAGTTATCATTATTGGTTGTCGCACTACCGTGGATTCCATGGCTGTGGATTATTGAAATCATTTTTCACAGTTATAGTTGAGTGCAGACAAGAACAATTTAGTGAGTGGATTGGATAAGATGTGATATAAATATATTTACTTGATTAGACAACAATTAATTAATGGATATGTGACTACTTGTAGTTTTCTAAAGCATGAATGATATTTTTATATCTTTAAAATTTGTTTTTTCTTTTGACTCCTTGGCCTTTGATTGACCAGCCATGGCAGAAATATTATTTGAATAAATTCTATCTGGGCAAAATGACATGATTTCACTTTTTCAATCTTACATAGAATTATAATATAAACAATTGCTTTAACTTTTACCTTTTTTAATTCTTTAATCACTTCTTAATTTGATCTATCATATTGCATAGAGAAAAATCATCTTTTCCCTTGCCTTAATTTGCATTAAAGCTCCTATGAGGTACATGGATCGCAACAATTGACCTTGCGAATTCAATTCACAGCTCTCGAATAGCCATTGGTATTTCCTTGGCTGCATTTTTGCTTTCTTTTTTCGTCAAGGATTCGTTACCTCCAATCTACCAAACAAAATTGTCCAATAATGAAGTCCAATTTCCAGGTTTAAAATATTTTTCTTGCTCTTGAGTTCTATTGTCTCTGTGTGTTAACACCTCTAAGCTTTGACTAGTATTTTTTTTTCAATTGATTTGCTTCTTAGTTAGCTCGCGTGGTTTCCAATTCGATTATGGGTCAAAAAATAATCTTTAAGTTAATTAATCTACTAAGTGATTATTAGCAAGCGTTAGTTTAATGGCAGGGTATTTGAGCTAAGTTCTAGGTTTATGACATGATCTTACATGCATCATTACTTTATGGCTTGATTAAAATATTATGTCTTTGTTGTGATTGTATCATGGTCTTGGTTCCACTATGTTAATTGATTTTGTAGTTTCTCTTAGTCTGCAATAGAAATTGAAAGTCATTTAATTGTTTCTAGGATATCCAAACATGCTTTGCTATTATCCTACTCACTGATAACTTCTCATTGGTGTTTAATTTTTTATTATACCAAACTTTCGAACTGTGACTTGATAAAAGAGTAGTTATATAATCTTACTCTTCCTACTTGATTTTGTACATGTGTGCGTGTTTTTTTTTCTCTTTTTCCTTTTTTTTTGTTTTTGTCAAATGGCAAGCTAGATAATTTCTTTTAGTAATTAATCTCAAGTATCCATTTTTGTTATTTAATGGTAAATATGTTGTCAAAACATAGTAATTAATCCACTTCATGGAGTTGCATAAGAAAATTCATTAGTTTGTAATTAGTTGTCAATGTGCCTATGCACATGCTCCTGCCCTTGGTACAATGATTATGGTTATTTATTAACAAGCTACGTAATGTATATAATGTATAGTAGGATCCAGAATGATGGTAATTACTTTTTTTTTTTTTTTTTAGCATTTGTAGGCCCTCCATGTGAACCACAAGTCTTTTATAACTTATAGAAGAACCTGCCACTCTGCAACTAGCATAACAAATGTCGTTTTGTTTAAGTTTTAAGGTAGTCAATGCTTTTTTCAAGCATTAATTAATTGATTAAAAGATGTTCCATCTGAAAGATGCTTTTCTTTTTTGTAGATGTTTTATTTCCATTTTACTATCTTCTCATTGCTATCTTTGATACCCACTTTCTTTGTGAAACTTAACTAAAAAGTATGCACATTTAATTTCTTGATTATATTGTGTTGAGTTAACTAGTTAAATTTAATTTTTTAATTTATTGAATTTAATTAATTGATTGGTTAAATTGAATTGAATAAATATTTAGTTGTCATATCAATGATTTAATTTTTATCATTACTAATTTTTTCAATTTTAAAGTACATGTTAAATTCCTTGAATATTATTCTATCAACGTATTTTTCAGGCACACTTGGCACTATAAAGCCAAACCAAATTTGACTTTTGAGAGTACATAAACAGATCATTGAAAGAGGATTTTTAGATTGTTGAGTGAATCAGGTTAGTTCATTAATCATTTTAAGGATTTTCATTTGACTTGACTAGATTAATAAAAATGATTGTTATTGCATATGAACTTTCTTTCAAGTTGAGAGTTCAGCTTGGAGCCCATTAAAGTCACAATTGGTCAGTTATTTTCACCTTTACACTGTGGAAACCATGCATATGGGCAATTGGTAGAGGATGCTTCATCTAATTCTCACTATGACCACTTCTCTATGGATGGTGATCTATGTTTAATCAGGTTGGTATAAATTCCATTTTAGATTTTCTGTTGGTTCTAGTTTCATTTAAAATAAGTGTTTGTCATCATTGTGAGGTTTTTGATTTCTAAGATCATTTGGAAATTAGATCTTCCTCTCATTTCCCTCCCCACCCTTTCAGTTCAAGTTGAGATTCAGTTCATCATGTCATTAACTTCTTTAATTCTATTTTTAATTACTTGTCATCTGTATAATCCTTTTCTTCTATTATATATTAAAAAAGAGCATCATGAATTGTTTCTATCTGTTTTTGATGTTTTGGACATCATACAGGTGTATTTTTCTCATTCTTTTATACAAACATAGATACATACATACAGACACACACACACACATACATACATACATACATATATATATATATATTGAGACCTTTGCACTTTTGATTGAGAATGAAACTTAATTACTCCTTTCTTTGCTTTTGAAATTTAGTGAATAATGGCTATTAGATGCATAAATTTTATCTTTCTAGCACCAATCAGGAAGTTGGCCTTTTGTGATTAATTGATCAAGAAAATTTGTAGTTGCATGACTTATGTAACCTTTCTTTGGTGATAGAAGTAATTTGATTAGTTGTGAGATTTATCTAAAATATTTTTATGAGATTTATCTAAATTTGGCTATGTAAAATCATGTCCATGAGTATATGTATATAGAGTTGTGAAGACGTATGATTAGTTGGTTGTGACATTATCCTTAATATGGATGTAATGTTGCATGTAATTTATATATGCAATTTCTTTCTGTTAATATATTTGTTTTGTTATAGTGGAACCTGTATATGGATTTTATATGCATTTTTAGTTGGATAATTTAATATTTAGATAGCTTTTGGACATAAATTTTTAGTGTAATTGTTTTTTTTTTTTGGTAGTGCTCACGCAATTTTAATTACTATAGAAGATCAAAAGGTTTTTGAAATTTTCTTAAATCAAGTTGATAGGTAAGTTTAGTTTTGTGTTGCAGGTTAACATGTACTTAGACATTATTAAGAATATATTTCAATAGGCCCCAAATTACCCTCATTCTATAGTTAAGATATAATTGTAGCATATCTTGTTGAGTATAATAAATGTAGAATTGGATATAGTACTCTTAATTTGTTAACATAAGATGTTGGAAGTTGAATGCTATTGTTTTGATAATAGTTGTACTTATATTGTTATTTCATACTTAAATTATGAATTTGTTTTGACATTTCATAAATAGTTAATTTTCTAGTCTTTTAGATTATATTTATTTTTTTTGCTTTCTTGAAAATCATACTTCCCAGTTAAAAGCCGTCATGTATGGCTTTTGTTTTTTTTTTCTAAATAATCATACTTGGCGGCTAAAAAGTGTTAAGCATAATAGGTACATATTTGGCAGTTTGACTAACTGCCAAATAGACTTTTTTTTGTGGTGCCATTGATGGTGATTTCAAAAAACATCAAATATATACTTAGGTGGCGGTCGAAAACCGTCAAGTATGACCATTTTTCTTGTAGTGGTGTTAGTGTTAAACGTGACATATTGGCATGTGCTATGCACATAATTATTTTGGGCAAACTTGTAATAAAAACATTGTGTTATATTCTTTCTTATTTTACTATTTCTATAAGTCTATTTTAGGAAGTATTTGATTCTTAGTGAATTTATTTTATTAGTTTAGGATATTATAATAGTATCCTAGTTTACTTACGAGTATATTTTATTTGTTGTAATTTACTTAGGAGTTTATTTATAACACTTCCTATATTATTGGTTATTATCCTATTCTTACCAATTTAGTTTAACTGAGATTCTATAGGATATTGGTGAGAATGGGCAAATGGGTTTCACACTATCTATATAACGTCATTTCACATAACTTATATGTAGGTGTGTACATTACGACATTTAAAGAAACTAGAAGAGAGCTTCAAAGCAAAATTGGAATGCTACTTTGATTATGTTTTGTGAGGATTTTATTCATGTATAAGAGGTTGTTATCGTGCTTGAATTTTGTTTATGTCTGTTTGAGTTAGTATTCACTCGAGAGAACTTGCAAGTTGAGTGTTTATGTAATTCAATGTCAGACATCGTAGTTATGTATTACTTAACAGTGTATTGTTAAATTGTCAGCAATAGAGAGCGGGCAGTGTCACTAGAGTTTAAGATCTTGGACGGATTTTGTTTTACAAGATTAGGTCAGCGTGTAAGAGTGAGTCAACACTATAAATGCATCTAAAGATTGTACAAACAAGAACTTAGTGCATTGCAACTCTATGTTGTCCATGGATGTAGGTTTTTATAGTCGAACCATGTAAATCCTACTACGTCAATTTATTTTACAGTTTGCTGTTATATTACGTATAACAACTCTATACTTTTAGATCTCATAATTGGTATGAAAGCAGGTTCACTAACATGCAAGTGAAGAAAGATCACGTTGATTTGAAGGCATGGAGTTTATACAAAATGGAGGATCTAGATCACAACCACCGATTCTTGATGATGGTAATTATTCATATTGGAAAGTTAGAATGATGATGCACATCAAATCTCTTGATGACGGGGCATGGACCAGTGTTCTAAGAGGCTGGACACCACCGACATGAGTGAATGCATTCGGAGCTTCAAAACTTAAACCTGAGGAGGAATGGACTAACGAAGAATATAAGCATTCCAATTGGAATTGAAATGCACTTAATGCAATTTTTGCAGTTGTTGATCTTAACAACTTTGGTTAGATTTCGAGATGCAAAGTGGCTAAAGAAGCTTGGGATGTTCTTGAGGTAAAACATAAAGGTACTGCTTCTGTTAAAAGATCTAAATCGATGAGATTGAATTCATAATTGTGATAATCTAATGATGCATGAGGATGAGTCAATATCTAATTTTAATTCAAAGTACTATCATATTACAAATTCTGCATATATGCTTGGCAGAACCTTTTTAGATGTAGAAATTGTTAGTAAAATCATTGGATCTGTTCTTGATAAATTTCAACCAAAAATATCTGACATTGAAGAACTAGAAAACACTAATGAGATGAGGGTTGATAAGATGAGGGTTGATAAACTTATTGGCATTCACTACAAGAAAAACAGTTTTTTGCGACAAAATTTTTTGCGACGAAATAAAATTCGTCGCAAAAAGCGGCCTTTTGCGACGAAATTATTATTTCGTCACAAAAGGTAGCATTTCAAAAAAAAGATATTTTGCGAGGAATTTTTCGTCGCAAAATAAAACCTTTAGCGACGAATATTCATTTCCTCGCTAAAAACTCGAGTGACTAATTAGAGAAGTTTTTTTTGCGACGAAATAAACCTATTGCGACAAATTTTTCATCGCAAAACGTATAACACACATACGTCATTTTGTGACAAAAATTTTATAGCAACATGAACATTTTTTGCGACAAAATAATGTTTCTCGCGAAAAAAAGACATTTTGCGATAAAAAATTCCTCACTAAAGGCCATTCTAATTCACCATGCATATATGGCAATACTTGACATTTTGCGACGAAAAAATTATTCCTCGCAAAATGTGACCTTTTGCGAGGAAAATTTCCTCGGAAAAAATCCATTTTTTGCGACAAAAAATCTATTTTTTGCGACAAAAAATCTATTTTTTGCGACAAAAAATTCCTCGCAAAAAGCTATTTTAATTTACCATGCACACGTGGCAATACTGGATATTTTGCGACAAAAACATGATTCCTCGCAAAATGTGACCTTTCGCGAGGAATTTTTTGTCGCAAAAGGTATATTTTTTGCGACAAAAAATTCCTCGCGAAAAGCCATTTTAATTTATCATGCTTACGTGTCAATACTGGACATTTTGCGACAAAAACGTGATTCCTCACAAAATGTGACCTTTCGCGAGGAATTTTTTGTCGCAAAAGGTCTATTTTTTGCGACAAAAACTTCCTCGCGAAAAGCCATTTTAATTTATCATGCTTACGTGGCAATACTGGACATTTTGCGACAAAACGAGATTCCACGCAAAATGTGACTTTTTGCGAGAAAATTCGCAAAAAGTCATATTTTGCGACGAAAATTTTCTCGCAAAAATCACATTTTGCGACAAAAAATTCCTCGCAAAAAGCCATTCTAATTTATTATGCACTTGACAATATTGGATATTTTGCGACGAAAATTTGATTCGTCGCGAAATGTGATCTTTTGCGACAATAAATTCCTCGCAAAAAAGTTAACCTTTTGCGAAAAAAAATTTCTCGCGAAAAGCCTGTCTAACTTATTATGAACACGTGACAATACTGGACATTTTGTGACGAAAATATGTATTTCTCGCAAAATATGGCCTTTTGCGAGAAAATATTCCTCGCAAAAAGTTATTTTTTTAAAATTAAAACTTAATAACTTTCCTCTTTTGCTTTCTTCTCTTTGTTCGTGGTTCGTCTAATATATAAGTCTTTGTTTAAAAAATGACAAAAAAAAGAATAAAGAAAGTATTAAAAATCTAATTTGATTTTATATAAATTGACAATTTTTAAATATAGTAAGGTCATTTGGATATTCATACAAATTTTTATTAAAAAAAAAGACCATTTGTGATTCCATTCATGCTTTTAAATGTGAAAAACTATTAAGATATTCTAAATTTAGTGTTTGTAAAAGAGATAAATAATTAAAATAAACTCTCTATATATATGTGTGTGTGTGTGTGTGTGCGTGTGTGTGTGTGTGATATGAATCGTTAATAATCTAATAATCAAGCATAAAATTTATTGCTAATTATTTATATATAATCTAATTTATGTGTGATTTATATATTTCTAACTGCTAAATTACAATTATGATAAACTTATTACCATGACTAATTTTTAATTGATGAAAATGAGATTGGAAAAAAAATCCAACTTCTAAAAATCTAATTTATTTTTCAACGTTTAATTATATGTCAAATAAACATAAATAAATAAATAATTAATAATCATGTAATGTTGCCTATAATTATGTTTTTTATTTTTTTGTTATAAAGTGTATTAATTTAGACAATATATTTCTCTTAGACTTTTAATTTTTATCGTATAGCTTTGAGTAAATTGTTGAGATATTTTAAACAATTGTTAGAGTTTATTTTAAGGGAGATAAATAATTAAAATGAACTCTATAACAAAAAATAAATACATTTGTTACATATTGATTACTATATGAATAATTAATCATTTACTGGTAAATGGCAAAACCTAATTTTTAATTTGTAATGCATATGATACTTGTAACATATGTATATGTATATATGTCTAATAATTAAATTACTTATATGAAAAAAATATTTTTTATAATTGTAAAAAATATTTTTAATAATTGTTATTTTTATAAAAAAATGGATAATTAATTTAAAGGCATTCTATACTTGAAAATAAATGCAATTTTGTTACATTTTTATATAATTATAATATGAATAAGTAATCATTTACTAATCAAATTAGAAAAGCTTATTTTCAATTTCTTATAATAACAAATATGACATATATAGATATTCAATTATTAAATTACAACTATTACAAACTTATGGTTTGCATTTGTCAAGATATTTTAAATATTAATTGTTAGCATTTGTAAAATGAATAAATAATAAAAAATATTCACTGAAAGTAAATGCATTTGTTACATAATAATTATAATATGAATATTTGATTATTTATTTATTAAAGTATTAAAAACTTATTTTCAATAACTCGCACATGACAATTATGTCATATGTATAGATGTTTAAGTATTATACATTTATTAATGATAGTTGACTTGTGTGTATTTTGTTAACACTTTAATACATATGACAATTATGACATACGTTTATATGTTAATAATTAAATTATCTCCATCACAAATTAATTTTTTAAATTTGTAAAACATATTTTTAGTGTTTTTAAAAGAAATAGATAATTAAAATAAATTATAGCTAAAATGAATAGAATCTTTTTGTTACATATATGATTATAATATCAATAATTAATTATTTATTGATCACTAAAGAAACTTTTTTTTTGTAATTGCTCATATAACAACTATGACATATGTATAAATGTCTAACTATTGTTTACACTTGTTAAATAATTCTTGAGTTGTTGTACATATTTTATTAACATTTTAATACTCAATAAAAAATAATTAAATACCATATGATGTTTTATATTTCTATTGTATATGGTTGTTATATTATTTATTAATTTATCATCAAATTATTTAATACCAATCCAATATTATATAAATTTAATTATGGATGAAAATTTAATTAATAAATAAACTTATAATTATCCAAGTCTAAGTATGGTTTAACCTAATATTAAATAAATTTAATTATGTTGGATAAATTTATTTAATTACTAAATAAATTTATAATTATCAAAGTCCAAGTATGATTAATTTCAAAATCTTCTTAGTTTTTTATTATAATTTTCACATTTGTATACTTTTTATGACAAATAAAAGAGTCTTTAACATTTTTTTAAAGATTTTTAGTGAGGAAATTTTCGTCGCAAAAAGATTAATATTTTGTCGCAATATATGATGTTTTGCGATGATTTAATTTCATCGCAAAATGAGGTTTTTTGCGACGAAATACGAATTTATATTCGTCGCAAGAAATAAAATTTAGGCGGACTTATTCCCGCTTGAGAATTTTGAAAATTTCAAGTTCTTTAGCGACGAAAAATTTGTCGCTAAAGATCAAAATTTTTGTCGCAAAATGAAATTTGGGCGGACTTTTTCCCGCTCTTGAAATTTCAAAATTTTGAAACTCTTTCTCGACGAAAATTTTGTCGCAAAATATCAAAATTTTGTCGCAAAAAAAAATTTTTGGCGAACTTTTTCCCGCTTTGATTTTTTTCATAATTTTAAAAACTATTTCGCAACAAAATTTTCGTCGCTAAAGGTTAAAATTTTGTCGCAAAATATCCAACTTTTATTATATATACATGGGTTAATTTTGGATTGTTTCATTTTCTTCTATCACTTCCAATTCTCTACTCCTTTTCTTTTCCCAACATTTGGTAAATACTTTTACTCTTTCTTTTACTTTTGTGTTATAATATATTTTCTTTAATAGTTTAATATATTTTTATTTATTTTAATATTTGATTGATATTATTGTCTTTTATTTGATAGGTATTTTTGAAGATGGAATACAACTCAACATTCTCAACATTATCAAATTCTTTGCTTCTTCAACATTGTTTTTTTCATAAACTCATTTTTTATGCTTTAATTTTTACTTAACATTTTATTTTTATTTTTTTGTTTTTAATAGGTATTTTTGAAGATGGCTTGTACTTGAAGATTGGAGGATTCATACAAAGTCAACAACAAAAGAATTTTTGGAGGATGAAGTTTTGTATTTTTCTTTCTCTTTTTTGTATTTTTTTTTTTAATTTTGCTATGTACAAAGGTTGATATATTGTAAAAATATATTGTGATAAATTTTTGGTAATTTGTTGTTAATTAATAAAATTATTAATATAAAGAATTAAGTTGTGTAATGAGACATGTCATTTATTCTAAAATTTATAACTAATTAAAAAATAAAATCTGTAAATTCTTAAAAAAAATCAATTTTTTTGTTAAAAATTTATTGCGACGAATTTTTTGTCGCTAAAGGTAGTATTTAGCGAGAAAAAATTGGTCGCAATAAACTTTTTTAACTAAAATAATTTTATTAAAAAATGAGTTGTTTTCTAACAATTTGCGACAATATTGGAATTCATCGCAAAATATACTCTTTTGCGACAATTTTTATTTTGTCGCAAAAAGTTGACGTTATGTGATCTTTTTTGTGACGAAATATTTGTCGCAGAATACCACTTTTTGCGAGAAAAATTTTGTCGCAAAAAGACTTTTTGCGAGGAATTCCAGAATCGTCGCAAAAAAACCTATTGCGACTCACATATTGCGACTGGAGCGCGACGAATTTATTTTTGTCGCAAAAACTTATTGCGACGAAATTTTAACTTTTTGCGACGAAAAATTTCGTCGCAAAAAGTCATTTTTCACGTAGTGATTGTTTAGAATTTTGAGATTAATCATAACACTAGGAAGTAAAGAGGTAAAAGCATTGCATTCACTATTAGAACTGAAAAATCTGATGATGAAGTAATGATGAGATTGATAAAACTTATTCAAAATAGATTACTTTTCTAACCAAGAATTATGTTAAATTCATGAAGAAGAATTTCAGGAAAAAGAATTCAGGAAAGGTGTCAAGCTTAAGTGATAAAAAATTCAAAAAATTTAGCAAGGAGAATGACAAGAAGAGTCCAAAACAACCTAGTAGGAAAGGGCAGATTCAATGCTATAAGTGTTCTGGTAATGGGCATATTCAATCTAAATGTGCTAATCTCGAAAACAAGAAGAACAAAGGAATGTTAGCCATATGGAGTGATGACTCAGAGACTGATTAAAATGACCAAGAATATATGAGCAACTCTGTTGCATTTATAACATCTACAGCTGATAAAGGGAAATCTGTTATGTCCAACATAACTGAAAATTACGGCAGAACTAATAATGGATATTCAGATAAAGAAAATGATCTTGAATATTATGAGGAGTTACAAGAGACCTATAATACATTTTATATTGAATGGCTGAATCAAAAAGAAGAAATTAGAACTTTGAAGAAGGAAAATAAAGTGCTGAAATATGAGAAAGCCTTTGCTGAAAACTACATCAGTGAACTGGAATCTACCTTGAAAGTCAAAATAGAACTTGTTGAGAAAATTACAATAGAACTGGTTGAAAGCAGAAGATGTATTGATCAACTCAGAATTGGGTCTGCAAAACTTGATCAGGTTTTGAGTCTTGAAAGAAACAGTTCTAACAAACATGGCTTGGGTTATTCAGAAGGTAATCAAATACCATGCTTGTAAAAGCTTTAACATCAGGTAATATTTTCGAATCTAGCTCAACAAGGTCAAGTCCTAGCTCAAAAGGCAATGATGTTTTTGTATCTCCTTTGAGTTCTTTTAAATCTAGTCCTGAAAGGGGGAAAAGATTTGTTCCAACATGTTATTTTTTTTGGCGTCAAAGGGCATGTTAGCCTAGATGTTTTAAATTGTTGAGTTTTTTGCATGAAAGGTTGAACAGTTCAAGCCGTTACCTA
Source organism: Boswellia sacra (assembly GCA_013180625.2). Lineage (NCBI taxonomy): Eukaryota > Viridiplantae > Streptophyta > Magnoliopsida > Sapindales > Burseraceae > Boswellia > Boswellia sacra. Next base: position 504,011 of record SNVD02013559.1, on the reverse strand, counting down.
AGACATGACAGCAATGGGTTAAGAAAGTCAGAACAACCTGCACTACTGCTCTTACTGCACTTAATGATTCTTCTAATGACATTTGGCATTTTGTTAGTTGCTATTCCAGGCACATGACTAGAAATAAGAATTTTCTAAAAAATTTTAAGTCATGCAGGGAAGGAAATGTCACATATGGTAATGGTTCAAAGAGCAAGGTAATCGGTAAAGGCACTTGAAATGTTAAAGGCCTACCTGAATTTCAAAATGTTTTACTTGCTGATGGATTGGAAGCTAATCTAATTAGCATTAATCGGATATGATATGATAGATATGTCGTTAAGTTTACTCAGAACAAATGCATGGTTTTAAATGATGTAAGAAAATGCATTTTAGAAGGAAATAGATCTTCAGATAATTGTTATTTGTTAACAAATGCATTTCATACTAAGATATTAGACTTGAATTGTGGCATCAAAAGTTAGGACATTTAAACTACTAAAATCTGGTTAAACTAACTAAATTAGGTGCTGTTAGAGGTGTTCCTTAACTTAATGATAAAATTATGGAATTTGTAGACCATCACTACAAGATTTTTTTTTTTTTATTTGTCACTCTCCATTTTTTTAATTCGATGGTTTTCTAAAAAAGTGAGATACATAATAATAGTGTTAAAGTCAAACTTGATTGTTTTTTATTTTTGTCATTTTTTTCTTTTTATAATCACATATTTATCATATTTTAAAATGGTATGACAAATATGTTATTAGATTTCTTTCTATCGATTTTTGTTTCATTTCCCTCTATATTTTCCCTCTTATCTTTTCACATTTTACCCTAGCCGTCTTAGTTCATTGATTCCCTCACACATCACCACTTCAGTTTTGCCTTAGCCTTCTTAACTTTCTCAATCTCTCACAAGCCCACAAATCATCACCGCACATCTTAAAAGCTGATTTCCCAAACCAAACTCGAAACTTGATCCTAAGGAAAATAGATTAAAACAATTGAGTTGTATTAATCAGAACGAAATAGCCAGATTTAGCGATGGCAAAGAAGGGATACTGTCACAACTCATACTAGACATACAAAATATAGCATTTATACAGTCATTTAAATATGAGCTCTGTTATTTCTTTCAAAGATTGATCTTAGTATCACACAAAACGGAGTTTCTAATCACAACCACACCATTTCACTGTATATAGATACATTCAAAAATCAAAAGAGGTTCTACAGTATGGCTATGCTATTATAGAGCAGCGGTCTTTGGTTGCCAAGGGAACTCTATCAGCAATGCCAAAAGTCCTCCATCCATAGCTCAATCTACTGATCACCTGAGGCACACAACAACTTTCATGAGTAAAACTCAGTAAGTAAGCTAGTTGAATATACAGTAATAAACAATAACAATAGAATTCAGTCCAGTATGAAACTATCAATTTCTAACTATACAAGCATTAGCTAACTCGTTAAAGAAAGAATGCCCCAGAGTTCACTTCGGTTACATTTGCGCTCCCGCGCCGATTTTCTTTCTAAACCTCTATAAGTCGATTCAGCCTCACATAAGTGAGTTCACATTTCTCTAGTCATCGCTTTTTCATGTACAATCACAATCACATAATGAGGAAGCTTCAATAGTATCAATTACAGTCACCTAGGGGAAAATGCTCTCTAATCAAGGTAGGACTTTTTATTTCACAGTCAGTTCCCATATAATAGCTCAAGGCTAGTCTGACAATCCGGGTGGTACCGGGCCCATGCTACCGAATCTCATCTAGAGAAACACATGGTCCAGGCCTCCCCTCAAGTCATGGAACAGTACAGAACAGTACAAATACATTTAGATGCCTACACTTGAAATAGCTCGAGGCTAGTCTGATAATCCGGGTGATACCGGGCCCATGCTACCGAATCTCATCTAGAGAAGCACATGGTCCAGACCTCCCCTCAAGCTATGAGAGCTAAACTTCCTAGGTCTTGGCATGCCACTCACGTTTCATCATTCACAATCAGTCACATTAAAGAAGCTCTATATCAGGCTTCCAAAACAGTCACAATATCTCACATTCAAGCATCAAGTTGCTAGCATTTAATAGTGTTACAATCCACAAAATTACATACATACAGTACACAATTTATTGTGGCCTCAGAATAGTTAGCTTACTTACCTCGTATAGCTGCTTTTCGATGCTTGTGATTGACCTAAAAATAAAACAAAATCTCTTTTTAGGTCACCATACACTTGTAAAATATTTCCCCCTTTTTGGCTCTATTTCCATACTTACTTTGACAAACAATTCACAACAACAATTATCTACTTCCAAAAATTCACACCAGTAGGTGGACATCTTTTACACACATACCTCATGTCTCGTTAAAATTTTTAGAGCCAATTGGAATCATTTGGCCACTAAAAATAATCAAATTCATTACCTCAACAATTTTGGCATTGTATTCATTTCACTGAGCAGTATAGACTTAAAAATTTGTAGGAATTGCAATCCTACTCAATTGGCTGTAAAAATTTACAGGGTGGTATATAACGTATATATATACCTCCATACCAAAAATCAGGGCTTTTCAAGGTGTTTAACCCATTCAAATCCATTTATTTCTAACTGCCCTGTTTTGGAAACTAAAAATTCCAGTTTTAACAAGCCAACTTTAAAAATCTATAACAATTCACACAGACCGTCAATCTCAGTGAAAATTTACAGTCTCATATATGACACATAAAAGAACTTTCATACCAAAAATCAGGTAATTATATGAAAATTTGGACCTTTAACTAAAATCGTCTTCCCCTCCTCTGTTCTAAGACAGGGGACATGTGCAATACCATACTAGAAATGCAAAAATTCACTCCAAATCACCTACTTCGAATTTTTGAGTGAATCCAATTGCTATACACTCCTGGACATGTCTATTTTCATCCATAAAAATTTCAGAACAAGAAAATGTCCCCCTGATTTTTGGTAATTTTCGGAACATGTACTGTTCAGTGTAACAAAATTTCCAGGATTTGAACTAAACTCTCAATTCTAGCTTATATCTTCATCTCCTTACTTAGATGCATTCAAAACTCATTTAAATTCACATCTCCATACAATTTCCAGCATACAAATAACAGTTCTCATACTCACATCACTACACAAGGAATTTCTTTAAATTAAATAAACAATAATACAAAGAATTCTAATTAGAAAATTGGTTCTTACCTTCTCCTTTTTTTTTTTTTTCTCCTTTCTTCCTTTGATTCCTTGATGATTTGTGTGAAAATTTTCTGAGAGAGTAGAGGGCTGGAACGTGTATGTAAGGAGAGGAATGAAAGAATTCTAGAACTCTTCCCATTTATATATAAAATTAGGCCAAATTTTCATTTAGTCCTTCTCTCCTCCTTTATAACCATTAGACCCAATACTCTTTTAATTAAGCCCCTCATTCTTTCATTTATTACATTACAATTCAAATACATTACATATACATTAATACATATGTAACTATAACACATGATATAATGTATACTACAAAATTTGGGATATTACAGATACTTTGTGAAATTTGCATCGAAGCAATGAGAGGGATTGAGGCAATACTATCTCCAACACATCCAGCTCTAAGTTTGTCAAAAAACCCATAATCTCAATCGCCTCAAAGCCTAGCGTAATGAACTTAATTCCAGGGGTCAATCTACAAAACCTTAAATTCAATTTTGACCATTTGCCTGATTTTTTTTTTTTTAATTTCAACTCATGTCCTAGGTTTGGGTGTTTGTTGTTTCGATTTTTGAATATTATATATATTTTTTAGGAATTATTGGTAACTGTAAAGTTCCTGAAGAAAAAAAATCTATGAAAATCAAATTGTTCCTTTGTGGTTCAAAGTGTCCTAATTGAGCTTACCAGTGGTAATACTATTATAGGTTTGGCATTCGTGGCAACGGCTAAGGGTTACAAACTTATAATTATGATGCCTGCATCAATGAGTCTTGAAAGAAGAATGATTCTCCAAGCTTTTTTAGCTGAGCTTGTTCTCACTGATCCTGCTTTGGGTATGAAAGGGTTTATTTAGAAGGCAGAGAGATATGAAATAGGACACCCAATGGTTCTGTTCTTCAGTAATTTGAGAACTCTGCCAATACTAAGGTAATGTTTCATCTTTTTTCTTTCTTTTATGCATAAAAGACTTACTAAGTTTCCTATGTTCAAAATTAGATTGAGTTAATTAAATTAATATATATATGAGTTATATGTAATTTCATATCTTCAAACCTTTTCTTTGTTTAGTCAATTAATATAAGAAATTATCTAAACTATTTTATGATAAACAAAGAAAAAGGGAAATACTTGAGAAGAAAAAATGAAAAAGCAATCAAGGATAACAAATGAGACAAACTGAACCTTTTATCAAGAAAAAAAAAGTTAATAGTTTTTCCTTAGCTTTATTAATTATCTACCGGTCCAACTTGTGGAAAGACGAGTTCCCTTTATTGATCAGTTTGGTTACACTGCTTTGATTTTATTCATAAATGGCTATTCCTCATACTGAAGAGCTGTCAATCTTCAAAGTTTAGAAGGGTTTATTTTGCCCTTTGCCTTTCATTATTTCATTGAAATAAAGTTCGATGTCTTCCTTGTTCTTTCTCCTACATAGAAGTACTTTCCATAAAGCTGGTTCAAGGCTTATACATAGGTTGTTTTTTACTCGAAATCTAACCTTATATTATTTTTGCCACAGGCCCAAGCTGGTAACAGCTAATATATATACATATAACTGGAACTCAAAAGGTGCAGCTTGAAATTTTTTTCTAACCGTGACCAATTAGGGCATGGAGAGGAATGTATAAGAGCTAGCCAAAGTGATCAATTATCAATAACATCAAAAGAATGACATGATTATGCATCAAGGTAACTTTTTATTGCTTGATTTAAGTGCAAAAGTCTAAATTAAAATTTGTCCTTGAGTTTCCTATGATCTGATTTCTCATGTTGTTGATTCTATCCTTCATTTTTAGCTCTATGGTGTTGAGCCTATGGAATGCGCTGTCTTGTCTGGATAGAAACCTAGTGAGTCACATGTTTTATTCACATTTTTTTCTTTGTACTCCACATTTGAAAGCAAGTACGAAATTAATGTGAATTATCAAATGTAGGTTTCCTATTATCTTTCTTGATATGTGATATCATTGTATTGGTTAAAAGCGATTTATTATTTATTTGAAAACAAAAGACTCTGTTTTTTGTTGACAAATTTAACCTTTCCTAAGAAATTGAGCCTTGAAAATTAGTAAAATGGGGACAACTGAGAAGGATGAAAAACTCCCAATTCAATTTATTAATGTAATCCATGACATGGCTTTTTTTCTTTTCCTACTTTTATATATTTCCCATATATGCTAATATGTTTTTGTTCTTTAATTCTAAGAATCAACTTTGGATACGAAAGACCCTTAACAATACATCATAATGTTTCAATTTTTTGTACTTTCAAATATAATAGGAATATGAGTAGCTTTTTGTGCTTTTTGGAAATCATATTATTCTATTAGTTTAATCAAACTTAATTGTGTCATCATTGATGCATGCAATACTTTATTTAGACAAATTAGACCTAAAGGAGGTTGGATTTTCTTTGGATTGCATCGATTTGATTATTAGATTTAACCATTATTTGAAAAAGAAAATTAACCTAAAAATATATATGAAACAAAAACGCATCATTATTGGAGTTCTAATCAAGAGAAATTAATGGGCTTTAATTTGATGAATTATGGTGTGCTTGTTGGGTAATTGGTTCCAGTTAGAGATGTTTTAGAACGCAACATCTCTTTTCAATCAAAGAAAGACATGAAAAAGCATGCAGCTGATCATGAACCATGCGAATTAAGTACTTTGATTAACAATTATTATTATTACTTTTCTACTTTTCATGATCAAAGTTTAATACTTTCTTGGCTGATTATCCACGTCTAAGGTACTACAACTTATAACATTTTATTCATATACAATTGCATGGCTCCTTCAATTAAATCTATTAAATCATTTCTTTTTTAGAATCCTACTGCCAATCTAGTTGCCAACGAATTTCTGTTTCACCACCACTAAGGTTTTTTTTTTTTTTTTTTAATTAATTCTTTCTTGTGGTTGATGGATGTTAGATTAATCTAACTTTGAGTTGGGCTTGAGCTATTGAAGATAAAATTTTATGTGTTTGCTTTATTTTAATTTGTAAATTAGTTAATTAATTTTTTTTTTCACTTTTATGTTATAATTAGCTATTGAAGAGAAATGTTTGATTCATTTCTCTTCTTTTGCAGTCTATGGAGAGACTATTGGAAGCTTGTTATTAATGGAGAGGAATCCCAGAGATCCTTCTGCTCTATCAAGGATGGCGTTGAAGCTATACTTTTACTGGTTGTAAGTTCTCTTTTAGTATCTTTATTGATTAGTTAAATGCCATGGAACTTGCCTTTTAAGAACCAATCATTTTCAATAAAACCCAGTGAGAGCAAATGGACAGATTTTAATGCGGGTAAACTAAGTAATGAAGTTATAGTAAAGCAATTCATAGAGTTGATGATAAAGATATATATAGGCTTGAAGGCTATTAGTTCCTTTTTTTAGTTTATGCTCTTCACGTAATCTACTTGTTAACACTACTATTGCAGAATTTGGAATTTTGTTTGGAATTTTGTTTGCTTCCTTTTCCTCTCTTTAGCTATATAGAGATGCAACTATAAATGTTGTATTAGTGTGTCTTAGTGATGTCGTGATTTGTTCGGTTTATCACAATAACTTTCTCAATTCTGGTCTTGTTAATCTATTTACCAAGGAGTTTGAGATGTTAATCTATTTATTACCTCAAATGTATTCTACTTGATATTTTTGGTCTAACCATTAGATTATTATTATCAACTATCACCTGAATGATTGGATGTAGTAAACTATATTGTTACTTTTAACATGTCAAGTACCATTTAATTTTAATCACAAACACAATAAAAAATAATATATTTGTTAGAAGTATTTCTATATTTTCTTGGCCTAATATTTGGACAACCCAACTATTTTTTGAGAATATTAGATTAATATTATAGTATAATAATCTATAAAAGGTGGCAAGATAGGATTCTTCTAATAAGAGAAGATTTTTTTTTAAAAAAATCTAATTATTGATAATGTGATGTAACCTCTCAAATCAGTTCATGGATGAGCTTATTTAATTACTTATTCATTTATTTTAAATTTTATGGATCAGATGCTTTATTATCACCTTATTAAAAATTAATTGATGCCATGAATGTACAATGAGTTTATATAGTTATATTAACATCTTTGGTTCAATAATGATTTATGACAAACTTAATATATAATCATGTATTTGACCAAACCCTTCTATTCATTTAATTATTAGCTTTTTTATAAGTATATTGATGTTGGCACATAGTGATTATCATAATGTTCCTTATGACTTCTCAAATTAATTGTTAGTTTTTTTTTGTAATATGTGTCATTTAAATTTGTTTATTTTTTGTGTTGATTGACATCTTTAGGTTGTTAACCTAGGAAAATAGTTTCTTAGAGATTATGAAAGTGTTTTTGGTGTGATTTTGAGCTAAAGTCGGTTATGTTTATTTGTAACAAGAAATTCTCTTTTATACGGTTAATTAACTATAATTTGGTTACTTAGATATATACATAAGACTAGTGATCTCAATTTTTATTTGATTAATGATAGGTGAGATCTTTGGTGGGTGATCATTTTGCTCTTTTGCTACAAACCTTTCTTGCTATAACCATAGCTTTTACCATGTCAGATCTCAATCCTTTTTATTCACTCTTTATGCTGAAATATTTATAATGTAAAATTTTTCACTTATGGACTTCTTCGTATCAACCTTAAAAGTTTATTTGCATTTCCTAATAACTAAATTGATGTTAGTGTTGCTATATTCACTCTTTTTGTTTAAAAAGTGTGTGTGTGTAGACTATGAATCTAGATACAAATTGATCTATAGACTATGTTCGTGATATTTATACCAATAAGTATTAATATCATATCTATGATACTTGTAATAATATACGTGTGTTGCCTTACATATTTATGAATTGAATTATTGCTAAAGAGTTAATTGTTTGTTAGCTAGATGTGTTTGGGATGCCAAATTTTTAGAAAATAGAGATATTGTAACTGGTTTAGATCGATGGAGTTGCGTGCATTTGGAATTGGAGACATGCTTTAGAACTTTCTAAATATACATGCGTATGCAACAAGTATTATATCATCCTTTAGCATTGTTAATTCCTTATATGTATTGCATTGAATTGATAACTAGATTGCAAAATTTCCAATCATCATTGCATTTCATGGAAATTCTTTGTAATTGTTGATCCTATATTTGATGTATTCCACCATTCAAACTACAACTACAACCTCTCTTCAACTTTACAAATTCTTTAGCTAGAGGTCTGCATAAATAGAATGATATCATATCAATTTTTCATGTAAAATATTTACAACTACAAGCTTTCTCCAACTTAAAAGCAAGTGGAGAATGATAATTTGGTAAGTAGATCAATACAAGTAGAGTGATGTAGATGGATACAGTTTTTTGGGAAAATATTTTGCCCCAGACATCAATAGAAAACACATATTGCAATTGTCAATTGTGGATAGTCAATCATGAACTTATTTTGGATTACTAAAACTCTCAGCTTGGTTTCTTTATATTTTGAAAATGTATTTCTATCGCACCATAATTATATGAAATGGGTTTCTTGGAGTCTAAGTTGCTCCTTGTTTGTAGACAAGTAAGTTTTTATGATGTAGTTCATAGTCCATTAATGTAGCTTCTTAGACAACCTTTATTTGTTTGGAGTTTTAAGGAAACAGGTACAAATACTCACTTTTAGAGCATGTTCTGAGATTCATAAGAGATGAGGTTGCAATTGACTACCTATATTAATGTAAATATTGTAATAATGCTTTTCTTTAAAAAAATAACTGATGGCCAAGTTTCCGTGTTTGCAAGTTCAATTGTAGGCTAAACTCTAGAAGCCATAAGAAAAAATGGAAAGGTTTATTTATATTGAATATTGTTATTCACAATATATTGTTCTTATTAGAATTTCTCTGTAGTTGGATAATGATTTGCATTTACTTCTTGCCTATTGGTTCTTTTAATGTTATACCTTGGTCTATATATATATATATATATATATATATATATATATATATTCTTTTAATGTTATACCTTGGTCTATATATATACTTGGCAAATACTAAACAACCAAGTATTATAAATTTTTTTTAATTTTTCTATATCATACTTAGTGACGAAAAACCACCAAATATTTTTTTTAAATATTTTAATTAATCATACTTGCCAACTAAAAATTGACAAATATAAAAAAATTCAAAAAAAATTACTGTTGAAATGAGCTATATTTGACTAAAAAATAACAAATATGGATCACAAATCAACTTTCTTGGGAGAACTATACTTGTCTCTTTTTTTGTGAGAAGCATGGTCAGGTACATATTTGGTGGGTTGATCAACTGTTAAATTGACCATATTGCCGGTGCTATTGGTGGTGGTTGTAAAACCGCCAATAATGTATTTATTTGATGGCTAAAAACCGTCAAATATGAACTTTTTTCTTGTAGTGCATGTCAATAGGGAAAACAAATTAGAGGAGTGCATAAGTCTGTGTCACATCTTAGCACATCTAAAATACTTGATTTGCTTCGCATGGATCTCATGGGTCTTATGTAGATTGAAAGCATTTATAGTAAGAGATATGTATTTATTTGTGTTGATGATTTCTCTAGATATACTTGGGTTGATTTTATTAAAGACAAATTTGACACTTTTGAAGCTTTCAAAAATATTTGTGTTAAGCTTGAAAATAAGCAAAATAGGAACATTGGCAGGATAGTGAGGATACGGAGTGACCATGGCAAGGAGTTTGAAAATGTTAGAGCTATGCTAATTTCTGCAAATACCATGAAATTGCACATGAATTTTTAGCCCCCTAAATACCTAAACAGAATGGTGTTGTAGAAAGAAAGAATATGATACTTCAAGAGATGGCTAGAGTGATGCTCAATAGCAAGAAGTTTACTAAAAGGCTATGGGCTGAAACAATTAACACTACTTGTTATATTTCAAATAGAGTTTTTCTAAGACCTGGCACTCACGAAACACCTTATGAGATCTTAAAAGGAAGAAAATCTAGCTTGAAGTATTTTCATGTTCTTGGATGTAGTTGTTACATCTTAAATGACAAAGAGAAGTTATATTAATTCGATCGTAAAAGTGATGAATGAGTCTTCGTGGGACATGCATTGAATAGTAAGGCGTTTCGAGTTTACAATCTTCGAACTAAGACTATAATGGAGTCAGCAAATGTAGTGTTTAATGACCTTAAGAATTATGCAAAGTACTCTCATGAAGAAAGCATAACTAGTCTCAAAAAAATCCAAAAAGTTTGGCGCTAGACAGAGTAACAGCAAGGAAGCTTCTGTTATGAAAGAGGAAAAATAACTATTACACCAGACACAATAGCAACATCTGATAGCACAGACTTGGACAGAAACTTAATCAGAAATGATGATGAATGAAAATAGCCACCTTCTTGGATACAATAGGCACAGCCAACCAGCTCAATGATAGGAAGTCCTAATAGGATAATGAAGACCAGGAGCAAGGTAAGAAATCAGGTAAGATTTGCTAGTTATGTTTCATTAATTGAGCCTAAAAATGTGAAAGAAGCTTTTAAAAGAGGATGTTTAGATTCAGGCTATGCAAGATGAACTTAATCAGTTTAAAAGAAATGAAGTTTGGGAATTAGTTCCTAGTTCACAAAATGCAAATGTCATTGGAACTAAGTGGATATTTAAGAATTAACTTATGAGAATGGACAAGTAGTTCAAAATAAAGCTAGGTTAGTGACACAAGATTACACACAAGTAAAAGACATAGACTTTGATGAAACCTTCACAGTAGTAGCTAGACTTGAGTTTATCATATTACTACTTGCTATTGCTTGCTTGCTAGATTTTAAACTGTATCAAATGAATATTAAGATAGCTTTCTTGAATGGCTATCTTAATGAAGAAGCTTTTGTTGAACAAACCCAAGGATTTGAAGATCCTAAACATCTTGATTTTGTGTACAAGTTGCATAAAGCGTTGTATGGTTTGAAACAAGCTCGTTATGAAATATTAACACTTTTTTTGATTAAGAGAGGCTATTCTAGGGATAGCAACGATAAGATTTTGTTTATTAAACATGCACCTAGTTACTTTATTGTTACTCAAGTACATGTGGATGATATTGTGTTTGGCTCAACTAACAAAAACAAAACTAATGAGTTTGTTAAGTTGATGCAAGAAAAGTTTAAGATGAGCATGGTAAGAGAGTTAAATTTCTTTCTTGGATTGCATGTTAAGCAAATTGGATGATGTGATATTTATATCTCAATCAAAATATGCTAAGAATCTTGTAAAAAAAAAAGAACTTGAAAAAGAAAAACCTATGAGAACTCCTATCTATACTAATTTGAAACTTTCTAAAGATGATGCAAGAAAGGCCTTAGGCATTTTTTTAGTTTTATGGATAAGCAATGCTTTCTCCTATATTAATTATATCTATATATCATAAGTTTTCTTCTCATTAAACATGTGTGAGCCGTAATCTATGCTGTGTTTTTATTAAGGTACTAATTGCAAATAAAAAAAACAGAGAGGGATACCAATATATGATGTATGAAAGTCGTCATTGAGAGTAACCTCAAGGTATCTAAGAAATATGTTGAGGTCACCCACTTAACTGAAAAAGGCTACCTCTATATTGTGTGAAAGCTACTGTGTTTAATTCATAATCCAATATGATTAATTTTTGTGATTATGTCAAAATGTTATTTTTGACGCCTCAATTGAATGAAAAATAAAGTTAAACAACTTTCTTATGATAACTATAAATAGCTCTAAAATATGCTTTCTTATAATGATTCATATGATGTATAGATATTATTATTATGTTAATTATAATTGTTCGCTGTTATGTTTTTTATATTATACGATGTCATTTGAGCCTATCTAAAATTTACTTTTCTTTTTGTGTCCATGTGTCAAAAGTGCCATGTCAGCATTATTGGTTGGAGGGGGAGAGTTTTCAATGGCGGGAATCCTTTCTCTTATGGAATTCATTATTTCAATCAAAATCAAAATTTGAATTTATGTCATCAATTGTATTAATGAGTTTGTTTTGGAAAAACAATTAGAATTTCAAATTATTTTGGTAACCGAACTAGATTAGGACTCTTTTTTTTTCAAGTATATCACAAAACTTAGTTAGGGTTATTTTGTTCTTTGTTAAAATAAAGTATTGCATTCTGCCTCTCTCTCTCTTGTATCTCTTGTGTATCTCTATTCCAAAACCCTTATGAAGCACCATATCAAATCAAATCCCAACAATGGCATCTTCGACTGAGTATGAGAAGTCTACCAGTATTGTATCTTTATCCAGCAATTCTAAACAAACCAGTCACGATAGTTCACAATCACAGCAGTCGTAACAGCAACATGCAGAGGTACTAATTGATCTTGCGCTGAGTGATGATGAAATAGTTCTAGTTGGTTGAATGAAGGACAAGATTAAGCCTAAGTTCAACAAGTTTCTCACATTTGAAGTGAAGAAAAACTTTCTGAAATACACTTCAAAGAGGAAGTTATAGATTGAAAGGCCAGTGAAGGTTTCAGATTTTAATAGATATTGCCTGGGTGAACTTCTTAAGTCCATCTACTGGACTAGAACGGTAAACAATTTTATGCCTCCTATTAAGACACTCATTCAAGAATTTTATGCTAATATTATTGAGTCCATTGATAATTCCGAAGGCTTTTAATTTCATAAGGTATACTGTAAAGGCAGATTAGTGAAATTTTCTCCTAATGTGATTAACACATTCTTTGATATTTCTATTGGAGTTTGCATTCTATTGATAACAGTATTGATATGGAAATTGTTCTTAAAGAGTTAACAGGTCATGATGATCTAGTATGGAACCCTAAAGAGGGAATAGATCAACAATATCTTATTAAGAAGTATGGGGTCTTGCATAAAATTGCTCAATTTGGTTGGTTTTAGTCAGCCCATCAAAATCAAGCCAGAAAAGATAGAGTGAAATTTCTGTTTTGTTTGGGCACTAATAGACTGATAAACTTAGGTTTATGGATATGTAGGATGATAGGTCAGATTGTCCCTTACAAATCTGATTATCATTTGCTTGTGTTTCTTTTGATTTAAGGAATTCTAGCTTAAAATGGTGTTCGTATGAGCTTGAAAGAAACCTATGAGATTCTACCAAAGCCGATCGCAAAAGGCTTTTTGACTAGATTGCATGACAAATCTGATTTGCCTACCCCTCAACCAAAACCAAGAAGAGTCAAAACCCATCCGATGAGTAATGTGGAAGAACAACTTGCTCTAATCAATGTTGCTCTAGTTAATATTGTTAGGATATCAAGGAAGTCAAGGCAAAGCAATCGGCATTGGAGAGAAAAATTGAAGACAAAGATATTACAGATGAACAACCTCACATAGAAACTGAGAAAATCATAGAGGAGCATCCAGAGGACACTAGACTAATTGAGGATCAAGTTGAACAAATTGCTGTTAGGATAGACAAGACAGCAGAGAAGAAGAAGAAGAAAAGCGATACAAAGTAGAAATCTAGAGGCACTGAGCTAAAAAGACAGAAAGAGGTCAAACTTGGCAAAAAGAAATCTACAAAGAAGTAAGATGTTGCAAAGGATGTTCCAGAAGAGCCAGCTCATGTTCCATGTCATTTCATGTAGAACTAGATCAAGAAGAGCCAGCACCACTATGAATAGGGCTTTCATTCTGTTAGAGTGTTTGCGACCATGATACTATGTCAAAACCTCTTTCGAGACTTAAGGGAACACAAACGAGTTATAGGCACATCTGGAGAGATGGAGTCACTAACCGATTCTTCAATTGGGGATGAATGGGCACAATCTAATCCCTCGCTTCAGGACCTAAACTACCCTTATGCCTCTAGAGATGGGTTCACGAAGTTAGGTACAAGCCATTCGCCTTGCTTGGATCAAAATCTGGCCTCCACTAGGGTATACCAAATTAGAATAACTCACATTGCTATACATTCCACCTAAGTTATTCATTTTACACACATTTCCCTTTTTATCTTCGTTAAACAAGTGAGGTGATTATTAATTAGCGTAATCGTATATCCATACATAAAAAGTGGGAGGAGAATAGATTACATTTCCTTCAAATATTGGGGAAACGGAACAAAATTACATCGATTGTTCTTCAACAGTAAAGTAATTTTACTTTAAGTACTTAAAAAATATTCCATATATTCATAAAAGAAATCATAGATTTGAATATCAAATTTACAAAATCACTTCGAGACTCAATAGATAATGAATTCGTCACCACCATATGTGAGTCTATCTATTTAATGTCTATCAAGCCTCTTTCATGGCATTATCCAAACATGCATTCAATTATTCTAAGCGTTGGTCCCCCACCACCAATGTGTCTCTACCACCACTTCATGGCATCATACAATTAAATATGGTATATTCATACATGTGTTCATATCAATCAATTAGAATTCTAACTAAAGCCATAATCTAGGATCATGAAACTTCATCCTAAATTTGATAATTCTATCTTGGTAATTCTACCTATTACTATTCTAGCATAATTCATATCAATTTATAAGGAATCATGGCATTTCTAGCCTAAACATGGTTATCATGGCATATTCTAGCTTACTTCAAGCAATCATGGCAAAACATGGCTATTCTAGCCTAATCGAGCATTCAAAAGGCAATATAGGTAATTGACACCTATTATATGCTAGTTTTCTAGCATACTTTGAAGTAATCATAAGTTTTTCTATAATGATTCTATTCATGTGCTCTTAAGCATGATTCTAGACAGGTGCTCCTAAGCATGATTCTAAACATTTGCAAAGAAAATAAATTCTTAATCATGATTCTAATAAAGAAAGAAAAACGGACTTACCTCGACACACATTTCCACCTCGCAAAACAAACAAAGCGTCAAGCAATTCATAAAACCCCTAAACATCCTTCTAAACATTAAAATAAAACCTAAACATGCTTATTCTAAGCATAAACATGCCTAAACATGCTTATTCTAAGCATAAACATGCCTAAACATGCTTATTCTAAAGCAAGAAAAATAAAGAAGAAATAAGGAGGGAGAAGAGAGAATGGCTCTCATGATGTACCCTTTCTGGATTTAGAGCAATAGAAGATGCCCAAAAAATATTAGACTAGAAAAGACTTCTTCAATTCTCAAGCGTGTCTTCAAGAGGGAAAAGAGAGGATTTTTGGATGTCTTGGAAGTGAGGAGGGGGGCTGTTTATATAGGAGAGGGTTAAGGCTGAAAAAGGAAAAAGAGGATCAAATATGGAAGGTTTCAAATGAGATTTTCCATATTTGATAGGACAAAAGCTAGCCGACTATTGGCTGACAACTAGCCGACACTCTGACAACAAGTCGATTGTTGGTCAACAGCCTACCGGTTGTTGCCCATTATACCTTCCTATTTTACAACTTTTCAGTGTAGTCCTTTTTGAGCTTTTTCTGTTCAATCATGCATAACTTTTCAAGTTTGACTTTGATTTGTGATTCATAAATTTATATGAAAACTAGACATTTGTAGCTTCGCAACAATATATGGCTTATCAATAGATTCATCCTGGATTGATTTCTGTGATTTTTGGAATTCATGTGTCAATTTTTGAGACTTTCAGTCAATCCCTTCTCACCTTTCTCCTTTTGACTTCCAAGGGCATTTCGATAATTTCCTTTGCTCAATGCTCATCTTTATTTCATCATTAAGCCTAAAAAATCTAGTGTCTACAACTACCTGTTTCTATACCATTGCATTCTCTACCTCATGATGCAGAGCATTCACATGAACCAACTTCTGAACTAGAGAAGCCAATATAAGAGACTCCATCAGCCCTAATAGCTAAATCACTTATGGAGTTATTACACAATACTGAGATCGGTGCTGAAAAACTTGACAAAGCTTTCTGCAAGATTGTGATAGAAGTCACTACCTCTTCATCGGATACAATAGAACAGCAGGCCACTCTAGTGGTTTCCTGCTCCATCCACCACAGGCAAAAGGTTCAAGACTAAGGCTAGCAAGAACAAGAAATGGCCTGGCATTCCATCTCCTCCACCTATTCACAAATCAACCAAATTTCACTGATTTGATATCAGTTTTTTTTTTTTGTTTTTGTTTTTTTTTTGGAATTTGTTTTGAAACCAATGGGGAGAAGAGCGATTACTTTTAGACTTTTATTGTCTTTGAATTTGTTTGTGTTTATTTGCTCTAAATTGATCTTATTTGAAGTAATCCTTACTTGAATTCAAAGGAAGTCAGTAAGGGGGAATATTTATATTTGCTCTGCTTTGTGATTTGTTATATATGCGTTGATTTGTTTATTTGCAGGAACTACATTGTTTTGTGTTTCATATGCATATTTCAATTTTTTGTGTTTGTGTTTGATGCAATTTATTTTGCTTATTTAGCTCTGATTATGTTAATGCATATAACTTTGCTTACAAGTTATTTGATAGGTTAGTCAAATTAGGCCTGATTTTGTTTTTCTTGTAGGTTATTTGCATTCAGTCATTTTTCTATTATGACTGATTCTGTTATGAGCTTTATAACTGATAAGTCGTTATTCCTTTTTGGTATGGTACTTTCAGTTATGTGTCATATGTTTGTTTCCAGTTGCATTAGACTTGTTTTACATGTATATCATTGTTTAAAAATAATTTGATGTTTTCATCACAAGTTGCCAAAAAGGGAGAGATTATTAGTGTCAAACAGACACATTGCCATGTGCCATGCATATGATTATTTTGAACAAACTTGTAATTAAAACATTGGGTTATATTCTTCTTTATTTTACTGTTTCTCGAAGTCTATTTTAAGAGGTATTTGATTCTTAGTGAATATCTCTTATTACTTTAGGATATTATACTAGTATCCTAGTTCACTTAGGAATATATTTTATTTGTCCTAATTTACTTAGGAGTTTATTTATAACCCTTCCTATATTATTGATTATTATCCTATTCTTACCATTTGAGTTTGATTGATATTCTACAGGATATTGGTTAGAAAAGGCAATTTGGTTTCACACTACATATATAACTTTATTTCACATAACTTATATGTAGGTGTGTCTGTTACGACATTTCGAGAAAATAGAGAAGAGCTTCAATGTAAAATTGGAATGCTACTTTGATTATGTTTTGTGAGGATTTTATTCATGTATGAGAGTTGTGATAGTGCATGAATTTTGTTTATGTTTGTTTGAGTTAGTATTCACTTGATAGGACTTGCAAGTTGAGTGTTTGTGTAATTAAATGTTAGACATCGTGGTTATGTATTACTTAATAGTGTGTTGTGAGCAACAAAGAGTGGGCAATGTCACTAGAGTTTAAGATCTTAGAGGGATTTTGTTTTACAAAGATTAGGTCAGCATATAAAAGTGAGTCAGAACTGTAAACACACCTAAAGATTGTACTAACAAGAACTTAGTGAATTGTAGCTCTTAGCTATCTGTAGATGTAGGTTTTCATAACCGAAACATGTAAACCCTCTTATGTTAGTTTATATTACAGTTTACTGTTATATTACGCATAACTGCTCTATACTTTCAGATCTCACAAGTGGAAAGTGAAACCTATAATATACTTCTGGGGTGCAAGCATATTTATTTTTGTAGTTATAAATTCTAATTAAATTATTATATGTCTCGATCAGGCTGCGAATCCCAGGCATTATAAATATATTACATTTCAAGCATCCAAATTCTGAGTACAATAATTCCGCCTCCTTGTCTTCGTTTGTTAGTGCTTGTTAATTCGCTAAAACGACATCGACTTTTTCTAATGCGTCAAGTTAGGAAGTAGAAGAAGTAATGCTATATATACTTTCTAAAATTGTATTAATTCAAATATAATATTGCTTGTTGTCATCTGACTTTAGAAACTTGCTGGAAACAAAAGATCTTAAAGGATTCCAAGTTCCAATCAGTCACCGTATATAATCTTAAAGTATTTCTTTTTGTTTATGTTTATTTTATCTTTGTTCCTCCTCCCTGAGGATAAATTAACTTAGATAGGTCAAGTCAAGCGTTTTAGGAAAAAAAAAGTTATTCTTGTGCCTTTAGATAAGTCAAGTCAAGCCAAGTCTACTACAAAGAGAAAAGGTCATTAAGATTAAGTGAAAATAAAAAATTAAATGGATTTGAATCCTCTCCTCATCTCATCTTTTCTAAGCTTTTGAGAATCTAGTGATATATGCTAATTATAAAATTTTAAATCAAAATTTTTTTCTCATTAATTCTTTATCATCAAGGACAAAACTACATTCAATTATTTTCTTATTAAAGATCCAAATATCTTTAACTCTTTCCTTGGTAAAAACCAAAACAAATTCATTTAGTTTTCTCTTAAAATCAAAACATTTTCTAAGTTTACATTTCCACGATTTCTAATTCATATTTAATATTTAATATCTTTAATGTTTTGTTATGGGAAACAAGTACGAGTGTATTATCTCTTCAATGTTTTAAGAGAATCTCTTGGATATTTGACTCTATGATCAATCAAAGTTAAGAAGTACAATTAATTTTGGCCGAAAGTTGCAGCTCTTGTTCTTAACAATCATCCAAAAGTACGAAGAATAACTAGACATTCTAATTTGCATCTACCTAAAGGGAGCTTCTCCCTGGACAAACATGGTAAAATTGTTATAAACTCTATCATAGTAGTAGAATTTTGAGAAATATATATCTTTATTAACAATAATTAACAAATGGTTATTAAGAAAATGTTGATGGATTATTACTAGGCATGCCAAGGTCTTGCAAAAAGGCTTGGATTCTTTTGATGTTGATGGGTTTTGATTTTTAAGAGAAATTTTGAATGCGGTAGTTAGGCTTTAAGGTTATTTAGTTGAATCACGTTAAAGTTTGGTATGTTATGTTCTTTGATTCACTTATTTCATTCTTGTATTGCGGTGTGCTACATTTTGGTTGTTATAATACCTTAGTAAATTACTTAATCCATTTTTATCTAATTCTGTTTCAATAATAGTTGGACTATATTTTTGTAGGATCTTCGTCGTTGATTAGGCTTCATTGGGTTTGAAATTTGTACCCAACAATAGATTCAAAAGCAAAATGGTTTCATACATTGATTCTCAACTAAAGATTACTAATTGTCAATTTCGTTTATCATGTCCTAGCAATATGTACGCAGTCCATTTCCTCGTTTTGTGGCTTGAAGATATCTTAATGAAGCTCTTTAGTCTAGCATTGCTACTAATATTTCTTTTACCTTTATGATTCTTTGGTCTACTTTTTATTTGTATTATATGTGAATTTTGAATTAATATAGATTTATTAACTTCAACATGTTCTTGAATCATTGAAATTTACAATTTATTTGTTGTACTCAAGCAACTTAATATGTTTCCTCTAATATTTGAGTAAAAAGTCTTTCAGTGTCTTCAATTACAGTTTTTGGTTTGATGGTGAAGGGCTTATATCCCCAAAAAATGGTGCAAATGACAATTCACATTTGTTGATCCCATATTTATTGCAAATGTTATTACTACATTTCTAGCATATAAAAATAAAAATAAACTATTTTTTCACTTCATCAATTCACAATGGCGTAGCAATCATTTACCACTCAACGAAAAAAAAAAAGATTGATAGTAATTGATTACTATAAGTATCTTGCTAGCTACCTAACCTACGGCTGCCATGGAATGTCCATGTTCTAGAAATCAAGCATTCAATATTTACCATTCTTATAACGTGTTATAAACTTATACATACAAACTACTTATACAAACTAATTATTATGATTTGATTGGATGATTGAATTTTAAATTTTAATTATGTAGCAATCATTTAATAATACAAACCACATAGGTTTGAATGGAAATGTATAATTTGTAAATGTATCATTTTATGCAGATATTCAATATTTGTAAATGTATCATTTTATGGATAATTTGTAAATGTATCATTTTATGCAGATATTCAATATTAATTTTATGCATATTCCATTATTTGCTGTCCTTTTTTTTTTTGGTTTAACGAAAGATTGGTGAATTTAATTTATAACCTTTTAAGAAACAAGAATACTCGTGGTCACAAAGAAGATAAACTTTACTCTACCTAATTGAAAATTGTTGAAAAGTTGGCTTAAATAGTAACCCAAATAAGTGCAAGCATGAGCAATTTGACTAGGATGCATGGTTCATACATAAACATGCATTTTGTCTCCTTATTTTTCAAGCTTTCAAATTACTTGAATTAATGGCACATGCTAATGCCATTGAAATGGAAGTAACTTGTCTCTCACAAGGTCAAAGCAAAATCTGATTTTGGTGGTTTGTTCATGTATCTTTTGTTGTAAACTTTGACATTCATGGCTTCCCTCTACTCTAAATAGAGGTGCCATCCAAGAGCAAATGGCACCCCAAAAGCACAATTCCTCTTTTAAGAGTTTTGAGGTCTTTTGTTTAGTTTGAGAGAAATTGTTAGCATGAGAGATATTTGGGTGTAATTGGGGATTTGGGTTTGAGTGATATTCCTAAATTTTGTATACTCTATTTTGTTAGTATAATTTTCCTTCTGTCTTCACCTATGAACGTAGGTTAAAAGCCGAATCACGTAAATTATTGTGTACTTTCTTTTGCTATTCTCTACATTTTTTTTTTCCTATTAACCTCACTTTGCTTCTGCATAAATTTATCCTTGTCACAACAAATTCGTATCAGAGCCTAACTTTCGATCTTATATGGTTGCATACCATTCCCATAAATGATACTATTCACATATACATACTTTTCATCTCTACTGTTCACCGTAGAGTTGTGAAATTCAGAAGCTTGTCTTAGTGTAATGAGTGGCTACACGTGTGATAGAATACAAGTCTAGGAAAGTTTTGTCAAAAGGACTATAATAGTTTAAGGAGACTAGGTTTTAAGTGGGACCATTTGTGACCCTTCTAGTCTTTCTTGGGTACTTCCTGGTGTATTTTTATCCATACAAGAGCTCACTCTACTAATCTAAGTCATGTTTTCTAATTTCACAAGCCAATAATTTCTTCAAAATGGTAGCGAAAGTTTCTTCGACAAAATATGACGTCCAGAAATTTGATGTGAAAAATAATTTCAGCTTTTGGAAAATTAAAATGAAGGCTTTGTTGTTTTAACAAGGCTTGCAAAAGGTATTAGAAGGTAGAGAAAAATTGTTGAGCACATTATCAGAAGAAGAAAAAGGTGAAATCATGGAACGAGCTGATATTGCAATCTTATTGAGATTGTCTGATGAAGTTCTGCATGAAGTTGCAAAAGAAGAAACGGTTGCAAAGCTATGGCACGAGATGGAGAGTTTGTATATTAAGAAATCTATCACTAACCATTTGTACTTGAAGCAACAATTGTATACTCTTTGGATGGCTAAAGGTACATCTATTTCAGTAGCACATTGACAAGTTCAATAAAATCATCATGGATTTGAAAAATATTGATATCAGGCTCGAAGATGAGGATCAAACTATAGTTCTTCTATCTTCATTACCAAAGTCATATCATCACTTTGTTAGCACAATGCTTTACAAGAAAAATTCTCTCTCCATGAAGGATGTTAAATCATTCCTCAACTCACAAGAGTTAAGAAAGAAGATGTTCGAGAATGGATATAATACACAAAGTGATGGTCTTGTCGTAAGATGTAGACCTCAAGAAAGGGGACCTAAAGATAAAGGATCTTGAGGCCAGTCCAAGTCAAGATATCCAAATGTTTAATGCCATTACTATCATAAAAAGGGCATCTCAAGAAAGACTGTTGGAAGCTTAAGAATAAAGGAAAAGCCTAAAAAGACTAATGAAGCACTGGGTTTGGAGAGGTTAATTCTTCTGTCGGTGTCGACACTATTTTGTCAATATCAAATGTGCATTTTGGAGATCAATGGATTCTTGATTTAGCTTGTTCATTCCGCATGTGTCCATGATGAACACTTAAATGTGTATGTTTAATAGGAGCTTAATTCATCATATTACACTAATACTGTTATTAAATTCCTCGACTTAAGCATATTTGTAGTTTTATGCATCTTCTAAATTAGTTTCATCTTAATTTTATTTTTTGATGCAGGTTTAGTAAAATGGGCATAACTTCCGATTTATAGATTAGAATGGTGAAAATCTTAATTTTGTGTAAAGCTGATTAAACTACCTACAAAATTGTATTGCAGAAGGATCATGAAATTCGGGCATCTAATGGACCAAAAATGGGCTTGAAGCAAACCCATCTACAGTTTCGGCCCAGCCTAACCATGTCTCTATATTTTGATCGTATTTCTTGAAAAATGAATGCAAATCATATGATTCAAGGTGTTCTAGAAAGCTGAGAGAAATATCCACAACTTTCATGAAGACATGTGATCAAAATACTAAATATTATGGTACTGAAATCAGTGGCCAAAGTCAGTGCATATGATGATCCAAATTATCAACAAGATATTTTACAATTGTCTTTTTGTAATTTGACAAGTTTACCCTTAAATTTATCTATAAATAGAGGTGAATTGTGACCTAATAGGGCATCTTGGCTCTTGACTGAGATCTCTGAACATGGTATTTTCTCTCTTGTGTTTCGTTCTCTTAATATTATTAATAAATCATTTTCTTCTTGCAATTTATTTTCTTTCTTGCATAATGTTCCACTAAATTCTCCCTTACTAAGATGAAAGGGTGAAACCCTTAATATGAGAATAAGGATTTTTTAACCCTTTAATATGTGCATAATAATCATAATCTTATGTTGTTTATTTTATATGTCTTATATTTATTTTCTTAATCAATCTTGACACCACTCGTAAAGTGGAGGTCTTGATCCATTGTAGACAATCATTGGCATATCAAATGCTTGGATCCTTTCTAGATGTCGTATGGTTCTTCCTTATCGACATGAGTTTAGTTAGGAACCTTGATTTGTTGTAGACATATGGTGA
Source organism: Boswellia sacra (assembly GCA_013180625.2). Taxonomy (NCBI): domain Eukaryota; kingdom Viridiplantae; phylum Streptophyta; class Magnoliopsida; order Sapindales; family Burseraceae; genus Boswellia; species Boswellia sacra. The sequence goes on along the minus strand of SNVD02013559.1, from coordinate 480,878 downwards.
TTGACACATTGGATGTTGAACCCATTTATAAGAAGTGGTATAAATATTGGTAATGAAACAAATATAATTCATATAACTAAAATTGGCGTAAATGACATACCTTCCGATTGAAACCTCCTTGATGTGTGGATTCCAATTGAGTTATAATTAGGTTGTTTATCCTTCTTTGATATATCAAGGGCAGTTCCCCTAAACTTAGCTTTCATTATTATTGTGTTAATTCTTATTACTTGTGTATTTCATTTATTCTTGTTTCTTGCTTATGAAATTGTACTTTCATTTGCTATGGTAGGTTTTACCACCTATTCCCATGGTCGGTTTTATCACCTCTTATTTTTGTTTTACATTTGAATGGTCGATTGTACCACCTACCATCTTTACTTTTATTTATTAATATCATCTTTTTATTTATTTGAATTATTCATATCATATTTCTCATCCTTTAGTTTGTACCACTAAATCCCCTTTCGCGTGGATCGACCCCGGTCTTACTAGGTTTATTACTTCGACACTGCAATACTTGGTAGATAATCCTTTTTTGGATGTGTCAAGTTTTTGGCACCATTGCCAGGAAGATAAAATTCGGAGTACAAATTGTAAATTTCTCTTTTCCCATTTAGATATTCATTTTTTTGTTGTGTATTCATCTTTTCTTCTCCTTTTCTCTTTTAAAATTGCATGAATTTGGTCACACACATCTAGCAATAGACTAGTCAAAAAAACATCGTCCGCCTTAGAAAAAATAGCCAACAATCAAGTTGAGAGACTCACAAAAGAAGGGGATAATCATTCCCAACAAAATGACCAAAATCAACTAAGAACCCTTAGGGACTACAAGAATCCGGTGAGAACTAGTGCACAATCTTGTTTAGTTTTTCCCCTTGATGCAATCCATCTCAACTTCAAATCGAGTTTCATTCAACTTTTATCCACCTTTCATGGCCATGATACGGAAAACTCATATTCACACGTAAAAACCTTTAAAGAAGTTTGTAACTCCTATAGTGACCGAAATTATTGATAAACACTATTAGATTAAAGTTTTTTCTCTTTTCTCTAAAAGATAAAGCTAGAACATGGCTACAAAAATTGAGGTCAACTTTTATTAGTTCATGGGAGGAGATTCAATAATAATTTTTGAACAAAAACTTTCCCTTCCCATCGGACAAATTCTCTTAAAAGGCAAATCACCACTTTCACTCAAAAACAAGGAGAGACCTTTTACCAATGTCGGGATAGGTATAAAGAATTACTTAATACCTATCCCCGCCATGGTTTTGAAACTTGGAGGTTAGTTTCACATTTCTATGAAGGGTTGACACCTCAAGATAGGCAATTAGTAGTACTAATGTGCAACGGGCAATTTGGAGATAAAGATTCAGAGGAAGCAATCGACTATCTAGACCTACTACTTGAAAAAGCCTAAAATTGGAACACTTCTGGCACCTATGAGGTACCAAGCAAATCCCCATGACACATCCGAAAAAGGATTGTCTCCCAAGTATAGGAGTGTCGAAGTAATAAAACCCGGTGAGATCGGGGTCGATCCACGAGGAAGGGGATTTTAGCGTTACAAATTATAAGATAAGCAAATGTGATATGGATGATTCGAAGAGGTGACAAGATAATATCAATAATATGTAAGATGGTAGGCGGTATTACCGACCATTCAAATATAAAACAAAAAGCAAGAGGAGGTAAAACCATCCATGGAAATAGGTGGTATAACCAACCATAGTAAATTAAAGAACAATTTCATAAGGTGGTAGAACCTACCATAGTAAATAAAATAAAAAGTTCATAAACAATAGAATAATTAAAATACAAGAGGAATTAACACAATAACAATGAAGGCTAAGGTTAGGGGATCCGCCCTTGATATTTCAAATAAGGATAATTAACCCATTTTAGTTATATGAATTATATTTGTTTCATTACCAATATTTATACCACTTCTTGTAAATGGGTTCAAGCATCCAATGTGCCAATCATCATATGTCTACAACAAATCAAGGTTCCTAACTAGATTCGTGTCGGTAAGGAAGAACCATACATCATCTACAAAGGATCCAAGCATTTGATGTGCCAAGGATTGTCGACAATGGATCAAGACCTCCACTTTACGAGTGGTGTCAAGATTGATTAAGAAATTAAATATAAATCATATTGAATAAACATTATAAGATTAAGATTATTAAGCACATATTAAGGGTTAGAGAATCCTTATTCTCATATCAAGGGTTTCACCCTTTCACCTTAGCAAAAGAGAAATTAGAAGAACATTATAATAGAAAGAAAATAAAATGCAAGAAAAAGGAAATTCATTAATAACATAAACACACAAAACACAATACAAGATCCTAGCCAAAGCCAAAATGTTCCAGCCAAGGCCAAGATGCCCTAATGGGTCACAAGGCACCTCTATTTATAGATACATCCAGGGGCAAACTTGTCAAATTACAAGGGCATAATTGTCAAATATTAGTTGTAAATATCTTTGACAATTGGGATCATTAGGCACCGACTTTGACCATCAATTTTGACATTGAAATGTTGAGAATTTTAATCACATGTCTTCATGAAAGTTGTATATATTTCTCTCAGCTTTCTAGAACATATTGATTTGCACAATTTGGATACGTATTTTGAGAGATATGGTCCAAATACTGAGGCCTGGTCAGACTGGGCCGAGACTGTAGATGGGTTCACTTCAAGCCCAATTTTGGTCCATTAAGAGCCCGAATTTGATGATTCTTGTGAAATCAAATCTTGTATAAAATTGAATCAGCTTTCCAAAACATTAAGAATTGTACCATTCTGATCTATAAATAGAGAGTTATGCCCATTTTACTAAACCTATAACAAAACCAAAATTAAGAGGAATTAATTCCAAAGATGCAAATGCTACAAATATGCTTAAGTTGAGGAATTTAATGACACTATTAATGCAATATGATGAACTAAACTCTTATTAAACATGCATATTTAAGTGTTCATCACACCCCCCAACTAGCTTATTGCTAGTCCCTAGCAATTAAAGCGTTATTATTTAGAAGTGATTTATAGAATTTTACATCAAGGTGGTCATTATTGCACTCTCCTTGATTTTATCCAAATAAACAAACTCTCAACCGATTTTTTTTTTTATGACTCATGTACCCTTCAGTCAAGATATCAATAAACCTTCTTTTTGTGCTCAGTCGACACATGATTATGGGGCTTATTAGAAAGAAGTCATATTGGTTCTAATATTTGTTAAGGCTAACAACCTTAGGTAAGGGGCATTTATTCATTTTATATATATATATATTTTTTTTTCTCTTTTTTTTTTTGAAGGAATGCATCTTTAACCCATGTAGCGAGCCTTAGGCTAATGACTCCCAGACCAGTTGGCCTTAGGGCATTAGGTGTTAAGACAGCCCTTCGAGCTTAACGACTCGGGTTGCCGATGCTTTATTTTTTCTTAGAAATTTGTGGATAGTGCAATGTTCAATCCCATTAAGTTTTCTCCTTAATCCATGTAGTGAGCTTTAGGCCAATAGCTCCCAAACCAGTTGGTCTTAGGGTATTAGGTGTTGAGGCACCCATCGGGCTTAATTGCTCGAATTAAGGAGGCTACGAGACCAAACTTATCCACAATTGCTCTCTTCTTTTTTTTTCACTTTTTTTTTTTTTTTTTAACTTTCCCCTTCCTTTGTGTTGTTATCCTAAACAAAACAAAAGAACTCAATATTACAATATTTCATTTTACCATCCACAATCATGCATCAAGGTATGTGTGTGTGTGTGAAGAAAGGTTCATGAATACTTGCTTAATGAGTACATAAGCACACAATTTTTAAATGATAAGGTTGTGAGAGTTCATAGATTTGAATAATTCAAAGTGAAATGAATAAGACCTCTTTGTTATAAAATTCAAAAATCAAGACTAAATAATATCAAGTTAGCTAAGTGAGTTCACAAATGCAAGAATAAAATGACAAATTGGTTAGAATGGGTTTCAAGAGTTCAAACTGGCCCTCCCTACTCTGCCATTCCTGACCCAGAATGCGTCTCAAGAGGATTTGAACTCCTTACACCGCACTCTGAATCTAATTACTAACTCGCTTTTTTTTTTTCAAGAAAAAAGAAAATTCAAGACACACTTATGTCTACTATCCTTCCCCCCCAACTAAATGAAACATTGTCCTCAATGTTTAAACATAAAGAGATAAAGTATAGGAGACATTACCTGAAGCTTCTGTTATTAAAGAGAGATGACCTGAAAGACTCATAAAATAAAATAAAGCACAAGAAAACATTACAAACGGAGATTCAGATCCAATTTGCACTTTTTGTTTTGCTCTCCTGCCCAATTAATTTGAGTACTAGCTGGGTCAGGTTCGTACTTTACTGCTTGTAATTTGTCAAGTAACTCACCAGCAGAATTGGCAGAAATAAGGATCTGTCTCGCCCAATGTGGGATAAAATTTTGTTCTACAGCTGCATCAACAAAACTTATTAAAGGATCAAAGAAATTGTTAACATTCAACAAACCTATGGGTTTTTGATGGAGGTTCAGTTGGGCCCAAGAGGCAATTTGAAAAATTTCTTCAAAAGTACCAAAGCCACCTGGTAAAGCAATAAAGGCATCTGAATTGATGAGCATATGTGCCATGCGTTCATGCATAGATGAGACCTGTAACTCCTTCCCAACCGTTTTTCCAACAATGCTTTCTACAGCCAAAGCTTTAGGAATAACTCCTAACACTTGACTACCTCCTACATGTGCAGCTGTTGATACGCAACCCATTAACCCGAGGCTACCTCCCCCATAAACCACATGAATCTTTCTTTCAGCCAGTAGCCTACCAAGGTAATTTGCTACTTCTACAAACTCCTCACTTTTACCCGGTCGAGATCCACAGAATACATATATCCTTTGGATTCGACGTTTTGAGGTTCCCTCCATGTCTATGCAACTCTCTAACTATGTGTGAAGAAGAGAACAATAGATGTGGTATTCATGGAGTGCAAAAAGGTATGCTAATGATGACATCTAAATAGGTAGCTCGGTTGCTTTTTGAAAAATATGACAATAATGCATAGAAATTAAAAAAAAAAAGATGATGAAATAAGACACCATAAGTCAAGCAAAAGATACAAATTCAAAAATGACAGCTATAAGGCATTAAAATTCAAAAATGATGGCACACATGCATATGTACAGGTAGTTGTGATTGTGACTCACATCTTCCTCTGGTTTTACGTCCAGAAACGGCTTAAACACCTTCTATGAGTTGGGGATATGCTTCCTATCTAGTTTTCTTATAAACTGGCAAACAGGGTCATTTTGAGTCAGATTCCCAATACTATGAAGAAAATGAGAGAGAAGAAAAGAAAATGAATGCAAGGTGAGCAACAGTTTTTGGGGAACTAAAAAACCGACTTTAAAAGCTATGGAGTACCATATCTGCCACTTGACCGAAAAACAAAATAAAAACACACAACTAAAATAAACACACAACTAAAATAAACACACACAAAATAAAATAAAAACAAACTAGAAATGATAGCAAAAATCAAGAACAAAAATAAAAATATGGCACCAATGGATGAAATTTGAACAATCGTAATAAAAAAAGCCAAAAGAGGAATCTCTTTGAAAGCAATTTACCACGATCAAAAATATGCCATTGAGGTGGTACCTTTCTTTTTCCTTTAATTGTAAGAATGGAAGAGATTACCACTAGTTGAATTTGTTTGTCCTTGAGGCATGCATTCTTGAGTGTGGATGTTTCTTCCTGCCTTTGTTTAAAACATGGCTCCCAACTCTTTATCTCTTTCACCTGTATAAAATCAAGTAATGAGAATTCTTTAGAAGCAATGGGCACTAGTTGCATACTTGGTTCAAATGAAATGGTTAACCCAATTTCTGAAGGACTTGAAAAATTCTCATTTTGAATATAGTCTTCCACATTAGTCTTAGTCCTATTAGCTTCCTCATGCCTGAAAAATTCATTAAGGTCAAAATTTTGATTAAGTTCCTTTGCATGATGACATGAGGGCATAAATGAGGATTCGATCTCTTCCTTGTTAGGTGTAGGTTTATTAACCTCTTCCTTACCCTTTAAGATTGATTCATCATCTTTCTCATAAGGGTTAAGAATATGTTCTTTGTCAACCTTACCATCATGAAGAGTACTTACCGAATCTCCGTCTAGATGTTGGCCACTTGGATTACTCACATGTGGATTGATGGAGTTTGGCTCTAGTTGAGATGGAAACTCACCTTTGTCATGAGGACTAAGCGCAAATGCAAACTTTTCAAGAGCATCGTTCAAGTTCGCCATAGTTTGAGCAACTTGACTATTAAAAACCTCTTGCTTTGCAATGAATGAATTCAATGTTTCTTCGAGATCCTCATAAGATGCATGATCATGAGATTTGTGAAAATTTTGATATGATTGAAAGGGAGGTTGATAAAATTGTGCATTATTATCATTCCTCCAATCAGAATTCAAGTGATTTTCCCATCCAAAATTCTGTGAGTAAAGATTAGGATTTGACCTTTGAAAAGTGTTTAAATCATTGCTTTGTTCATAGAGACTTTTCCTAAAGGTAGGCACAATTGGGCAATCATCCGTTGGATGATCACTAGAATTACAAGTGTGACAGACAATTTCTTGCATAGACCATATTTCTAAATCCTTGGCTTTTCTAGCTAGGGATGTAAATTTAGCATGAAGATCATGATTCTCCCTAAAGTTATAAATGCCTCTGTTAGATGTTCTTGGTACCTCATAGGTGCCAACATTGTTCCAATTTTGGGCATGTTTTGCTAGCAAGTCTAGGTAATCCATGGCTTCATCAGGGTCTTTATTTTCAAATTGTCTATTACACATTAATTCTACCATTTGCCTAGCTTGATGTGTAAGACCTTCATAGAAAATTAAAACTAGTCTCCATGTTTCCAAACCATGATTAGGACAAGTATTAAGCAATGCTTTATACCTATCCCAACATTGGTAAAAGGTCTCTCCTTGTTTTTGAGTGAAATTGATGATTTGCCCTTTGAGAGAATTTGTTCTATAGGGAGGAAAGAATTTTTTAAGAAATTGTTGTTGCATTTCATCCCATGAGCTAATGGATCCTGACCTAAAATTTTGTAGCCATGTTTTAGCTTTATATTTTAAAGAAAAAGGAAAAAGCTTTAATCTAAAGATGTTTATGCTACAATTTAGGTCACTATATGTGTTACAAAACTCTTCAAATTCTCTCAAGTGCAAAATTGGGTTTTCAACATCTAGGCCATGAAAGTGGGGTAAGAATTGAATGAAATCCGATTCATGGTCGAAATATGTTGCATCATGAGGGAAGACTATGCATGATTGTGCATAAGTTCTCATAAGATTCATGCAATCCATTTATGTTCTCAGTTGGGTTTGAGCATGTTTTTTAAAGAAGATGAGTGACTCCTAACAATTCTACCAACTTATGCAAAGAGAAAGAAAATATGAACACAAGCAAGAAAAAATAAAAATAGAAATGGGGAGAGAAGAGATGAACATATGCAAGAAAAATAAAAATAGAAATGGGAAAAGAACGTACTTACAATTTTGTACGCCAAACTTTACCTTCCCCGGCAACGGCGCCAAAAACTTGACACATCCGAAAAAGGATTGTCTCCCAAGTATAGGAGTGTCGAAGTAATAAACCCGGTAAGACCGGGGTCGATCCACGAGGAAGGGAATTTAAGCGTTACAAATTATAAGATAAACAAATGTGATATGGATGATTCAAAGAAATGACAAGATAATATCAATAAATATGTAAGATGGTAGGCGGTATTACCGACCATTCAAATATAAAACAAAAAGCAAGAGGAGGTAAAACCATCCATGGAAATAGGTGGTATAACCAACCATAGTAAATTAAAGAACAATTTCATAAGGTGGTAGAACCTACCATAGTAAATAAAATAAAAAGTTCATAAACAATAGAATAATTAAAATACAAGAGGAATTAACACAATAACAATGAAGGCTAAGGTTAGGGGATCCGCCCTTGATATTTCAAATAAGGATAATTAACCCATTTTAGTTATATGAATTATATTTGTTTCATTACCAATATTTATACCACTTCTTGTAAATGGGTTCAAGCATCCAATGTGCCAATCACCATATGTCTACAACAAATCAAGGTTCCTAACTAGATTCGTGTCGGTAAGGAAGAACCATACATCATCTAGAAAGGATCCAAGCATTTGATGTGCCAAGGATTGTCGACAATGGATCAAGACCTCCACTTTACGAGTGGTGTCAAGATTGATTAAGAAATTAAATATAAATCATATTGAATAAACATTATAAGATTAAGATTATTAAGCACATATTAAGGGTTAGAGAATCCTTATTCTCATATCAAGGGTTTCACCCTTTCACCTTAGCAAAAGAGAAATTAGAAGAACATTATAATAGAAAGAAAATAAAATGCAAGAAAAAGGAAATTCATTAATAACATAAACACACAATACAAGATCCTAGCCAAAGCCAAAATGTTCCAGCCAAGGTCAAGATGCCCTAATGGGTCACAAGGCACCTCTATTTATAGATACATCCAGGGGCAAACTTGTCAAATTACAAGGGCATAATTGTCAAATATTAGTTGTAAATATCTTTGACAATTGGGATCATTAGGCACCGACTTTGACCATCAATTTTGACATCGAAATGTTGTGAATTTTAATCACATGTCTTCATGAAAGTTGTAGATATTTCTCTCAACTTTCTATAACATATTGATTTGCACAATTTGGATACGTATTTTGAGAGATACGGTCCAAATACTGAGGCCTGGTCAGACTGGGCCGAGACTGTAGATGGGTTCACTTCAAGCCCAATTTTGGTCCACTAAGAGCCCGAATTTGATGATTCTTGTGAAATGCAATCTTGTAGACAATTGAATCATCTTTCCAAAACATTAAGAATTGCACCATTTGATCTATAAATAGAGAGTTATGCTCATTTTACCAAACCTATAACAAAACCAAAATTAAGAGGAATTAATTCCAAAGATGCAAATGCTACAAATATGCTTAAGTTGAGAAATTTAATGACACTATTAATGCAATATGATGAACTAAACTCTTATTAAACATGCATATTTAAGTGTTCATCACCCCACCCTCGACATCCAATAGAGGCATTTATAACCTTAGGGAAGACCATGACTTTCTAGCCAAATATGCATATCTAGCTAGAAAAGCTAAGGCTTTAGAAATGAAGTCCATTCAAGAAATTTGCTGCCATATTTGTAATGCGAATGATCATTCTATCGATTATTGTCCAACTTTGCCTACTTTCAGGGAATGTCTCCATGGACAAGCCAATGCCTTAAACGCTTTCAAAATGCTAAATCACAGTCCATACTCACAAAACTATAATCGCAGTTGGAGAAATCATCCGAATTTTAGTTCAAAAATGACAATCATGCACAATCTTCACAAGTCCTTTTGAAACACGTCGAAATTTTTAAAATGCTCATGATCATGCATCATAGGTCTCTCCTCTAGGAAAGATCTTGAAGAAACATTGCATTCATTCATTGCAAAGCAAGAGACCTTTAATAGTTAAACTGCTCAAACATTAGCAAATTTGATAGACACTCTTGCAAAATTTGCATCTACATTTAGTATCCAAGAAGAAGAGAAATTCCCTTCTCAAACATTGCAGAGCCCCACAGATCAATCTAATTCAAGTGCAAGCAGTTCAAATAGCCATTATGTGGACCAATCTAAATCAGTCATGACCCTTCACAATGGTAAGGTTGTTGAAAAATACATTCTTAAACCTTATGAGAAAAAAGATGAATCGATCTTTAAGGGTAAGGAAGAGGTTACAAAACCAACATAGCAAAGTGGAAACCAAATCCCCACCTATGCTTGCATTCCCTCAAGCATTAACCACTCATAAGAAGCCAAACCACAATTCTAAAATTTATGAAATTTTCAACTAGGTAAAGGTCAATATTCCCTTGCTAGATGTGATTAAACAGGTACCTTCTTATGGAAAAATTTTGAAAGATTTGTGTACTGTGAAAAGAAAATTGAATGTAAAAAAAGAAGGCTTTTTAGCTGAACAAGTAAGTGCTATTCTTCATAATAGTAATTCTGTGAAATATAAGGATCCTGGTTGTTCTACAATTTCATGCATTATTGGAGATTATAAAGTCGAAAATGCTTTAATTGATCTTGTGCTAGTATGAATTTACTTCCATATTCACACTACAAGAATCAGGGGCGTATACTGTGCCCATCTGCGGCGGTTTTTAAAAACCGCCGCAGAAGGCCGACATACAACGGACTTTACGGCGGTTTCGAAACCGCCGTTTAACTGGGCCAAAAATCCCCAAATTTATTTTGCCCTAAGAGCGGGAATTGCGTGAAATTATTTCGATCTCCCTCTCATCTCTCTCCCGTTTTCGCCCTCTCATCAAATTCTTGTATTCCCTCTCATTTCTCATCAAATTATTTTCTAAATAATTGCGGGAATTGCGGGAATTGCGGGAATTGGTCGTGCCAAGCTTCCTTGTTTTGGATTTCCATTTTCTCCGCCAAGCCAATTCTAACTCCACCACTCCTCTGCTGAGTTTGCCAAACCCATAAGGGATCGTCGAGGCACATATCTATCTTTCGCTTTCTTCCGCTTTGCTACTGGTGAGCTACTTCAACCGAGTCGACGAAGATTGTGGCGAGGGAAATGTGCTGATGTAGTTTGCCTGCTTTCTTCCGCTTTACTACTGGTGAGCTACTATATCTATCTACTTTCTTCCTTAGTCCGAGCAGCAATGGAGGATCATAACACTTGAGAGATGTTCCTTTCCCAATGGCAGAAGAAGGATTGTGGGCTTGTGACTCGTGGTTGAGGAGAGTGAGAAAGAGTGCAGACAAGGAGTGTGCTTTCTGCATCGAGCTGCTCCTAGAACTCTCGTGATTGACTTCTGAACTGGTACTATATCTTGTCTGCGTTTGCTATTGTGTTTCCATGACTTGTTTTTGTTTGCGTTTGCTATTGCGTTTCCATGGCTTGTTGTTGCTGTTTGCGTTTCCATGATGATTTTTGTGTGATCGACTTCCATTAATTTTCTTTGGGAAATCATAGATTTGCAATAGACATTGTGGATTGGTGTGTGATTTTATATTTCTAGTTGAACTTTGTAATTCATCATTCTTTTATCATCATACATCGATATTTTTGTGCAACTATTAAATAGATATCAAGACATGGTGAAATTTTTGGAGGCAGTATTGGGTTACTACTCGTGATTTTGGGTGCCTCTGCCTAGTTCTTGGTTAACTAACTTTATATGGCTTATTAATGTATCATTTTGTAAAGTTCTATGCCCTCTCAGGCTAGTCCTTCTTTAGTGGAATGCTTGTTATACCTTGTATAGCTATTTTATTCTGATACAATTTGAAAAGTTTCTTATCAAAAATAAATGGAAAAGAGTGACTGCTTTCTAGAAAAGCTCTAAGGTTAGCTCATAACAAGCATCTTACAATAGCCAAGGCACCGATGAAGCTAGCTGATGGCTGGGCTGCCAGCCCAAATTTAAAAAATAAAAAGATTGTATTTAAGTATTACTAAATACTGTCATTTATATTTCCTTCCTATCAAAAAATATATAATCTCATATATTTCCCAACTGTACCCCTTTTGAAAGTGATATGATAGACAAGCAAATAAATTATAAACTACAGGCTATTATTAGTACCACTATATATATAACACAAGTTATGGCCACAATCAAAGCCCATCAGATTTTGTCACAAAAGATCAAAGTTAGAAAAGATTTGCTCAGATCCTAATAAATAATTGTTAAAAACTTATGGAGATCAAACAAGAGTTTGTTTTATAGCATAAATATAAGGAGCATGTAATTAATTAAATATTCAAAGTCTCTATCTCAAATCCTGTATGTTGAGATAAGATCAAATCTTGTATGTTGCACTTTATAGGATTGCCACATTAATTATCAGATTATGCCATATTTAGATGCCAAGTTAATATAATTGTCAAATCACTAGTGATAAGAATTTGTATGTGTGTTGCATATTATTCCTCACAGAGGTCTTTAACTAATTGAGATAAGATTTCAAAATTGTTCGTTATCGTAACCATACTTCTGAATACTTCAAATTAATTTGAACTCCAGATAAACTTGACTTAATGGTAAAGATGGTAAAGATTTATTACATTTAAAACTATTGTATCTTTCTTTTCATGCTAATAAAAGTTCTTCCACATCAATAAGGTATTTAAAATTTGTTCCACCTAATACACATTTACACATTTAGATATGCTAATAAAAGATTTAGAAGGCCTACCACACTTTGCCAAGAAGGCCTACCAGCCCACACTTAATCAAAGAATGACATAACAACCCATTTAAACCATCCCACACCTACCCCAAACTGGTCAAAAGCAACCCATTAAAAATTGACAGTATATAGCAAACCAGCCCACTAAATAACAATATAAACCAACCCAACAACTTGTAAACTGATAGGTTTTCATTATCCCAAATTAATATGTAGCCTTCTAGGTGGGCATTGTAGTTACCACAAACTAATAGAGCCCAAACAAGAAGGTGCCACAAGTTATTTCACATAAAGTATGGGTCCCGATTCTGTACTTTGTTATGAATATTACGTTTTTTTATGTTCGTTGAAAAGTTTATTAACATGATTATATTCAATTGTCATTCATGCATATAAGCTTAGATCCCGTTCAAGAATTATTATTTGACATATAATTTTTCTTCATTTTCATCCAAAGATGACAACGAAGAGTGTATGTCTACTAATGATTCTTGAATTGTCCAGATTCGGATAGTTCGAGCATGCATAAGTTTGTATTGTAAATTAGTTGGTCATGTTTTGTTCCATCTTATCAGAAAATTTGGTAACATTTCCTCATGTTCTCTAAGTACATAATAGATGATTGTCTATTTTGTGTGGATTTTCGAACATCGAAATGACACGTGAATTCAATCATCTATATCTATGTGTACTTGGAGAACTATAGGGAAACGCTGCTGAATTTTCTTTAGAGATGGAGCAATTTGTGACTACTACTTTATAGTACAAACTTATGCATTCTTGAATGGGATAGGACCACCCACCTTTTAGATAAATGTTTGCAACTAGGTTTCATATTATATTTATTCCCTTGTGCATGAATAAATTTATATTGATGTAAATATTGTTGTTATTACTTTTAAGGAAAATTCTCATGGATAAGAGTTGGATTGATTTACCAAATCGATGTTGTCGAGCATATTTCACTGGGGTGGAGGGATTTCTAAATTTTGCCTTTGGCAATTTGATGAATGACAATAGAATATTATGTCCATGTAAGAAATGTCACAATCGATATCTTATGGATAGATACACAGCTAGGGAGCATTTAATATTTAATGGGTTTTTAAGAACATACAAGAGGTGGACGTTACATGGTGAACAATATACAACTATAGAGTCTGACCAGCCTAACCAACATTTTGAGGTTGGTTGTGATTCTACAAGGGGTGATGATATGGTTGGAATGATATGTGAGGCCATGGGGATTCCGAATAATGATTCAGGTGAAGGTAGTAGTTGCCCGGTAGATAGTGAAACTGAAACATATCTTAAGCTACTTGAACAAGCAGAGTGTCCCTTGTATCCGGGTTGTGTAAATTTTACCTCCCTATCATTTACTGTTCAACTTTTGCAATTGAAGATGTTGCACGGATGGACCGACAAATCAGTGGCAAAGTTACTAGAATTTTTGAAGAAGGCCTTTCCTGATGAAGTCAAAATTCCTTCTTCATATTATGAAGCATAAAAGATAACTACTGATTTGGGTTTTACGTACAAAACTTGGGATGCTTGTCCTAACAATTGCATGTTGTTCAGAGGCGAGTTAGCAAATTTGGATAGATGTTGCATATGCCAAATGTCTCGTTATAAAAACTTTGACGAGATGAATGATGCTTCAAATTCCCATGGGAAGATAGCTGCAAAGCAAGTTAGGTATTTTCCATTAAGTTCTAGGTTAAAAAGACTATTCATGTCCTCAAAAACTGCTTCTCTTATGCGCTGGCATGCAGAACATCGCATTAAAGATGGTGTTCTTAGGCATCCGGCTGATAGTCTTTGTTGGAGAACTTTCGATAAAAGAAATCCGGAGTTTGCTGCTGATTGTCGTAACGTGAGACTTGGCTTGGCAGCTGATGGATTTAATCCTTTTAGGACTATGTCTATAGCCCATAGTACATGGCCTATTGTGTTAATGCCGTACAACTTGCCTCCTTGGCTTTGTATGAAAGAAAGTTTTTTTATATTGTCAGTACTCATTGATGGTCCCAAAGGTGCTGGGAATAAAATAGATGTCTATATGCAACCATTGATTGATGAATTGAAAGAATTATGGAGTGAAGGTGTTCTAACCTATGATACATCGTGTAAACAAATGTTCAAGCTATATGCAGCATTGTTGTGGACTATCAATGATTTTCCGGCATATGCGAATCTATCAGGCTGGAGTACGAAAGGGGAGAAAGCATGTCCTTGTTGTTTAGGAAATACGGTCTCCAAACGGTTGTCTCATAGTAGGAAATTTTGTTATATGGGTCATCGGCGATATTTACCTACTACTCATAGATTTCGAAAGGATAGGATTTCCTTCAATGGTAGAGTCGATATGGGACCTGCTCCATCTCGGTTATCTGGTTTTGATATAAAACAATAAGTACAAGATACACTAACTGAATATAAGATAGAAGATCTTCAACGAAGAATGAATAATCCCCAAAATCATGCAACCATTTGGAAGAAGAAAAGTATTTTCTTCGAACTACCATATTGGGAGCATAATTTGATTAGACATAACCTTGATGTCATGCATATTGAGAAAAATGTCTGTGATAATATACTATGGACATTGTTGGGGGATCGTAGGAGAGCAAAAGATAATTTGAAAGCTCGCTATGATTTAAGGGATATGAAAATTAGAAAAGCATTGCATCCTCAAGAACGGGGGGCTAACAAATTATATCTACCTCCTGCATGTTTCTCAATGACCAAAGAAAATAAAGATGTCTTTCTTAAGGTGTTGAAAAAGGTGAAGTTACCAGATGGTTATGTCTCAAATATCTCTCGTCGTGTTCACATGAAAGAGCGAAGCATTTCAGGTTTGAAGAGTCATGACAACCATATACTGCTACAGCAACTGCTTCCTCTTGCTGCTCGAAGGGCATTACCGAAAAATGTTGTTGCCACTTTGATTGAGTTGGCTAACTTTTTTAAGCAATTATGCTCAAAGGTGAACACTGAAGAAGATTTAAATAATATTGAAGATAGAGTGGTGCTTACATTATGTCATCTTGAGAAAATATTCCCACCTTCATTCTTTGATATTATCGAGCATTTGCCTATTCATCTGGCTGAGGAGGCATCATTAGCGGGACCAGTTCAATTTAGATGGATGTATCCAATTGAATAGTAATATGGACTACCATGTTAATGTCTTTTAATTTTCATAAATTCTAAATGAATTGATTGATACTACTTATAAATTTCATGCGATTATCTAGGTATTTGCTAACTCTGAAGAGATATGTGCGTAATCGTGCACATCCTGAGGCTTCTATTGCTAAAGGATACCTAATGGATGAGTTCACAAACTTTTGTTCAAGATATCTTGATGAAGTGGAAACCAAACTCAATCAAGGACCTCGGAACAAAGATGGTACCTCTGACGAAGGAGAGCAATTCGAACTTGATCATATCTCTTGGGTTCAAGCACATAGATATGTGCTAGTCAATACACCTTCTATTGATCCATTTCGAGAGTAAGATCGCATAATTTTCCTTCGTTGCCTCTGTTCTTTTTGCTATACAACTAAGTTAAGGTACTGTTTATCTATTCTTGATATCTTCCAATGTCTTCTCGCACAGAAAGCATCTTAATGAAATTCGTAATGAAATGCCACGTTTTTCTATTCATGAAATTCAAAAAGAGCATAACAGAAAATTCCACGAATGGTTTCGAAATCATGTAAGTGTCAAAAATTTAGTTAACATTTTGTTGTTATAGAGATTTTTGTTGCTAACTATATGTGTTTCCATAGGTTCACTCATTGCAAGAGACCTCAAATGTATCATTGTCTGAGGAAATCATTCATTTAGCTAATGGCCCTAAATGGGGTGCACGTAGCTATAAATCTTATGTTGTTAACGGCTTCAAATTTCGTACCAAGGATGCAGATAAACACAAAAGCACGCAACAATCTGGTGTTATTTTGAAGGCCGATACCATGAGTTATGCTAGTGCACGAGATCAAAACCCTCTTTCCGGCAGTGTAACATTTCTCGGAGTGTTAACCGATATAATTCAAATTCGATATGTCAATGACATGACTTTTATCTTGTTCAAGTGTAATTGGGTTGATAATTGGACTGGAAAGAAGTGTGATGAGTTTGACTTCACAATGGTTAATTTCAATCATCTGTTGTACAAAGACAATAGTATTGATGATGAATCTTTCATTTTGGCGGCGCAAGCGGAGCAAGTTTGCTACATCCAAGATCCGGTAGATGAAGATTGGCATGTTGTCCTGAAAATGTCAACAAGAGACACATTTGATCTTACGTCCAAAAATTCATCTATTGCGAACATGGTGCCTCAAGTTGAGTTATATACACAGCAACAACTAGATGAAATGGGTTATTTTCGTGAGGAAGATGTTCAATGGGTTAGACAAGGAGTTGAGGGAACAACAGTGATCATCAATCGAGAAGACAATGATGATGATATGGATGATGTTGATTGACAGTATTTCATTCGACATGTTTTTTTGGATTCCATGTTTTTCCAGATGGCTTTTGTTTTAGGGGCATTCCTCTTTTGTCCAATTATGTGACTTCCCCTCCACTATGTGTAACCATTACTTTTTATGAATGAAATATATAATTTGTTCAATTAAACTTGTATGGATTCTAATATTTTATTATATGCAAATATTACTTATCTTGGAACTTAAACAAATATATTAGCATTCTATGACTGTGAATGTTTTTAGAATAGATAACTATGCCGCCAAAGAGACCAAGGGACACCTCCATGGAGAGTATAATAGAACGAGAAGTAGAAGCTCGACGACAAGCGGCAACATCTTCTCAAACTCAAATGAATAATGAAGGTATATACATGTTTATTTAAATATCCTAAAATTTAAGATTGTTTAAACATTTGTTCTTTTTTTATAGATGCGGGTGGTACATCAGGTGTTGTGAGAGGACGTGAAGCAGCTCGTACTGTTCGCGAGTGGGGTACAGGCCAAAGGTTGCATATTCAGTTTAACGCTCAATGGCAACCAATAAACGCAAACAAAGACAAATTAACCACCCAACTTGGAATCATAGCCAAAAATGGGAACATGGCTCCATTGACTTGTCCTCGGTGGCAAAATATGCCATCACATCTTTTGGATGCCATCTGGAAAGAAGTGAAGGTTATTTATCTGAAACAAATCCATAAGATAACATGTATATTGAGTTTGTACCTGGATTAATCTATTGCAATTTGTTTTTGCAGGATAATACAGATGTTCCAGATGAGTACAGACTTCATTGTTTACAGCATATTAGAAACCTTTGGCGGGATTGGAAATCTCGTGTAAAGAGGGAGTACTACAGAAAATATGATACGGATGAGGAGCGGTTACAGTTCACTCCTCCCAGAGTTCAGCCGGATCAGTGGCCTATTCTTGTAGCTTACTGGGGAACAGAACAGGCTAAAGTATGTGCTTAACATAATAACAAAAGTGTAGATTTCATATTTTCTTTCATTTATATTGGAAGTCATATAATATAATTGTTGTAAATTTGGCTTGTATTATAGGAAGCTGCAGAGAAGAATAAGGTTAATTGCACACAACAAGTAGCACTTCATCGAACAGGCCGCACGTCATTTGCTCAGAAACGAGAGGAGGTAAGTTACATCTGTTTGTTTATACGCTCTTTATTTGTTGGTTATCAAGATTTACTTATATCTTTTAAGTAGTTGTGTTATTGTAGTTATGTTATTTTACTGTTTAGATGATAAGGAATGGAGAGCAAACTGATCGCATTAGTGTCTTCGTCAAGACAAGAACAAAAAGTAATGGCGAAGTAGGTGATGATGAAAGTGCAGAAATAATTGTAAGTTCTTTAATCTTTTGAATTATTTATTCATCCACTACCGGTAATTTAATTTTTGCATAATACATTATCTTTATTAAGTTGATATGTTCCTTCCACTATGTTGTAGAGTCAATTTAATGAAGGTTTGTCTCAATTTCCACAAGACCAACAAACCCAACAAGTGAGAGAACAAGTATTTGGGAATGTGATGGGACCTGATCATCGCGGTTATGCCCGGACATATGGTTTTGGTCCATCTCTGACTGACGTTTCCGACAGCAGCTCATCAGATGTTCACTTGAGGGAATAGTTGGGTAATTTGCAGCAAGAACACCACAACTTGAAGGAAGCACACAGAAATTTGAATGAAGCACACAACAACTTGAAGCAAGATCACAACAACATGAAAATGATGTATGATGAAGTTGTTTCCTTCCTGCAGGAGAGGTTTCTAGAGTTTGCTGAGCGGCGTGCTACAAGACCGGTATTTGCTTATTTTTAAAGTTAAAAATGTGATTTCAGTTGACTCATATTTTTAACTTATGTTTCATTTTTTTTTACAAATAGGTCCCAGATGCTTCAAGTGGACATCATAGCCGTTTTCAATATGACAGTCATGGAACAAATAACCTTACAGATCGTGGTTCAAATCACGACAATGAATAGGTATGTAAATAAAATTATACAATTTGTTTTATATTTCATAATGTTACTTAATGATTATAATCTTGATTACAAAAATATTCTTGCAGGTTGTTTGTCAAGTTTTACGGCTTACTTATCAAATGACTGAGTTTTGTGGATGCTGTTGAATCATGTAACTGATCAAACCAAATATTTGATTAAATGATGTTGAACAGTTTGAATGATGATTGTTTGAAGTTTGGTTTGTTTACGGTTAAACTATTTATGTGATATATTTTGATAGTTGATTTTATTTTATTATATTTATTGAATGATTGGAGAAACATTATTGAATGATTGGAGAAACATATCAAAATATTTTTGTTGCACAGGTTATTTACTTCTTGAACAGTAAATTATAATAAGCAAGAACTGAAATTGCTCCAATAAAGCCATTTGCGGCGGTTTCCCGGTCGTCGCAAAAGATATTTTGAAATAAATTAATTATTTTGTGATAAAGACTTTTTACGGCGGTTTATGAAACCGCCGTACAAAATATTTAAATACCCGCCGTAAAAAACCACTTTATGCGGCGGTTTTGTAACCGCAGTATAAAGAGCTTTTTACGGCGGTCCGAAAACCGCCTCATAAAGTAAATATACGGCGGGCATAAGCCCGCCGTATATTTACAGCGGTTCACCAACCGCCGTAAAAGAGTGTGTTATATGCCAATCCCATTTCGTCGTAGGTTTTTGCGTCGAACACGTAAACCGCCGTTTAAAAGTATTTGAGGCGGGCCAAAACTGCCATAAAATCTTTTACTGCGGTTACTTTTACGGCGGTTGTGAACCGCCGTAAAACCACTGTAAAAATGATTTTGCGGTGGTTTTGGCCCGCCGCAAATACCTTTCACTGTTGTAGTGTCAGATTTTCAAAAACTCAATCTAGGTGAGTTAAAACCAACTTCTATAACTCTTTTGCTTGCTGATATGTCAATTAAAGTACCAAGAGCAATGGTTAAAGATTTGTTAGTTCAAGTCGATAAATTCATATATCCTATGGATTTTATCGTCTTGGATACACAACCGGTAGAAGTATGTAATTCAATTCCTGTCATTTTAAGGAGTCTATTTTTAGCAACTTCTAATGCTTTGATTAATTGCAAGAATAGAGTCATGAAGTTGTCATTTGGGAATATAACAATGGAGCTTAATGTTTTTAATATGTATAAACAATCACATGAAGAAGAGGATGAAAATGAAGAAGTTAATATGATCGAAACTACTATGAAAGACCATATCTAAAAAGGGAGTTTTTCTAACCCTTTGGAAACTTATATAGTCAATTCATTTGAATCAAGTGTGTAACTAGAGCTTGATCTTTCTAATATATGTTCCTTACTAGATTGTACACAGGTGATGGAAAATAAAGGCTTGAAACCACGATTTGAAGAATTGGGACAACTTGATGAAAGCAAGGAAGAGAAAACTCCCAAGTTAGAACTGAAGCCTTTACGTGAAGGACTAAAATATGCATATCTTGAGAAAAAACAGACGTATCCGATGGTAATTTCTTCATCTCTCACAAGTAAGTAATAAGGTAAGTTGATAGAAGTACTTAAAAGGCATAAAAATGCAACTGGGTTGATTTTAAAAGACATAAAAGACATTAACCCGTTGATTTGTACACATATAATACATTTAGAAGAAAATGCCAAAGCATCCCAACAACCTCAAAGAAGATTAAATTCACATATGAAAAAGGACATTAAGGCTGAAGTTCTTAAATTACTTGATGTGGGAATTATCTACCCTATTTTGGATAGTAAGTGGGTAAGCCCTAAACAAGTAGTACCTAAGAAATCTGACATTACAATAGTCAAAAATGAAAAGGGTAAATCATTGTCAACCTAAATCTCATCTAGTTGGAGGATGTGTATTGACTACAGAAAATTAAATACTGTCACTAGAAAAGACCATTTTTCCTTATCATTCATTGACCAAATTTTAAAAAGAGTAACAGGGCATTCCTACTACTACTTTCTTGATGGCTACTCAAGCTATTACCAAATTTCCATTGCACTTGAAGACCAAGAAAATATCACATTCACATGTCCCTTTGACATTTTTGCCTTTAGAAGGATGCCTTCTCGACTACATAATGCTCTAGCTACTTTTCAAAGATGAATGTTAAGCATTTTTAGTGACATAGTTGAGCATTGGTCAGAAGTTTTCATGGATGATTTAACTGTCTTTGGAAATTCTTTTGATAATTATCTGAAAAGCTTAGAAAAAGTCCTAAAAGGGTGTGAAGAAAAAAGTCTTATTTTTAATTGGGAACAATTTCATTATATGGTTACTTCTAGAATTGTCTTAGGTTAAGTGGTGTCTTCCAAGGGAATTGTAGTGGATAAAGCAAAAGTGGAATTGATTTACCGTTTACCTCCACCGAAAATAGTCAAAGAGGTCTGTTCATTTTTAGGGCATGCTGGATTTTATAGGAGGCTTATACAAAAATTTCAGTACTATATCTAAATCTCTTTGTAACCTCTTAATAAAAGACACTTGTTTTGAATGGACTCAAGAATATCAAAATGCTTTTGATAAGTTAATTGGACTTTAAGAACTGCCCCAATTATGCAATCTCCTGCTTAGTCCTCGCCTTTTGAATTGATGTGTGATGCGAGCGATTATGTTGTTGGTGCTGTCTTAGGACAAAGAAGAGAAGGGAAGCTTTATGTGATATGTTATTCAAGTAGAACTTTAAATGATGCGCAAATGAATTACACTTTAATTGAAAAAGAACTACATGCGATAGGATTCGCATTGGGCAAATTTCAATCTTATTTAATTAGTTCCCCAACTAATATTTACATTAACCATGCTGCTGTGAGATATTTGATTCTAAACAGGATGTAAAACCTAAATTGATACAATGAATCTTATTGCTCCAAGAATTTAACATCACAATAATGGATAAGAAAGAAGTCAAAAATGTCATTGCTGATCATCTATCAAGATTGACAACAGAGACATCAACTGAAACCTCATCTATCAATGACTCTTTTCCTAATGAATTTTTATTCTCTGTTGCTACAATGACTTGGTTTGTTGTTAATTTTCTTGCAACATGAGAAATGCCACCTCACTAGAGTGCCTAGGACAAAAAGAAGTTTTTGATCAAGGTAAAATTTTTTTATTGAGATGATCCATATCTATTCAAATATTATCTTGACTAAATACTTAGAAGATGCATATCCGACAATAAGGTTAGTAGTGTTATTCATTTTTTTCATTCTGAAGCATATGAGGGACATTCTCATCAAGAAAAATGGCTGCAAAAATCTTGCAATGTGGATTTTATTGGCCCACCTTATTTAAAGATGCACATGCATTTTACAAAACTTGTGAAAATTGTCAAAAATTGGTTCTATTTCAAAACGAAACATGGTACCTTTGGATCTCATTCTTGTTGTCGAAATTTTTTACTGTTGAGGTATTAATTTTATAGGACCTTTTCCACCATCATTTGGTTTTGTTTACATTCTTATATCAGTAGATTATGTCTCAAAACGGGTCGAGGCAATTCCATGTCAAAACAATGATCACAAAATAGTTCTCAAATTCTTGAAAGAGAATATCTTGTCTCGATTTGGAATTCCTCAAGCCATTGTTAGTGATAGGGGGACACATTTTCGTAACAAACCATTTGAAACCTTAATTAAAAAATAAGAAATCACCCATAAAGTTTCTACCTCTTATCACCCATAAACAAGTGGACAAGTTGAATTAGCAAATAGGAAGATAAAACAAATTTTAGAAAAAATGGCAAAGATTGGTATTTAAGATTTAATGATGCATTTCGGGCTTATTGAACTGCTTTCAAAACATCACTGGGTATGTCTACTTATAGAGTAGTTTATGGAAGACATTGTCACTTGCCTATAGAACTTGAGCATAAAGCTTATTGGGCCATTAAAACATTTAACAAAAATTTGGATGATGCTTGCAAATTACATAAACTCGAACTAAGTGAACTTGAAGAAATCAGGAGTGAGGCTTATGATAATTTTAAGATCTACAAAGAAAAAATGAAGATTTTCCATGACAAACGCATTGTTAGAAAATCTTTTGAACCTTCACAAAAAGTTCTTTTGTATGATTCAAGATTGCATTTGTTTCCTTGTAAGTTTCAGTCTCATTGGACTAGAACTTTCGTTGTTAAAAATGTTTTTCACTATAGAGCTGTTGAAATTGAGAACCCGAAGAATGGTAATAGTTTTAAGGTTAATGGACAACAGTTAGAACATTCTTTGAAAATTTTGATCAAAATGAAGAGTCCATTACCTTAATCAATCCTTTTTAAGAATCGATTTTTCCTGGTCAAATGGCAAATCCAATACTCTATGGCTTTTGAAGTCGGTTTTTTAGTTTCCTAAAAACTGTTACTCATTTTGCATTCATTTTCTTTTCTCTCCTTCTCTTTTCAAATGGATACCATTCTCTAAAATTTAAAAACATGTTTTCCCTCTATTTCTCAAAATCATTTGCTTAAAATTTACAAAGCACCATCAGAAATACTAAGGATGTTGATGCTCAAAGGTATTCCAATTGATTTACGATAGTTAATTGAAGCCAAGGTTCGATTATCTTGTGAATCTACAGATGGTTTTGTTTCTCATATGCCAAGTTTAGGAAGAAGCTCTTATGCCAAAAAATGAAGAGTGAAAAGATTATAAGTCTGCTATAAATGTGTAAGATGGACTTGTAACCAGCGTTGCTGCTGTTTGGGATTTGTGTCTAACAATAGAGAGGATAAGCTTCAATTCATCAAGGATGGCCTGAGCAGGAAGTCTTTGGATAATGTCTTATTGATTCTTGAGATGTATCCTTGTGGAATTGTGCAACATGAGATCTTGAAACTATGGATCCAATTTAGATATAAGCATGAACAATACAGTCTCAGGAATCTAACTCAAAACAACTTGTTTGCCAGTTTATAAAAAAAATGGATGAGAAGCTATCCCCAACTTATAGAAGGTGTTTAAGTCGTTTCTAGATGTAAAATCAAAGGAAAATGTGAGCCACAGTCATAACTACCTGTATATATTCATGTTATGCTATCATTTTTGAATTTTTTGAATTACGCATGCATGTTATAATTTTTATTTTTGCCAATTTTGAATTTCTATGTCTTATTGTCAAACTTTTTCAATAAACAGCCGAGCTACCCATATAGGCGTTATCATTACAATATCTTGTTGTACTTCATAAATAAAACATCTCTTATTCTTCATTTTTACATACATAATTAAAGAGTTATGTAGACATGGAAGGAACCTTAACTCGTTGAATCCAAAAGATATATGTATTTTGTGGATCTCGACCTAGAGAAAGCGAAGAGTTTAGAGAGACAACAAATTACCTTGGTAGATTACTAGTTGAGAGAAAGATTCATTTGGTTTATAAAGGAGGTAGTCTCGGGTTAATGGGCTGTGTGCTAACAGCTGCACTCTTAGGAGGCGGTCAAGTTTTAAGTGTTATTCTTAGAGCTTTGGCGACAGAAAGCATCACTGGAAAAACAATTGGGCAGGAGCTAAGGGTCTCATCTGTGCATGAATGCATGGCATACATGCTTATCAATTCAGATGCTTTTATTGCTTTACTAGGTGGCTTTAGTGCTTTCAAAGAAATTTTTCAACTGAATCTCCATAAAAAAACCCATAAGTTTGTTGAATATTAATAATTTATTTTATCTTTTACTATGTTTTGTTGATGAAGTTGTACAACATAATTTTATCCCATACTCAACACGACGAATTCTTATTTCTGCTACTACTACTAAAGAACTGCTTACTACTAAAGAACTGCTTGACAAATTAAAAATAGTTGATTATGAGCCTGACCCAGCAACAACTCAAATTAATTGGCGATGGGACACAACAATAAGTGCAAACTGGATTTAACATTTTGTTTGCAATTTTTCTTGCCTTTTTTTTTTTACATTTAATTAAGTGTCTTTCAGGTTGTTTCTTTTGAATAACTGAAGCTTCAGGTAATGTCTCCTAAATTTTATCTCTTTACATTTAAACATTGAGGACAATGTTTCATTTGGTTTTAGGGGAAAAGGATGGTAGACATAGCTGTGTTTTTTTTCCTTTTGCAAAAAAAAAAAAAAGTAATTAGATTTAGAGCGGCTGGGTAAGGAGTTCAATTCCTTTTGGGATGCATTCCAGGTCAAGAATGACAGAGTAAAGAGTACAATTTTGAGCTCTTGAAATGCATTCTAACACTTGTTATTTTGTCTTGATTTCGTGCTTTTCAGATTCGTTTTATCTATTTTGTTTTTATTTACTTTTGATTTTTGAATTTTATAATGAGGTTGTCTTATTTACTTTTCTTTGAATTATTCAAACCTATGAACTCTCACAACTTTATCATTTAATAAATTGTTTGCTCATATACTCATTAAGCAATATTTATGAACCTTTCTTGGCACACACACATACCTTGATGCATGATTGTGGATTACAAATTGAAATGTTGCAATATTTAAGTTCTTTTATTTTGTTTAGGATAACAACCAAAAGAAGGGGAAAGTAAAAAAAAAAAAAAAGGAGAAATGTGTAAATAAGTAATTATGGATAAGTCTGGTTTCATAGCCTCCTTAATTCGAGCAATTAAGCCTAAGGGGTGCCTCAATACCTAATACCCTAAGACCAACTCATTTGGGAGCTATTGGCCTAAAGCTTGCTACATGGATTAAGGAGAAAGTTTAAGGAGATCGAACATTGCACTATCAACAATTTTCTAAGCAAAAATAAAGTCTCTACAACCCGAGTCGTCAAGCTTGTAGAGGTGTCTCAACACCTAAAGCCCTAAAGCCAGCTAGTCTGGGACTCATTAGCCTAAGGCTCATTACATGGTTTAATGAGGCATTAGTTAAAAAAACAAAAAAAAAAAGATAGCCCTTACCTAAGGATGTTAGCCTTGACAAATATTAGAACTAATATGGCTCCTTTCTAAAAAATCCAATAGTCATGTGTCGATTGAGTACAAAAAAAGGTTTGTTAATATCTTGACTAAAGGGTATATAAGACTTTAAAAAAAATTAGTGAGAGTTTATTTATTTGGGTAGAATCAAGAAAAGTAGAATAATGACCACCTTGGATGTAAAATTCTTTAAATCACTGCTAAATATTAATGCTTTAATTGCTAAGGACTAGCAATAAGCTGGTTGGGGAGTGTGATGAACAGTTAAATGTGTATAATTAATAAGACCTTAAGTCATCGTATTACACTAATAGTGTCATTAAATTCCTCGACTTAAACATATTTGTAGTTTTTGCATCTTCTGAATTAGTTTCATCTTAATTTCAGTTTTTGATGCAGGTTTGGTAGAATAAGTATAACTTTCTATTTATAGATCAGAATGGTGCAATTTTGATTTGATGGAAAGCTGATTAAATTGCCTACAAAATTGTGTTTCACGAGGATCATGAAATTCGGGCGTCTAATGGATGAAAAATGGGCTTAAAGCAAACCCAAGCTTAGCCTGAGCATGTCTCTATATTTTGACCGTATCTCTTGAAATACAAATCGAAAACCTATGATTCAAGATGTTCTAGAAAGTTAAGAGAAATATCTACAAATTTCATGAAGACATATGATCAAAATTCTAAATATTTTGATGTTAAAACAGGTGATCAAAATTAGTGCACATGATGATCGAATTATCAACAAGAGATTTTACAATTGTCCCTTTGTAATTTGACAAGTTTTCCCTTAAATGTATCTATAAGTAGAGGTGAATTGTCATCCATTAGGACATCTTGACTCTTGATTGAGATCTCTTAACATTGTGTCTTCGCTCTTGTGTTTTGTTCTCTTAATATTATTAATAAATCATTTTGTTCTTGCAATTTATTTTCTTTCTTGCATAATGTTCCACTAAATTCTCTCTTACTAAAGTGAAAAGGTGAAACCTTTAATATGAGAACAAGGATTTCTTAACCCTTTGCTATGTGCTTAATAATCATAATCTTCTGTTGTTTATTTTATATGTCTTATATTTATTTTCTTAATCAATTTTGACACCACTCGTAAAGTGGAGGTCTTGATCCATTGTAGACAATCCTTGACACATCAAATGCTTGGATCCTTTCTAGACATCGTATGATTCTCCCTTACCTACATAAGTCTACTTAAGAACCTTGATTTGTTGTAGACATATGGTGATTAACACATTGGATGTTTGAATCTATTTATAAAAAGTGGTATAAATATTGGTAATGAAACAAATATGATTCATATAACTAAAATGGGTCTAAATGACATATCTTCCGATTGGAACCTCCTTGATGTGTGGATTGCAATTGAGTTATAATTGGTTTGTTTATCCTTGTCGGATATATCAACGGTGGATTCTTTAACCTTAGCTTTCGTTGTTGTTGTATTTATTCCTCCAACTTGTATATTTCTTTATTCTATTTTCTTTTGTTCTTTCATTTGTTATGGTAGGCTTTACCACCTATTCCTATGGTTGGTTTTATCGCCTCTTGTTTTTGTTTTACATTTGAATGGTCGGTTGTACCGCTTGCCATATTTACTTTTATCTGTTAAGATCATCTTGTTATTTATTTGAATTATTCATATCATATTTCTTATCCTTTAGTTTGTATTGCTAAATCCCCTTCCTCATGGATCGACCCCAATCTTGTCGGGTTTATTACTTCAACACTCCTATACTTAGGAGATAATCCTTTTTCGGATGTGTCAGTCCAAACAAAGACTAGTTTATCACTTATTAGTTGGCTAGTGGTTTTATTTTGATGGGTAATAATCTTGCTTGTCCACTTGTGCAAATTGGAATAGTTCAAATCAAAATGCACAATGATATTGTTAGAACCTTGACCAATGTGCTACATGTTCTAGCTTTAGCAAAAAACCTTATATCCTTTAGTACTATTGACTTACTTGGTTGTAAGTATTCAACCCAAGATGGAGTTTTAAAGGTTGTTAAAGGTGCTCTCATTGTTATAAAGGGACAGTTGATGAAAGGCTTATACTTTCTTCAACAAAGTAATAATATTGGTGCTACTATTGTATAATCTTTATAAAATACAGAATCTGATATTGCTAAATTGTGGCATATGCATCTAGGCGTATGAGTGAACTAGAGATGGTAGAATTGCGTAAACGAGATTTACTTGGTGACCAAAAGATTTCCAAACTTGACTTGTGTGAGCATTGTGTTTTTAGAAAACAGTGTAGAGTGAAGTTTGGAACCACTGTTCATTGTACAAAGGGTACGATTGATTAAATTCATTCATATTTATGAGGCCCAGCATCTACCCCATCTAAAAGTGGTTTTCGATCAATGTTGACATTTGTTGATGATTACTCAAGAAAAATATGGGTATATTTCTTGAAGCATAAAAATGATGTGTTCTCCAATTTTAAGCAGTTCAAGAGTTTGATTGTAAATTAGACAAGCAAAAATGTCAAACGATTTAGAACTGGTAATGGCTTGGAATTTTGTTCTAAGGAGTTTGATGAATTTTGCAAGAAAGAAGGCATAGTGAGACATCGCACTATTAGAGGAATGCCACAGCAAAATGGAGTTGTGGAATGGACAAATAGAACACTATTAGAGAGAGATCAATGTCTTCTCTCTAATTATAGATTATCAAAAGATTTTTGGGCTGAAGCAATCAATACAGCTTGCTACCTCATGAATAGATCACCATCAACTGTTCTTGGGTTAAAAACTCCACAAGAGGTATGGTCTAGAACTCCTACTAATTACTCACAATTAAGAATATTTGGGTGTCCTGCATTTGCACATGTAAATGATGGAAAGCTCAAACCTAGAGCAAAGAAGTTTATATTTCCAAGTTATGGAACAGGTGTTAAAGGATACAAGTTATGTTGTCCTGATCCTAAGTCACCCAAATTCTTATTCAGTAGAGATGTTGCTTTTGATGAAACATCCATGCTTCATCCAAAAGAAAAGTCAATGGATGAAAGCTTGAATGAGGATATGAGCAAGCAAGTAGAGGTTGAGGTAGATACTACACATCAGTCCATTCAGCCAGAAAATCAAGAACAAGATACTATGCCTCAAAAACAACAACATTACAATATTGCAACTAGAAGAACAAAAAGGAGAATCAAACTGCCTTAATGATATGGTCATGCAAATTTGGTTCATTATGCATTGTCCACAATAGAGACGATTGAGAATCAAGAACCTTCCACTTATTCAGAGGCTATCTCCAGTGTTGATTCTACCAAATGGATTATTGCTATGAATGAGGAGATCGAGTCCATTCATAAAAATCACACATGGGAGTTGGTCAAACCACCTAAAGATCGAAAGACTATTGGGTGTAAATGGATATTCGATAATAAGGAAGGAATATCAGGGGTTGAAGTAGTTAGACTCAAGGCATGCTTGGTTGCAAAGGGCTTTAGTCAAAAGTAAAGTGTAAACTTCAATGAAGTTTTCTCACCTGTTGTCAAGCATAGCTCTATTCTTGTTTTGCTTGCCATTGTTGCAATGTTTGACTTGGAGTTAGAACAACCTGATGTCAAAACAGCTTTCTTGCATGGTGAGCTTGAAGAAGAAATCTACATGCAACAACCAAAAGGATTTGTAGTTCAAGTAAAAGAGGACCACTTATTGTTACTAAAGAAATCCTTGTATGGCCTGAAGCAGTCTCCTCGACGGTGGCATAAGCAATTTGATTCATTTATGATTGAATATGATTACTCAAAGGGTAATTTTGATAGCTATATTTACCACAAGAAGCTTTTAGATGGTTTGTTTGTGTACTTGCTACAGATGACATGCTTATAGCTACTAAAAGCATGTATGAAACTAACAAGTTGAAGACTTTACTCAGTAGTAAGTTTGAAATGAAAGACTTGGGTTTTGCTAAGAAGATCTTAGGTATGGAGATTTACAAAGATCGACCAGGTGGCAGATTATACTTATCACAAAAGAAGTAAATTGAGAAAGTGCTACAACGGTTTGGTATGCAAAATTCTAAACCTATAAGTACTCCACTTGCAACGTATTTTTGACTCTCAGCAAAATTGTCACCTTAATCAAAGGAGAAGGAGGACACATGGCTCGTGCTCCTCGTGCTAATGCAATTGGGAGCTTCATGTATGCAATGATTTGCACACAATCAAATCTTTCACATGTTGTTAGTGTCATTAGTAGATATATGGATAATCCAGGATAAACCTATTGGCAAGCTATAAAATGGATCCTTCGTTACTTAAGGGGAGCTACAGATGTTGGTCTGCTATATGGAAGAAATGCCAAACTTGGTAGCAACGTCGTTGGTTTTTTTTATTTTGATTATGCATGAGATTTGGATAAAATGAGATCTTTCACTGGATAAGTCTTTACATTATCCGGTTGTGCCGTTAGTTGGAAAGTAAGTTTACACTCTACAATTGCTTTGTCTACTACCAAGGCTGAATATATGGCAGCAACAGAAGTAGTAAAGGAAGCAATTTGGTTAAGAAACTTGGTGATTGATCTTGAATTTCAACAAGATGCTACTGTTGTTTATTGTGACAGCCAAAGTGTAATATATTTGATTAAAAATCAAATGCATCATGAAAGGACCAAGCATATTCATGTTAGATATCATTTCATTCGTGAGGTTGTATCTAAAGGAATAGTTATTGTGAAAAAGATCTCTACGGCAAACGATCTAGTGGATATGATGATGAAGTCAACTCCAACAATCAAGTTCAAAAGGAGTTTGGACTTGATTGGACCTTTTAGTTGCTAAATTCCCCAAGAAATCTTTTGGAGAAGATAATTGAAGATTGGTTATGGAGTTAGTAACTATTTAAGCCAAGGTGGAGATTTGTTGAAAATTTGACTTAAATAGTAACCCAGATAAATGCAAGCATGAGAAATTTGACTACGATGCATGGTTCATACGTAAACATGCATTTTGCTCCTTATTTTTCAAGCTTTCAAATTGCTTGAATTAATGGCACATGCAAAGACAACTAATGCCACCAAAATGGAAGAAACTTGTCTCTCACAAGGTCAAAACAAAATCTAATTTTGGTGGCTAGTTCATGTATCTTTTGCTGCAAACTTTGACATTCATTGGCTTCCCTCTACTATAAATAGAGATGCCATCCAGGAGCAAAAGGCATCCCAAAAACACAATTCCTCTCTTAAGAGTTTTGAGAGCTCTTTTGTTTAGTTTGATGAGAAATATTTGGGTGTAATTAAGGATTTGGATTTAAGTGATATTCCTCAATTTTGTATACTCCATTTTGTTAGTATAATTGTTCTTCTATCTTCACGCATGGACATAGGCTAAAAGCCAAACAACGCAAATTATTGTGTGCTTTCTTTTGCTATTCTCTATATTTTTTCCCTATCAACCTCACTTTGTTTCAGCATGAATCGATCCTTATTGTCACAATAAAGGTGACTTGACCATCAATCAAGCCGAAGGTTTCCAAATAATTAAAAATTAAGTATTCAATTAACCACTCTATTTAATAGATAAAAACTATATGCAAATTGTAGGCCTGACCCCACTATAAATTTAATTAATATGTGCTATTCTAAGATATTAATTGTTCCATAAAAATTCAACTTTTTAGAAAAACATGCATGTCATATATAAAGTTCAATTAGCTACAGTTAGCTTTATGGACATGCTTGTTAAATTGGTGTAAGTTAGGTAGCTAGTGATTAATTAATAATTGTTAAAAAAAATTGGAAGCTAATAAAGATTTTATGCTTATTAATTAATATCATCTCATATCATCTAAATGCATGATTTCTTTTATGCTTACTAGTGATTTTGTGGCGTACCACTTTGGTCTGTGCTAAAATGTCTCTTGAAAATTATGGCATTGCATGACTCACCGAAATGAAAAACATATCAGATGCTGAATCTCTAGATTTTAGACATTGTACATCTAGGAAATTGATTGTAAGAGTGAAGTTGAAAAATAAGGTCCAAGTCTCCAAATGCATCATTATTATTTATCCTCTTTCTTTATTATTTTTTTGTCCAGCTGAAGAGCCACAATATAATCTGAAATATTGTTCTTTTGTCTTAACTCAACAAACATTTTTGTAACAGGGTCTTATATTGCCAAGACAAAGAGTCCTAGGATGAAGGTATAATCTAATAAAATCATACTCATAAGCTCGAATAACTTTCAACAAGAAAGACACCTCTACTCGATTGTATTTATTTTAATAACCGTCAATAATATTAATAGTCAAGCCAAAAAAAAGGAATTGTATATTCACAGTTTTATCTGATTATAAGTTCATAAATAATGTGATATATTTGTCTTAGTTAAGATATATTATTAAATTTACAAGTGACATTCCTTGAAATTGATTAAAAGAATCAATTTCAAGAAATATCAACTTAAATACAAACAAAAGTCTACAACTTGATGTTACAGCTTACATGACAAAAATTTACTTGAGGAGAAAAAAGCAAAAATGAATAAGAGAAGTTACATCTCCATTAGGATTTTGTAACTTAAGCTGTCACATCGGGTTATAGACTTTAGATTATATTTGGCTTAAAAGTCTAACATTATTTTTTTTTTGTGAGTATCTATATATATATATATATATATATATATATATATATATATATATATATATATACATGTTAAAATGAGCACTATTAATCAACAAAAGAGTAATGCTTCATTTATAAAGTTTGTATAGAAAATTGAGGTAATATCACTCATTCAATGTCACATGACTCATCAACATTTATAGCATTAAAAACACATAATAATGTTTCCATTCACTTAATGCTACTTCAACTTTGTCTATAAACTTTGTAAGTATAGCATATTAATCAACAAAATCCCTTGCCAGGCTAATCAATATCCATTTGTTTATTAAAAAATTACGGACAATTTCATTTATCATGTCCCAACAAATTACGCATAGTATATAGTCCCTTATTTTGCGGCTTGAAAATATCTCAACGAAGCTCTTTTCTATAGTGTTTCTACTAATATTAAAAGATCCGATTTCGATTCCCATAGCTAAATTAAAACTTAATAAAACAACACCCGACTAAAAGAAATGGGTTGGTAACATCATGGGAGCAACTGTTTTAAAATTTAGATGAATAAATTTTTTTCAAGAAGTATTGAAAATTTTGATATTATTTTGATGTTTGTTTCTCCTCTCAAACAAAGAAAGTTAGGTAACTAATCTATGCGTATAACAATGATCTTGATCTCAAATTCTATTTAATTTTTTTTATCACAAATGATATGTATTTAATTAATGATTATCAAATGGATAATTTGATGATGAAATAAATAATATGATAATCTTAAATTTATACCATGTTATATAGAATGCATATTTTGACATAAATTTTCCAATATGTATCAACATTCTGAAGCATATCCATGTTAGATATTTAATCCTTAAACTTTCCATTAAGCACTTGGAAAACTAAAAATTGTATTTAAGGGTAAAGAGGGAAAATAAATAACAAGAAAAAGAAAAAGAAATTAGTGCTTTAATATAAACATACAAATCACATGTTGATACAAGCATTTTAAGGGAAGATATCTCGCTAACGAAGCCCTTTAGTCTTTATATATGTACCCATCTAAATTCCTTATCATCATTATTAGATTTATCAAAAGTCGGAAAGGCTTTGTTTATATTACATGCTGTTGTAGCAACCAAAGATCGTGAACAAGAAACCCAAAGTACTGATGGGTTTCTTGACTACAGCATCGTGCTTTTACTAAAGTGGTAGTTTAATAAAAAAAAGAGTCTTGCGTGCATCCGCTACACCACATCGTTGGACTGTTGTGATGCAGCAAGCTAATGGATGCACTCAAAGTGGGAGAGAAACTGAATTTTTTTTTTCTCTCCCACTTTGGATGCATTCCATTGGCTTACTATGCCACATTAGTCTAGTTATATGGTGTAGTGGATCCAGCCAATAATCTCTCTTGATCAAATT
This sequence comes from Boswellia sacra, assembly GCA_013180625.2. NCBI lineage: Eukaryota > Viridiplantae > Streptophyta > Magnoliopsida > Sapindales > Burseraceae > Boswellia > Boswellia sacra. The sequence continues at coordinate 447,024 of SNVD02013559.1, read as the reverse complement.
ATGATATGTCATCTCAGCAGTTATTTCAAATTTTCAATTTTAGAGTTAAATGTTTAAATGGTTAGATATTTATGTCTAAATTTAAAAGAAAATTAAACCAAAACACATATCATCATAAATTAATTTATTATATATATATATATATATGATTTTATAGATCAATGATTAAAAATTTATATCTAGTCACTACAACAAAACTGGCTTTTTATGTCAGCCAAAAAATGACATATATCATTATATATGTCGGTTTTCGTGTGATATAAAGTGACCTATCACATATTTCTATACTTGTCACTTAGTCAAACCAACACAAAATAATATATAATATATGTCATTCAGAAACAGACATATAAGGAGCAAATATTTACCATTAACGTGTCAGTTTACACTAAATATGTGTCCGCTTGTAAGTGACACAAATATAGTGTCAGTCCTCCAACAACATATAGATGAATTCATTTGTGTCACTTATGAAGTGACACCGTGTAATGTCATTCATCGAATGACACTCATCGATTAAAATTTAGGATATACGTGTCATTCAACTGTATGACATAAATATTTCTTGTGTCGTTTATTGGCCCACATGTATATTTGAAAACATAAAAAAAATATATAATACATGTCGGCCTAAATTTAAAATTCAAACCGACACGTATTATATATTTATTATTTTTAAAAATCTAGTTTTATATGTGTATGCATATACAAGAACACCTAGATAGCAAAAACAATGTTATTACCCAACAATTACAGAAAAGGCAGACTCATGCAAAGACAACAAATTAATAATATAACTCACATATTTAAGCAACACAAAGCTTACATTTGTAAGCAACAAACACAAACCTCAACAAGCAATGTCAACAAATACAAATTCATAACACAATATTAAGTGAGTAAAGCTATTACTACAAATTAACAAGTACTCATCAAAACCAACATCAAAATCATGCTCATTAAATCATATCCTCAATTAGAAAAAGTCTTATATCTAGCCAAAAATTAAACTGGAAGCCAACCGCAATGCTATTTCAACACAAAAGCATATTATGCACTTCAAAATTAACCAACAACTACAAACACAAGAGGCAACATAAGGTCCAAATACCAGCAAAGCTAAATGACAGATACTTCAACCATTAGAATTTGAGTTGTGTCAGCAAAACAAACAAACTCCAAATAACTCCATTAGCTACTTCAACCATTAATTCAATCAAACAAGCAGTCATCTCTCAAAAAAAAACTTCAAATATACACAAAATCTCTACCAATATTTTGATTTAATAAGTTAGAACATATTGAATATTCAATCTACGCTGATAAGCACAAATCTTAAAGGGAGATGCTATTTTGTGACAGTTCCTCACAATTGATAACATGTCTACAATCATCACAATTCAGATATATAGGCACATAGTACCTAAACAAACCTTCATCAAATTGAACCTTGACATTGTCCGTATCATCTACCATCAAAGATTCTACTAGAACCTCAAACATGTCAACAGAATTAGGATTATTAATTTGAGGCTTCTCAGTTTGTAGCGCTTTCAACTCCCTCCTCACGCATTTCGTGTCACAGCTTTTTTGTTCATCGGATGGGGACAGCATAAGAACAAAAGGTGCAACAAATTGTTCACTAGCACACATTTGTAAATAACACATAATAAAAAAAATACATGCTAAGTTCTTACCCCACCTCTTCCAAGACAAGTTCTCTTGGCCAGATCACATGTTGTCCTAGAACATCAAGTACAGTGATAACAACCCCTTTTTCATCAACTAACTTCCAAAAATCTTTCACTAATCATCAAGAATTCAATAAATTAAATCAAAACTAGAATTGAATTGGAATCAAAACTAGCAACTCTTGGTAATATATAGTTGGCAAGATATTTGGTCTAGTACTTAAAGTCTGCCCAAGCTATAAATTCAAATAAGATACAATCAAATGTTTTATAATTATTTAGACTTGATTCATAATCTACTAAATAAGCACATATCCATGACTTCTAGCCAAAGGATTTCAACCGGATTCAAGTCATGTCACAACCATTTAATTAAATGTGAAGAAAAAAAAAGAACATCATTTTCAAATTCCTTTTAATCAAAATTCAGCTTTCTTCCTAGCCATATAGTTAGCTTTTTGGCACTTGATCACATAGCTCCAAAATACACTTGTACACATTGAGGATTAATGGAGAAAAGTCATCTTTATTTTCAATTTATGATTAGGAATTGTAGCATTGATGCTTTGTTTGAGCATTATGGATGCTTGATAGATCATCTTCATCATTTGACAAGGAAAGTTTAAAGAAAAATCTTTTTTGCTCTGAACGGAATAAAGATTGCTTCACGGTGACAATGATGAGTTTTTTATTTATCTTTATCATTTTTCTTTTTATGTGCTTATATGTCAATTTCTAACCAATATATACTTGGATGAATTTTCTAACCAAGTCTATAATGCCATCATTTTATTAAATTTGTATGTAACATTACTAAATTTGCCCTTATATCATTTAACTTAATGATTGACATTAAACAACAAGGGTGTTCTTGTGCATTTCCAAAATATCACAAGTTTTATGTATATTAAACCTCAAGATGTTTAACGTAATTTCCCCTTTTATTAATTGATTTTTTTGTTTAGTTTTATTAGGTTTTTTAATATACAATTTTATTATTTATGTTTGTTTGTTAATGCTTTTAGCCATATTGCTAAGTGTTATTCTTTATATTTATTGTTTTTTATATAAATATATTTTTCATTTTACTACAAATTGATTATATATTATGATCGATCAAGATATTTCGAACGATTAATTGTTTCAAGCTAATTTAATCCTAGCCCCACAATCTTATTAAAAATTTTGTTTCACTTATTCAGTAGTAGATTAATTAAATGAGCTTCCATAATAATTAATAAAAACTCAGCATAAATAGTAGGGATAATATTTAATCTAACATTGCATTACGATTAAAAAAAAAATATCACTTGTTTCAAGTCCATCTTAGTTAGAAAATAAACAATAAAACATAAGATTAGATCAGACAGCTCTGCACAAATTAACAAATGCAAAAATTAAATGATGCTTATAATATCCTTTACATTAAAGAAAGGAAAAACTAACTAACAGTAGCCTAAGGGAACATGTTTGGGAACATTCCAAGAATTTTTGGAGTTATCCCACGACTTTGACATGTAGAGTTGATGAAAGTACATATCATAACACAATTACGAATAAGCAATTACTAATGAAATTAGAATATCAAAAAGACTTAAACTAACTGGTGCTTAATAAAAGGAGCACAATAAAGGGATTTGGCTTAAATTATTAGGTGTCAATTGAGACTTGAAAATATTTTAATGTAAGATTATGGAAGGTGATTTGAAATTAACTTAATTTGGAGCCTTTTAAATGATCTTTCCAAAAGGAAACTTCGGGGAATAACATAAAACTCAAGAAATTAAGAAACAATTTTCAAGCACAATCACTTTCATGGTCAAAGCAGAGCATGTGAGCTAGAGCCCCTGGATAAATATTATTAATCAATTCAAGCTAAAAAATTAAAAAATAAAATAAAGAAATAAATAGGATAAATGTTTCATAAATGTATCTCAGGCATGCAATAACAGTCTTACATTTATTGTAATTATGAAAAAGCCTCTAAACATAAAAATTATAATTAATCTTTATTTCGCATGCCATTCAAATTCAAATTAAACAGAAATATACAAGTCATCTTCCTAAAAAAGGGTTAATAATTAAAAAATACAGATAATTAATAAAGGCTAATTAAAGGACTGATAGAGATAAATTATGAGTCTTGGGCTTCCATTATATGTATAGGTTAACAAACACTCATTAGATTGAGAAATTGTGGCAGACGACTTTTAAATAAAAAAGTGGACAGGTAAAGTATAAGTATGTATATGTAGAAGGTAATTAAGAAAGAAATGAAAGTACTTACTACGAAGCTTCAGAGCATGCTCTTGGTATTTTTAGTTGAGCATGAGTTGTTGACAAACAGAAAACTCCTCCATCCTTTCCTTTGATAAACAGAACTAGTTACTTTCATTGAACCTCTTATTCACCAATGACATAATCATAGTTTATCAACCGGCCAATGGCTGCAAACCTTGCACTAATAAAAATTGTATGTGTAGATTTCTTGAATTTAATAAATTTTTCTGTTTTTAGTTAAATTTCGATGAGGGATTTGTGGAGTTTGTTTGAGAATTAAATAGAATATATTTAAATTACAACTATATTTCAAATTACCTTAGCATTTTCCAACTTAACGAGAGATTAACCAATACTAGAAAGATAATTATTATAAGGATAAGAATATTAAGTATACAAGAGGGTACATATACCTGTAGTAGCAACAGAGGATACCATATAAAACAAAAAAAAAAATAGAAAGAAAATAATACATATCAGAAGATACCATCATAAGAAAAGTAAGGAAATGAGCCGTATAATCTAGTTTCTACACACTATGATGTCAAAATCATAGTATGAATTATAAAAGGATTCATAAACAAAAAGCTAATTCAAAAATATCAGTGTAATATTATGTCAAGTATAACTATAAGTTGCTTCAAATGCCATAAAGATGAAAACTAATGTTATCCCTTGCCTACCTCTTCGAATGTGAGCGAGAATTAGGCCTTGAGCTATGCTTAGATTTTCCCTTGAACGAGATCAAGAATGACATCAGTGCCTGTCCTTTCTATCTCTATTATAATCTCTTCATCTACGTGCAACAAGTTATAAAATCAATGAAGGAAATGGATCTATTTAATAGACAACAAAAGATATAAAGATAAAAAAAAAAGACTCCAAATTCAAAAACAACGTAAAGCATAATGAAGCCTTTGTCTACAAACTCCAGAACCTCAGTGGGCCCTTTGAAATCTAGATCATGCAAATAAAATTCAAAAAAAAAAAAAGAAAAACTTTGAAGAAAAAGAAAAAGCATACCAGGTAATCAGAAATAAATGTAGAACGGCTGCCTTACCTTCATAACGTCAACACCCATTAAGCAAGTAACTGAGCCCACTGTCGAAAGCATTGATTTGTGATTCAAATGTCACACCAACTGCACAGATTTATAAAGAGAACAGAAAAAAATTATAGCAGCTACGAAACCCATGAAAACAATCCCAATTATCACCATCAGTAATAGTTGAGAAGAAGTTAAATTGAAAAAAAGGAAAAAAAATGAAGTTAGAATGCTGTCAAAAACTAGATGATGAGATTTCGATATGTATTTTATTTTTGTTTTGGAAATTTCATCGAACACCTTATCTGCCACCCATAGACTCATCAACCATACCTCCTTCACACCATCGTCATTGCTACAATGATTCTCCATCAAAAATACCACCACCAAAATCAAAACAAAATTTTTCCCTCAAAGATACTTCTCAATCTTGACTTCCTCTTCTCTGCACCTTCCTCCACTGCTATGGTGATCTCTCAAATGGGGTCTTCTCCAAGAGATCAAAAAAAATCTCAAAGGTGCTTGCAGTTCTTCTAGAGCCCCTGTACTTATACTAAAATACCAGCACAATCCACATATACCCTACAACAAAATCAATTTTTTATTTTATTTTTCTAAAGTTAAGTTATTTAAATGAAATATTGTATAAGATACCTTGTCTTTGACACTAGTAATGGCATTGTGGTCACGACAATTCAAGTCAGCGGACAAATTGACGGTGGGGAAAATAAAAGCCTTTTGAGCATCGGTTGAGGACGTGAAGCCATCTGCTCAAGCTGAGGAATTGAAGTTAGAATTCCTATTGCTTTAAATCAAAGAACTTCGTGACACCATAGACAACCAAAGGATCAAACAGCTGATGGTGCAAAGAGAACTGATGTTCAACATTTGAGAGAGGGAAATTTTTTTTGCAGCAGGCAGCAACATTTTTGGGTAAGAAAAATATAACAAAATAATGGGAGCTGAGAGAAACTCGTGAAGAAGTACCTGAAGAACTCAAACGCAAATGGGATTTGATTGCGACAATATTCGTTTGATGAAGATATGATGATGAGTATGACGATGGCATTGAAAATCTCTAGATGACCCGATGAAGAGGTGAAGAGGCGATGACGATGGTGATTAATTGAGAGATATAATGTGGGATTTCAAAGTTGGAGGGATGGTGATGAGAGGCACTGAAGGCAATTGAGAGAGATAGCGGAGCATTAGGGTTTTTAATTTTTTCTTTTATAGTTGGTAATACGTGTCACACTAAAAATGGTGTCATGATTGACATGTATGAGTGTGACTAAATTTATGTTGTAATTACTTGTCATTTTTTTAGGAACTGACATAAAAATTGTGACATAAAAACTCTTTCTTCTTGTAACGAGTTTTATGTAAAAAAATTTATACTAAAATATCCTTTCTCCTATATACACATAACCACTGCTTACAATGAAGTCAATTTATCCAACAAGCATGAGCTAGCATGGTAAGATTCATCCTGTTTCACAGTTAGGCACATGGCCCAACGAAAGAGAATATGAACATCGAAATGCAGTTTACATATGCCCATTAATTTCAATTAATATTGATTATATTATTAACAGTTCTGGAAATTGACAATAGGCCCCAATATTATTATTATTATTTATTTGGTCACCTATTATTCTTTTAAAAAGAGTATATAGTGATTAGACGTCCTTCAAGTACCCTTGGGACATTTGTTTTACATCAATAAATCATAGGGTAAAACCAATAAGATTGCACATCAAATGCATGCAGAGAAAAAGTGAGTTTTCTGAGAATATATAGGAAATTAAGACTATGCTAGACAAAGGATAGAAGAGAGGCAGCAAACAAATGGAGAGAGAAGACAATTAATTAATTAAACTGAGGGTTTTAAGGATGAAGAGGCTTTGGTGGTACAGAAAATAAAAAAATTATCGGACACAATTAAATTAAACAAGCTAGTTTCATTGACGTAATAGAAATAACATATATAAATGGAGATCAGCAAACTTAAATTTATACTATAAACTAAAGTAAGGGTTTACATAGGAAGTAGAAATCACGACACACCACACACCAAGGAATGGATGAAACATTAAACATATATAAATATACACACTTAGAGATGAAAGTTTAAGTAAGATATATTTAACACAACACTCACAGGACTTAAGCTCAAACAACTGCTTGTCCATGTTGGTTAAGAGACTGCTGATTTGGTTGTCATATTAGTTGAGTTTGTTAATAGGAGTTAATTAAATTAGTTAAGGACATTACATCCCTGCTTGGGATGTAGAACTTAGAAGAAGTTGAACCAAGTAAATTTCTGTGTTTTATTCTTTATTGATATTCTTTGTTGGGTTCTAGTGTTTCTTGATTGGAGCAAGTGTCCGCGCGCAATCCATAACAGTCCAAGCATTTTGATGCTAGATTCTCTCACCACTTCAACTTTGTGAACACCATCTTCAACCATAAATGAGATTAAATGTCTCTCTTGCACACATTTATCTTTTGCAAACCTACCCACCCATTAAAAATGGGCTTAGTTTGCTCTAGGCTCTGCCTTGTGTAACGAAAATTCTAACTCTTTCCAGTCAGCACATATATAAATTCAAAGTTGCTTTGATTAAAATAGTTAAAACACAACATAGCGTGCGTCGGGATAACCAGCCTTGCGTCCGAAACTTCTGACTTTATAATGGACTTTGAGAAGATCTCCTCCACTGCTATTGAAGCTATTAGCTTGTAATTAGTTAGTTAAAGAAGGTTGTTAGGAGCTATTGAAGTTTGTTATCCACGTCAGCAGTAGTTAGTTACATGTTACAATTTTTGTATAAATAAGGAAACTTACCTTGTACGCTATTATTCATCCATTCTAATAACTATGGATATTGGAGGTCGTAAGTTCTACCTACTCTTGGAGCTTATGAACTTGAAGGCTTCATTAATGGAGATAAGATCTGTCCTCAACCTTTTATTTCTATTCGTGATTCTATTGATCCTACTGCTAATACTCATAATCCAAATTATCTTTTATGAAAAAGAACAGATAAATTTGTCTTGAGTTAGCTGTCATCATCAATCTCTGAAACTATGTATGGTCACGTAGTGAGGTGTCAAACGTCCCTGATGGTGGGAATACATTAGAAAGATTATTTCTTAGAGAATTAAGAGCTCAAGTGATGCTTCTCAAACATAAACTTCAAACTACTAAGAAGGGATCCATGTCTGTTTATGAATACTTTTTAAAAATGAAAGATATTGTTGATGTTAGCCCTAAGGCTACATGATAATTTTGATGATAACAATACACATTGATTCATTGTTATTTACTAACATGTTTATTTATGTGCAAGAGTAATATCATTGAAATAATTGTAAAATCAAGAAACGGCTTATTAAAATGAAGTGTTGAAGCTAAGGAGAAGACTACATGTTAAAGGCACCAAAGTTTAAGAACAAGGATTGACTCAAGGAATGTGACACATGAGCAATGTTCAATCAATTGGTCATATATATCTCTACAAATATCCAAATGATGTGATTCTTAAGCCTTTGGAAAGATTACTCAATTTATAACATTTCATATGTTTTAAAGAAATTCAAATTTCAAGTGCAAGTTTGTCCAAATCATCATGCAAGTTGAAAGACAAATGGAAGCAACTGACATGAGCACCGAATACTCTTTTGGACATATCTTGAGCTAAAAAAATCAAAATGACTTGATTCTTATGGAATTGGAAAGAGGACTTAATGAGACACATTTCATATGTTTTGAATAAATTCAAATTTCAAATAGAAGGCCGACATAATTGACATGCAATTCGATGGACTGACACAGAAAAGAAAAATTAACTCATATGAGCACCGAATGATATTTTGTCCATATCTTGAGGTAGAGATATCCAAATGACTTGATTCTTGTGGAATTGGAAAGATACTTCAATGGAGAGAATTTCATATTCTTTGAAGAAATTCAAATTTCAAACAGAAGGCCGACATAATACACATGCAAGTCGGTGGACTGACACATGGAAGAAAAATCAAGTCACATGAGCACCGAATGGTTTTTTTGGCCATATCTTAAGCTACAGATATCCAAATGACTTGGTTCTTGATGCTCTGAAAAGCTTATTCAATTGTGCAGATCTTTTATGTTTTGCATATTTTCAAATTTCAAACGGAACATTGACAAAAATGGCAAACAAAATTTTGGTTTTTATGGTGGGAAAAAAATTTGGAGTTGGTGTCTTCACTTGATTAAGTTCATCCTATTTGCCTATAAAAGGAGCCCTTCTCCCATGCATTCTGAAAGAAGAAGAGAAGAATCTATCAAGTATAAAACAAGAGAAATATCAAGTCTAGAGAGCTTTTATATTCTTTATCTACTCTTTGAAGAGAGTTGTACTTTTGTTGTAAAAATTTTCTTTGTTCTGGTATTGTGGTGAGAGTGAGATCTACTTGTAAAGGATAAAAGTTATCCTTGAGAGAACTCTTTCCTTGGTGAGATTGTTCATCAAGAAGGACTCTTGGTGTGGTGTTATCAAGAGTTGAAGGAAGTTACCTTGGTGAGGTTGTTCATCAAGAAGAACTCTTGGTGTGGTGTTATCAAGAGTTGAAGGAAGTTGCCTTGGTGAGGTTGTTCATCAAGAAGAACTCTTGGTGTGGTGTTATCAAGGGTTGAAGGAAAAAGTCTTGGTGAGGTTGTTCATCAAGCAAGTTGTAAAGATTTCTACAACTTAGTGGAAAGCCTAGCTTGTGGAGCTAGGAGCCCGTGGACGTAGGCAAGGTTTGCCGAACCACGTAAATTGAGTTTGCACTCTCTCTATCCCTATCCTCTTTACATTTATTTGCACTTGTGATTGTTCTTTATTGTCATTCTCTTGATTGCATTCTATTTTCATCTTCTTCACCTTTGTTCTTAAAGAAAGATTTAAATAATTTTGATCTTTCAAGAAAAGTTTTCTAAATCCGTTTTTATAAATAAAAACCCAATTCACCCCCCACCCCCCTTGGGTTGCCATACCTGGGTCAACAAGTGGTATCAGAGCAAGGTTGCTCAATTTTTTAAATCTTAATCGATTTTTGAGCTATGGCAACTTTTAATTCAACTTCATATGTTGAGGGACTTTCTATCTCTAGACCTCCATTTTTTAATGGAAGTGATTACTCTTATTGGAAAACTAGAATGAGTATTTTCTTGAAATCTTTTGATTATGATTTGTGGTCTATTGTTTTGGAAGGACCTTTTGTTCCTACCAAAATTGAAAATGGGGAATGCATGCTTAAAGAACCTAAAGAGTTTAGTGAAGATGATAAAAAGAAATTGAGTTTGAATGCTAAAGCTATGAATGTGTTGTATTGTGCTCTAGATAGAAATGAGTTTAATAGAATATCTACTTGTTCTACGGCACAAGAAATATGGCACACACTTGAAGTAACTCATGAAGGAACTAGTCAAGTTAAAGAATCCAAAATTAGTATGCTAGTTCATAGTTATGAGCTTTTAAGATGAAATCGGATGAATCAATTTCTGAAATGTTTACTAGATTTACGGATATTATTAATAGTTTGAAATCTCTTGGTAAATCTTATTCTAATGTTGAAATGGTGAGAAAGATTCTTAGGTGTCTACTAAAATCTTGGGAGCCAAAGGTGACGGCAATTCAAGAAGCAAAAGGACCTCACCAAACTACCATTAGAAGAACTTATGGGTTCTCTCATGACTCATGAAATCACCTTGAAGGAGAATGAAGAAGATTTCAAGAAAAAGAAAAATATCGCTTTCAAATCTTCAACAAAAGAAGATGATGAGTCCGACGATGAAGGAGATGATGAAGATCTTGCATTCATCACAAGAAAGCTAAAAAGGATGATTAGAAGAAACCAAGGATTCAAGAAGAATTCTAGAAGGGAGTACAAATGGCAAAGCTCAAAGCAAGATAAGAAAAATGATCAAGTCATTTGCTATGAGTGTAAGAAACCGGGACATGTAAAGATGGATTGTCTTTACTTCAAGAGTCAAAACAAGAAATCCAGAGCAATGAAAGCCACAAATTAGGATGATAGTGAAGCTAGCTCCACCAAAGAAGAAGATTGCGAAGTGGCAAACATGTGCTTCGTGGCTTTAAGTGAAGATGAGGTGAGTCTTCTAAACTATGATCCTAAACTTTCATATGATGAATTACTTGAAGCATTCCAAAATTTACATGTGCAAGTTGATAAGTAAAATTCAAAAATCAATGCTTTAAAAAAGAAGTAAAAAATCATGTTATCTCAATTAGAAGAGTTGGTAGAAATAAATGAAGCTTTAGAAAATGAAAATGAAATTTTAAAGCAAAAAGATTTTGAAAGTTTCGAAAGTCAAATACATTTATTAAAAACTGAAAATGACATTTTAAAACAAAAGGATTTTGATAAATTGGAGAAACAAAATGCTATTTTGAAAAAGGAAAATAATGACTTAAGAAATATTGTTGATAGTTTTACAAAAAGCACAAAAAATTTGAATTCTATGTTACAAAACCAAAGGTGTGTTTTTGATAAAAGAGGTTTAGGATATAAAACTCATAAAAATCAAAAATATTTTAAAAATTATTTTGCTCATGCATCTTCTAGGAATAATCCTAATCATTTATGTACTTATTGTGGAAGAAAAGGATACAAAGTGCATTCTTGCTATATTAAGAGAAATCCTAATTTGAAACAAATATGGGTTCCAAAAAGTACCATAACTAACCCCCAAGGACCCAAGAACTTTTGGGTACCAAAAAGTTACTCCTTGAATGTTGATTGTAGAGACAAAGGAGTGGCAAACACAAGTGGTACTTAGATAGTGGATGCTCAAGGCATATGACCGGAGATGCCTCCAAGTTCTCAAGATTAATCATGAAGAAAGGAGGATATGTGACCTTCGGTGATAATGCCAAAGGAAGGGTAATCGGACATGGTGATATTGATAACCCTTCTTCACCTATTATTAAAGATGTTTTGCTTGTTCATGATTTAAAACATGATTTGATTAGCATTAGTCAATTGTGTGATAAGGGATATTTTGTTACTTTTGAGCCTAATAGATATGTGATTAAGGATGTTAGTAACAATAAGACATTATTTGTTGGTAATAGTGTTAGCCCTAAGGCTACATGATAATTTTGATGATAATAATACACATTGATTCATAAGGTGTTACTAATATGTTTATTTATGTGCAAAAGTAAGATTCAATGAAATATTTGTAAAATCAAGAGGAGGCTTATTAAAATGAAGTGTTGAAGCTAAGGAGAAGACTACATGTTAAAGGCACCAAAGTTTAAGAACAAGGTTTGATTCAAGGAATATGACATATGAGCAATGTACAATCAATTGGTCATATATTTCTCTACAAATGTCCAAATAATGTGATTCTTAAGCCTTTGGAAAGCTTACTCAATTTATAACATTTCATATGTTTTAAAGAAATTCAAATTTCAAGTGTAAGGTTGTCCAAATCATCATGCAAGTTGAAAGACAAATGGAAGTAGCTAAAATGAGCATTGAATACTCTTTTGGACATATCCTAAGGTAGAAATATGAAAATGACTTGATTCTTATGGCATTAGAAAGATGACTTAATGAGTCACATTTTATATGTTTTGAAGAAATTCAAATTTCAAATGGAAGGCTGACATAATTGACATGCAATTCAGTGGACTGACACAGAGAAGAAAAATCAACTCATATGAGCATCGAATAATGTTTTGTCCATATCTTAAGATAGAGATATCCAAATGCTTTGATTCTTAATGTTTTCAAAAGATTATTCAAATATGCAGATCTTTTATGTTTTGAAGAAATTCAAATTTCAAACGGAAGGCTAACAGAATTAACATGCAATTCGATGGACTGACACAAGGAACAAAAATCAAGTCACATGAGCACCGAATGGTGTTTTGGCCATATCTTGAGATACAGATATCCAAATGACTTGGTTCTTGATGCGTTGGAAAGCTTATTCAATTATTCAGATCTTTAATGTTTTGTAGATTTTCAAATTTCAAACGGAACATTGACAAAAATGGTAGACAAGATTTCGGTTTTTATGGTGGGCAGAAAATTTGGAGTCAGTGTCTTCACTTGATTAAGTTCTTCCCATTTGCCTATAAAAGGAGCCTTTCTCCCATGCATTCTGCAAGAGCAAGAGAAGCATCTATCAAGCAAAAAACAAGAGAAATATCAAGTCTAGAGAGCTTTTATATTCTTTATCTACTCTTTGAAGAGAGTTGTACTTTTGTTGTAAAAATTATCCTTGTTCTTGTATTGCGGTGAGAGTGAGATATTCTTGTAAAGGATAATAGTTATCCTTGAGAGAACTCTTGTTGTGTGTTATCAAGAGTTGAAGGAAGTTTCCTTGGTGAGGTTGTTCATCAAGAAGAACTCTTGGTGTGGTGTTATCAAGAGTTGAAGGAAGTTGCCTTGGTGAGGTTGTTCATCAAGAAGAACTCTTGGTGTGGTGTTATCAAGGGTTGAAGGAAGTTGCCTTGGTGAGGTTGTTCATCAAGAAGAACTCTTGGTGTGGTGTTATCAAGAGTTGAAGGAAGTTGCCTTGGTGAGGTTGTTCATCAAGAAGAACTCTTGGTGTGGTGTTATCAAGGTTGAAGGAAGTTGCCTTGGTGAGGTTGTTCATCAAGAAGAACTCTTGGTGTGGTGTTATCAAGAGTTGAAGAAAAAGTCTTGGTGAGGTTGTTCATCAAGCAAGTTGTAAAGATTTCTACAACTTAGTGGAAAGCTTAGCTCGTGGAGCTAGGAGCCCGTGGACGTAGGCAAGGTTTGCCGAACCACGTAAATTGAGTTTGCACTCTCTCTATCCCTTTCTTCTTTATATTTACTTGTACTTGTGATTGTTCTTTATTTCTATTCTCTTGATTGCATTCTATTTTCATCTTCTTCACCTTTATTCTCAAAGAAAGAGTTGAATAATTTTGATCTTTCAAGAAAAGTTTTCTAAATCAGTTTTTATAAATAAAAACCCAATTCACCCCGCTTCTTGGGTTGCCATACCTGGGTCAACAAATAGATATGGTAATATTTATACAATTGATATTGATGTTAATGATCATGTAGAAAATTGTTTCATTGTTAATCATGATGCTTGGTTATGGCATAGAAGGTTAGGTCATGCTAGCATGGACACAATTTCAAAAATTTCTAAAAATGATTTAGTTGATGGTCTTCCAAAAATAAAATTTGAAAAGGATAAGATTTGTGATGCTTGTCAATTTGGAAAACAAGTGAGAACTTCTTTTAAACAAAAGAATTTTATTTCAACAAATAAACCTCTACAATTACTTCATTTGGATTTATTTGGACCATCAAGAACTCAAACCTTGGTGGAAAGTATTATGTTTTTGTTATTGTGGATGATTATTCAAGATTCACTTGGGTATTATTCTTGAAAACTAAAAATGAGGCCATACAAGCTTTTTCAAAATTTGTAAAAAGAGTCCAAAATCAAAAAGGGTATTCTATTGTGTCCATTAGGAGTGATCATGGTGGTGAAGTAGACAATGTTGTATTTGAAAATCTTTGTGATGAAAATGGTTTTGAACATAATTTTTCCTCACCTAGAACTCCACAACAAAATGGTGTTGTTGAGAGGAAAAATAGGACTATCCAAGAAATGGCTAGGACCATGTTATTTGAAAATAATTTGCCAAAATATTTTTGGGCCGAAGCCGTTAATACCGCATGCTTTATAATCAATAGAGTCCATATTAGAGCTTTAATAAGAAAACTCCTTATGAACTTTGGAAAGGAAGAAAACCCAACATTGGATTTTTTAAAGTTTTTGGATGTAAATGTTTTATTTTAAACACCAAGGATAACCTTGGAAAATTTGATGCAAAAACTGATGTTGGAATTTTTGTTGGCTATTCCAACCATAGTAAAGCATATAGAGTTTTTAATAAAAAGACTCTTACTATTGAAGAATCTATGCATGTTGAATTTGATGAAACTAATGTTATTTCTTCAAAGAATTTAGATGATGATATTGTTGAGGTAGAAAGGCAAATCAAGGAATCAAGGCTTGATGAAAAGAGCCAAGATGAATTACAACTTCAACAACAAAAGCTTAAGGAAGTAAATGATTCTTCCTAAGAATTACCAAAGGAATGGAGGTATGCAAAAGCTCACCCTAAAGATCTCATTATTGGTGAACCATCACAAGGATGAAAACTAGATCTTCTTTTAAGAACTTTTGTAATCATTTTGCTTTTATCTCTCAATTTGAACCAAAATCTTTTAAAGAAGCCGAAAATGACGAAAGTTGGATTTTGGCTATGCAAGAAGAATTGAATCAATTTGAGAGAAATCAAGTTTGGGAATTAGTCCCTAGACCAAAAATCATTCTATTATAGGCACTAAATGGATTTTTAGAAATAAAGTAGATGAAAATGGCACCATTATTAGAAACAAAGCTAGACTTGTTGCTCAAGGATACAATCAAGAAGAAGGTATTGATTATGAGGAAACCTTTGCACCGGTTGCTAGATTAGAATCAATTAGAATGTTATGTGCATTTGCATGTTATAAAAATTTTACATTATATCAAATGGATGTCAAAAGTGCATTTTTAAATGGTTACATTATGGAGGAAGTATATGTAGAGCAACCTCTTGGTTTTCAAAATCATGATTTTCCAAACCATGTTTTCAAACTCAAAAAGACACTTTATGGCTTTCAAGCACCAAGAGCATGGTATGATAGATTGAGCAAATTTCTCATTGATAATGGTTTCGAAATGAAAAAAGTTGATACTACTCTTTTTGTTAAAAAAAAAATGATGATTTATTAATTGTTCAAATCTATGTTGATGATATTATATTTGGTGCTACTAATGTCTCTATGTGTGAGGAATTTTTCAAGTGCATGCAACAAGAATTTGAAATGAGCTTAATGGGAGAATTAAATTTCTTCCTTGGACTTCAAATCAAGCAATTAATAGATGGGATCTTCATTAATCAAGCTAAATACACAAGAGATCTTCTCAAGAAGTTTGGCATGGATAATTCAAGGACATATAACACACCTATGGGTACATTAACCAAAGCTTGACAAAGATGAGAAAGGAAAAGATGTTGAGGTAACAAAATATCGAGGTATGATTGGCTCTCTTTTGTATTTAACTGCTAGTAGACCTGATATTATGTTTAGTGTGTGTATGTGTGCTAGATTTCAATCTTGTCCAAAGGAATCTCACCTTAAGGCTGTAAAGAGGATATTTAGATATCTTCTTGGTACCATAAATCTAGGTCTTTGGTATCCTAAGTGTGATAATTTTGATCTAATTAGTTATTCCGATGCGGACTTTGCTAGAAGTCTTCTTGATAGAAAGAGCACTAGTGGCTCTTGCCATTTTCTAGGACATGCATTAGTCTCATGGTTTAGTAGAAAACAAAATTCTGTTGCCTTATCAACCGCGGAAGCCGAGTATATTGCAGTAGGAAGTTGTTGTGCACAATCTCTTTGGATGAAACAAATTTTAAAAGATTATGGTGTGGTATTTGATCATATTCCCATCAAATGTGACAATACAAGTGCCATCAACATTTCAAAAAATCCAATACAACACTCTAGGACTAAGCATATAGAGATTAGACATCATTTTATTAGAGATCATGTGCAAAAAGATAATATTTCTTTAGAATTTGTTCCCACCGATAAACAATTAGCCGATATATTTACTAAACCCCTTAGTCAAGATAGATTTTGCATAATTAGAAGAGAATTAGGCATGTTGGATATGTCTTAATTTTGCTTTAATATGATAATCTTTGAATGGTAGCATATGTTAAGGGGGAGAATATATTTAGGGGGAGTAGCTAATTTGATTACTTTTTTTTATGATAACAAAAGGGGGAGAAATAGTTGGATTGCTTATATTCATAACGAGTGCCATTTTTTTGTTTATTCTTAATTTTATTTTCATTCTTTATTTTAGATATTATTTGAAAGCAATCAATGCTTTGTCATCATCAAAAAGGAGGAGATTGTTAGCCCTAAGGCTACATGATAATTTTGATGATAACAATACACATTGATTCATTGTTATTTACTAACATGTTTATTTATGTGCAAGAGTAATATCATTGAAATAATTGTAAAATCAAGAAAATGCTTATTAAAATGAAGTGTTGAAGCTAAGGAGAAGACTACATGTTAAAGGCACCAAAGTTTAAGAACAAGGTTTGACTCAAGGAATGTGACACATGAGCAATGTTCAATCAATTGGTCATATATATCTCTAAAATATCCAAATGACGTGATTCTTGAGCCTTTGGAAAGCTTACTCAATTTATAACATTTCATATGTTTTAATGAAATTCAAATTTCAAGTGCAAGTTGTCCAAATCATCATGCAAGTTGAAAGACAAATGGAAGCAGCTGACATGAGCACCGAATACTCTTTTGGACATATCTTGAGCTAGAAAAATCAAAATGACTTGATTCTTGCGGCATTGGAAAGAGGACTTAATGAGACACATTTCATATGTTTTGAAAAAATTCAAATTTCAAATAGAAGGCCGACATAATTGACATGCAATTTGGTGGACTGACACAGAAAAGAAAAATCAACTCATATGAGCACCAAATGATGTTTTGTCCATATCTTGAGCTAGAGATATCCAAATCACTTGATTCTTGTGGCATTGGGAAGATACTTCAATGGATAAAATTTCATATTCTTTGAAGAAATTCAAATTTCAAACGGAAAGCTGACATAATACACATGCAATTCGGTGGACTGACACATGGAAGAAAAATCAAGTCACATGAGCACCGAATGGTTTTTTTGGCCATTTTTTAAGCTACAGATATCCAAATGACTTGGTTCTTTATGCGTTGAAAAGCTTATTCAATTGTGCAGATCTTTTATGTTTTGGAGATTTTCAAATTTCAAATGGAACATTGACAAAAATGGAAGACAACATTTTGGTTTTTATGGTGGGCAGAAAATTTGGAGTTGGTGTCTTCACTTGATTAAGTTCATCCTATTTGCCTATAAAAGGAGCCCTTCTCCCATGCATTCTGAAAGAAGAAGAGAAGAATCTATCAAGCATAAAACAAGAGAAATATCAAGTCCAGAGAGCTTTTATATTCTTTATCTACTATTTGAAGAGACTTGTACTTTTATTGTAAAAATTTTCTTTGTTCTTGTATTGTGGTGAGAGTGAGATCTACTTGTAAAGGATAAAAGTTATCCTTGAGGGAACTCTTTCCTTGGTGAGATTGTTCATCAAGAAGAACTCTTGGTGTGGTGTTATCAAGAGTTGAAGGAAGTTACCTTGGTGAGGTTGTTCATCAAGAAGAACTCTTGGTGTGGTGTTATCAAGAGTTGAAGGAAGTTGCCTTGGTGAGGTTGTTCATCAAGAAGAACTCTTGGTGTGGTGTTATCAAGAGTTGAAGGAAGTTGCCTTGATGAGATTGTTCATCAAGAAGAACTCTTGGTGTGGTGTTATCAAGAGTTGGAAGAAAAAGTCTTGGTGAGGTTGTTCATCAAGCAAGTTGTAAAGATTTCTACAACTTAGTGGAAAGCTTAGCTTGTGGAGCTAGGAGCCCGTGGACGTAGGCAAGGTTTGCCGAACCACGTACATCGAGTTTGCACTCTCTCTATCCCTATCCTCTTTACATTTACTTGCACTTGTGATTGTTCTTTATTGCCATTCTCTTGATTGCATTCTATTTTCATCTTCTTCACCTTTGTTCTTAAAGAAAGATTTAAATAATTTTGATCTTTTAAGAAAAGTTTTCTAAATCCGTTTTTATAAATAAAAACCCAATTCACCCCCCCTCTTGGGTTGCCATACTTGGGTCAACAGTTGATACATTGTTTGCTATAGGCAATGAGACTACTGATAATGATCTGTTATTACATATTCTAGATGGTTTAGGTCTTGAATATGATGCAATTGTTGTCAATTTTACTTCAAGAGTTGGATACATTTCTATTAAGGAAGCACAATTTCAGGTACAAAGCTATGAGCTTCGATAAGCTCAGCATAACATGGCTCAGACAATACATCTTGATCACAGTGTCAATGTGGCACAGAGGACCTCTAATCAATTTTCTCGTGGCTATAATTACTCTAGAGCATCTACTAACAATGCAAAAGGTAGAGGTCATGGCGAAAATCATTTTGGAAGGTTTCATGCTGGTTATAATGGAAATGGAAATGGTAAAGGAAATGTGAACAACAGACCAGTCTGTCAGCTGTGTGGCAAACTTGGTCATATTGCAGTTAAATGTTTCCATCGTTTTGATGTCACTTTTTAGGGTAATCCTGGTAATACTGGTGGTTTTCCATGACATAATTCAGGTGGTGCTTCACAGGCTTTATAGCACTTTCCATCACAAGCTTTTATAGCATCACAACAAGCTAAGACAAAAGCTCCTGTAGCTTCTCCTACTACTGTTGCAGACTCCTCCTGGTACTTGGACACAGGAGCTACAGATCATATCACTGCTGACATGAAAAGCATGAGTGTTACTGATGAATATCATGAGCTAAAATTGTTCAAGTTGACAATGGTAATGTCTTAACTATATTGCATATTGGTTTCTCTTTGCTGCATTGTTTGTCAAATTCTAAACCATTAGTGCTTAATCGAATTCTTCATGTTGTTGGTATTACAAAAAAATTTGTTAAGTATCTCTAAGCTGCTTCAAGATAATGATGGTTTGTTTGTGGAATTTCACCTTTTTTCTGCCTCATCAAGGACAAGAGAACCAATGCAATTCTGCTTCATGGCAAGATTGAAATAGGACTATGCAAGCTTACTTCAATTGGTAACAAAGGCTATACAATACCTTCCCTTGCTTTAGTTTCAACTAGTGTGCAACTTATCTCTTTACTTTCCTGTGTGATTAATAATTGTACATCCGAGTCTAATGCAATAATGTCGCACAGAAGGCTAGGCCATCCTAATGCAAATGTGTTAGCTCATGTAGCATCACAATGCAAATTGTTCTCTAGCAAAGCTAATAATAAGTTACAGTGTACATCCTATCGATTTGGAAAAGAGTGTCATGCTTCTTATCCTATTTCTTCAACTATTATATCCCAGCCACTTGAAGTTGTGTATGAAGATGTGTGGGGACCTTCTCCAATTAAATCTATTGATGGCTGTACATATTATCTACTTTTTGTAGATGGCTATAGTAAGTATATTTCCACTTTTTCTGAATTTAGTTGAAAGACAGTTTAACACCAAACTCAAGTGCTTGCAAACTGATTGGGGTGGTGAATTTAGACCTTTGAATTATTTTCTTGATAAACTTGGCATTGTGTTCAGACATTCATGTCCTTATATCCATCAACAAAGTGGATCTGTGGAAAAAAAGCATAGGAATATGGTAGAAATGGGATTAACCATACTGGTAGAAGCTGCTATTCCTTTCAAGTTTTGGTGGCATGCTTTCCATACAGTCACTTGTTTGCTTAATTGATTGCCTATTGCAGTGTTAAACTATGAGACACCTTATCAAAAACTTTATCATAAACTGCCTAATTTTGCAATGCTAAAGGCCTTTGGATATGCCTGTTTTCTCAATCTCAGACCTTATAATCAACATAAGTTTGCTTTTCATATATCTACTTGTGTGTTTATTGGCTACAACAGTTGTCACAAGGGTTATCTGTGCTTGCATTCATGTGGCAGGATTTATATCTCTAAAAGCGTTACATTTCATGAAAATATATTTCCTTTCAAAACTACAGAAGATTTCAAGTGCACGGAGTCTACAACAACCAATAACAACATTGTATCATCCTCTTGGATTTTTCCAGCTACTTTCTTCTCTAGTAATATCAAGCCTGTCTATATTACACCTATTGAATTATCATCCATTTCAACCCCTGTTACATAAGCCTCTCATTCTTCTTCACTTCAGATCTCTTCTCCTGTTTCATCTCCATTGCAGGCTCCTACTTCATCAAATGGTGTTCCTTTTCCTCAATTCAATTCTACTGCAACAACTTGACGGCCTACTTGTGCTCTTGCTCCTGCTCAACATAATAATAAGCATTATAACATTCATCCTATGATCACTCAAGCCAAAGTTGGTGTCTTCAAGCCCAAGGTATTTAATCTTACTACATCAGATTCTTTATTAACTAGTGAGCCTGTTACAATTTCTCAAGCATTATCATCCCCTCACTGGAAAGAGGCAATGTAGACTGAATTTGATGCTCTTATTGCCAATAAAACTTGGTCTTTAGTTCCTGCTACTAATGATCTACATATAGTTGACAATAAATGGGTGTTTAGAATTAAATATAACTCTGATTGCACCATTCAGAGCTACAAAGCAAGATTGGTTGTTAAGGGGTTTCGACAATTTGCCGGTGTGGATTTCTTTGAGACTTTTAGCCCTATCATCAAACTATCCACAATTTAAGTAGTGTTTGCTCTTGCTGTTACTCATCATTGGAACATTCAACGAATTGATATTAGCAATGCTTTTCTTAATGGTGAATTACAAGAGACTGTTTATGTGTATCAGCCTGAGGGTTTTGTGGACAGAAAGCATCCTCACTTTGTTTGCAAATTGCATAAGTCCTTATATGGCTTGAAGCAAGCCCCTTGAGCATGGTTTGATAGGTGCAAAGGTGCTTTGCTTCAGTAGGGATTCATAATGTCAGTTGTTGATAATCGGCAATGATGCTTCCAAGGTTCAACAGGTTATCAAGGATCTAAGTACACAATTTGCTCTTAAAGTGCTAGGTGATGTGAACTATTTTCTTGGCTTTGAAGTTCACAGGAATTCAAACTCTTTGCTATTAACTGAAAAAAACTATGTCATGGACTTGTTAAGGAAGTGCAACATATTGGAAGCTAAGAAAGCTAGAACACCTATGTTAGCTAATCTGAAATTATCAAGCAGTGATAGTGAGGTGTTTGAATAGCCAGCTCTTTACAGAAGCATTATAGGTGCATTACAGTACTTGTCCATGTCCAAACCTGACATATCGTTTGCAGTCAATAAATTGAGTCAGTTTCTTCAATCACCAACCAATTTGCAGTGGCAGGCTTGCAAAAGGTATTAAGATATATCAAGGGAACTTCAGATTATGAACTATTATTTCAGCCTATGCAGCCTCTAAGTTTAACATGATATAGTGATGCAAATTGGGCAAGTTCTGTTGATGACAAAAAATCTACATCAAGATGTTGTATATATCTAGATGGAAATTTGATATATTGGTCTTCTAACAAACAAAAGGTGGTAGCACGATCATCAATAGAATTAGAGTGCAAGGCATTATCTCAAGCCTCAACTGAAATTGTCTGGCTGCAAAGTTTGCTAACAAAACTAGGACTGCAGCTTCATGACAAACCTATACTGTGGTGTGATAATAAAGGAGCAAAGTCCTTGACAACCAATCCAGTTTTTCATGCTCGCATGAAGCACATAGAAGTGGATGTGCACTGCATCAGGGAAAAGGTCTTGTCAAAACAGTTAATAGTGAAGCATGTGTCAACTGAATTTCAATTTGCTGATATTATGACCAAACCTCTAGCAAAAACTAGATTTGAATTTCTTAGAGAAAAACTTAATGTTGATGCAGATAGCAAGTTTGCTGGTTCAAGTAAACCCAGCTAAACTTGAGGGGGCATATTGAAGCCATTAGCTTGTAATTAGTTAGTTAAAGAAAGTTGTTAGGAGCTGCTGAAGTTTGTTATCCACGTCAGCAGTAGTTAGGTACAGGTTACAGTTTTTGTATAAATAAGGAAACTTACCTTTTACACTATTGTTCATTCATTCTAATAATATCCAGATTCTTCTTAAATTCTTTGTTTTATACAATTCAACTACTGCCAACTATTGGAATGTGAGATGAAAAATCTTAGTTTACCAAAGTGGGTTCCAAATAACCACAACACAAATTCAAACACTAGCTTGAATCCATATATTTATAAGGAAAAAGTGGGCCCAATTGCAAAATGATTGCTTTGTTTCTTTTGCAACAAATTGTGTCCCATCCCGCACTTTGGGAACAAAAGTTGGCTCTTGCTTATGTTTGCATCGTAAAAAAATAACACTTATTTATTTTATTTCTAATTAAAAATTACAAAGACAATGGCTAAAACGTAAATTAAACAACTTTATTTTCCTTTGGTTTCTAATTGTCACTATTAAAAATAAATTCATATAGAGTGATTATGATACATACATGAAGTGCAAAAGGTTAGGCTTTGTTTTGTTTATTCATCTTTAGGATTTGCGAACGCTTGCTAGCGTTGGTAGTCTGAGCCCAATGAAAATGTCACTTTGAGTCGAATTGCCTTCCATCCAATTAATATTGCTAGTTAGCCCTTTGTAAGCAACAAACTATTAATGGATTTCAAGGTTATGTGCATTTTAGAATTTGTAATGCTACGGCCTGTGTGATTCTATGAATCAATAGCCATTTTTCGAGATTTGGGAAGCAAAGTCGCATTTGAATTCGATCATTCTTACATTACTAGCTTTTCAACTACCGCCACCAACAAAAATTGTTTGAACAGCACCATTGTGAAATGTGATATAATGCCAGTGGAGAGAGCATAAATAAACGGATTGTTGACGCACTCATCACTGCAAATCAGTACTTTAATTACGGAGCAACTTTTGATATAATAATCAATTGGGATGATTATATGTTCAAATGGGGATTCCCTTGATTATGTAATAGTACCAGTTAGGATAATCCTCCATTTTTCATGCAAACTTCAACGTACAAAAAAGTATCAAAACATCAAATGCATAAAAATGAAACGCATCAAACATCAAGAGGTAAGTTTACAATATCTCAGCAGACTAAGGACAAACTCTCTTAATTTGTGAGACGGAAATTATCTTCTTATTTGATTTTGCTATCACCTCACTATAAAGGAATTTACCTAGAATTAAACTTAAGATGTTGCAAGTGGTGCACTCATAACCAAGGAGTAGGATCCTTTATATAGGCTTTCAGGTCCCAGTATTTACCTTTTCCTTTGTGATAGGAATCCTCTTCCTTTCCTATTAAAACTCTCCTATTTAAAATATGATTATTCTTCATTTCCTAGTTAAAGTAAGATTCTCCTATTTTTAATACAATTCTTTATTTCCGAATTTCATTAGAGCTCTCTTAATAGTATTTTTATCCTTACCAAGACTTTAAGAATATCTTTTAAGATTTTTAGGAATATCCTTTTGTGTAGCCAATATCTTAACATGTGTGCGTGTCGTCACACATGATCCTAATAAATAACATAATTTATAATAGTTTTTTTTTATAAAATTGAAGAGGGTACCTAACTACTAACTAGGGACTATTAACTAGAAAATAATGTAAAGTGGATCACCATTCACCAGCAACGTTACCATCCAAGATTCCATACCTAATTTTAGAATATGTGCATGATAAACCAAGAATCTTTCTCAAAGTCAAAAGAGCTAGCTAATTACAAGTAACCAAAATACATGCTATGCTGCCATACGCATGATTCAATGCTAGTTATATTATAATAACACTTTCTCAAAAATATTTTTTTTCAAAATATAATAGTTCATTACTTAATTTAAACTAAAATTCATGGTAGGTTTAAGAGCATTATTTACTGTTATCATTTTGAACTAGGCTAATCAAGTTTAAAATGATCGGATAAAATAAAAATGAAAAAACTTATAAAATATTTAATAAAATATAATCGTTTAAATATTATTCACCTTATCTGTGTTTTTTTCTATTTTATTTTTGGTTGCTTAATAGAAATAATATGAAAACTTGTCATTGGAAGCTGGCACTTGGGCTAATGCTGAACCTGATGAAATAGAGATTGCTCATTACTTAATTGTGAAATGGAAGTCAAAGCATGGAAACGATGTTATTCTTTAGATTCAATTAGTGAACCACATGAGGTAAACCCTTTAAATATCCTACCTTGTAGTGATTTTTGCTTAATCTTTAATTAGTAGATAGGCACCAATGAGGTTTTAGTCTCGCCACATGACTCATATCTGGACTAAAAAAATACTAGACAACTGTGTTAGTAACTGAAATTAGATAACATTTTTAGTTATAAGTTTTTTGTTTAAATAACTCAATCCTAAGCATAATAAAATATGCAATTTAAGCGAGAAGCAAAATTTCAATGTAACACTTCATCAAAGTATATATAAACTTTTGCACAATAATGTATATATAAAGTAATAGGCCTTTAATGCTCTTTGCAGCCTCGATACTATGGAAACCATGGATTTACGTGATGAATGAAGCTATGGTTTTGGTACTGTAATAGAGTCTTCGTTTTTCTGCTTGTTTTTATTTTGATTTCGATTTTTTTTCTGGGTTGTCTATTACTGGGTTAATTGTTTTTGTTTTTTTTTTATGTTTATTGTTTTTTGATTAATTCAAGCATTGCGAGTGTGGGAAAAGTTTCATATGGCAGAGGTTTTTGATAGTTTAAGGTACAACAAAGAGGGTAGCATATTTGGTTGCAATAATCTTGAGGAGAAACAGGTTTCATTATCTAATTATTTTTTGTTTAAAGAGTTCATTTTTTTATGAATTCTTTGAAAAAAATTCTTGAATTAAAGGAAATTCATGTTTCTTATTTAATTTTTGCTAAAACTCTTATACATGAATTCAACGGAGTTAATATATCTATAGTCAGATTGTGCAAAGGTCTCTTTATATTACATGGGTTTGCAGAATATTAGAGATTGAACATGATATTACGGAATTTGGGGCATAGACACACAATATTTATATATGTGTGTGTGTGTGTGTCTGTGTATGGATGCATGCATGCATGCATGTATGTATGTATGTATATAGGTCCAACAAACTTCCAAAACTAAAGATTTGTCATCGTAAGTGTTGACAAATTTATTAGGGCTAGTAGTACATGAATGGATTCTATGCAGAACATTTGTAAGGATGGCTAGCCACTCTTATATCCATGTTGATCCACCGATTCATCTCTGCCTTTTAATTTTGGGACTTCATTATGGTAGGGCAAAATGAGTTTTACGATGATCAATGATATTATTCCTGGCGCGGGCAGATTTGGTGATCTGTGATTAATCAAAACAGTGCTATAGTTTCGTGTTTTCTGTCCTAATCTCTCTTTCATTATTTGTTCGATCTTTGTGCTTTCATATATTCTGCATTCCAGTACTCGTTAGTGATTTTAAGTTACCTTAATTTTACCAAGAGTGAAGGGTGGGGTTGTAGAATCAGATCCTACTTTAATAAAAGATTCTCTGAAAGTACCTCCATTTCACAAATGGGCAAGGGTTTATAGATTCATCACTCAGATAAGAGGTTTGATATTTTTAATCAATCAATGCCTCGTAATTTCAAAAACACATTGTAAACTACCCTTATTAACAGAAAACGTTTATTTTGGCTAAAGTCAGAGGTTAAATCCGTAAATAAGGTGTAAAAAATCATTCAAATAATTTCCCTTTGACAAGAGCAATGTCTCCTTCAGTAGCTACAACAGCCTCTGAGAAGAGCAACAACATGTCATCATTTTCTTCGCTTGTAGGTTCCAGTATACCCACAAATCTTGTTTCCAGTTTCTTGTCTCATAATTCATCGCCTTGAGTTCTTGAAGTACTGGACTTTGCTGCTTCTAATCTCAAGGCTTGTTGCAACAGTGATTTTCTAAAAGAAGGGATTGAGCCAATTTTGTAGACTTTGAAATACTACTCTTTAGTTTCATGGACCACCCATCTGGGAACGGTTTAATTGAGCAAGAGTAAATTAATTTCTTCTATCTGGACTGTGGGCAGGTCTTTGGTCACTTCTATAGCATTGATCAAACGTTATGGTGTTCAAAAGGCGAAGTTCAAGTAGAGAAGACGAGCGAGGAGCAATCGCAGCCAAATAATAATATTATAATATATACTTAAAAAAAAATTGTCATTTGTATTTCAATGCTATTCATCAATTATATGTATCTTATTTTTTAAATCGATTAAAATAATATATAAATCTAAAAATTATTTTTCAAGTGAAATATATTATTTTGTAATTTCAATTTGTAAGTTTTGGAAGTATGCAGTTATAAGAAATATAACATTAAACTACAACGTAAATCAACACAGGAGGATTTTTACGTGGTTCGGTTATAAAACCTACATCCACGAACTGCTATATAGTTGCAATTCACTAAGTTCTTCTTTGTACAATCTTTAGGATCGTTTACAGTGCTGACTCACTTTCACACACTGACCTAATCTTTGTAAAACAAAATCCCGCCAAGATCTTAAACTCTAGTGACACTGCCCACTCTCTATCACAGATAACTTAACAACACACTGTTAAGTTATACATAACAACGATGTCTGACATTGGATTACATGAACACTTAACTCACAAGTTCTCTCAAGTGTCTACTAACTCAATCAGACCTAATCAAATATTCATGCACAATTTCTACCTCTCATACATGAATCGAAGACTCAAAGAATCAAATCAATGACGCATTCCAATTTGCGTTGAAGCTCTCCTCTCAATTCTTGGAATGCCGTCACATAGACTCTCCCAAACTCTACCGACTAATCAGCCAACTTCCCCACTCAGTTATGTAAACATAACATTGTATATATAACGGGAGGCCTGGACAAAATCTCTTCAGAATCCTGTAAAAATTCTAATGAAAATCAGATTAGGATAAGAAGAAATATAATAGGAAGAGATATGATTAAACTCCCACAGGAATTAGGACACAAATAAATATTCTCCTACTTTAATTAGGCCGATACAAGAAACAATATCCTAATCTAAGGAGATATTTATTGTATACCAAATACTTCCTATAATAGTCTTCTAGAAATAGTAAAATAGGAATCAACATAATATTCTAGTTTTATCACAAGTTGTACAAAAAAAATAACATATGCATGGCACATGTATGTTGACACCAATAATCTCGCCCTTTTTTGACAACTTGTGATGAAAACACTAAACTATTTCTGATCAAAGAAAATCACACATGATAAGTCAGACATAACCATAAGCTATCATGAAATAGCAAACAGAAAATATCATGCGGAAAGAAATAACTAGTGTGCTGTTACAAATCTCATAACAGAACACTATCCAAATATGTATAACCTGTAAATTCATCACAAAAACCAAGTTTGACAAACTTGTCAAACAATAATGCAATCAGATCATGATCAGAGCAAACCATTCACCATACCAAGATAACACAAAATAAGTATAAGAAGTTCTTCTTTCTCCCCCTTGATTTCAGCACAAGTGCCAAAAGCACTTAACGAAGTCTTGGAGACTTATGAACAGGTAGGGAAGAGGATCTGCCAAGGCGCTTCTTGTATCTATCAGCCTTCATTTTAAATCTCTTCCTAGTAGTGGTAGGTGCTGGCTGCTTATAAGCCACAAAAGCAAGTTGGTCATCAGCTGTGTCAGAGGAAGTGGTAGTAACTTCAGCCACAATCTTGCGAATCTCCTTGTCAAGAAGGTCAGCACTGGTTTCTATTGTTAGCAAATCAACAGCAGTTTGTTGAGAAGGTACCAGTGACACTTCTGCTAGTGTAGATGGTGAAGGTGTGACTGGTGCAGTTCTTTCTACTTCAGGATGAGGTGCCTGAGTGTTTTCTGCAGGTGATGAGGTTTGAACTGCACGTGGTGGTGACTGAGTTGATGGTGGAGAGGCATGATGCTCTGCTTTAGGGACTGGAGAACCATGAGGTGCTTCCTCAACAAGCGGTGAAGGCAATTTCATCTCGGATTATACTTGTGTTGGTTCATCTGACAAAGATTCATCTCTAAGTGCTGGAGCTGTTGATTCAACTTTCTTTTTCCTCTTGTCAAAGTTTCTTCACCATTTCAACTTTCTTCTTTCCTTTCAATTTAGTTCCCTTTGTAGTTCACTTGATTTTCTTTTTCTTCTGCTTTTTTCTGTAGTTATGTCTGTCTCAACAGTAGTTTGTGCAGCTTGACCTGCTGCAGGCATTTGCTCAGCTTCTGCAGGCAGTGGTGCATCAGGCTCAGGTATGTGCTCAGTGGACTTCTCAAGAACCACATTTTCAGTTTCCATTGGTTGTGGCTCTTCTGTAGTACCAAAGTGTCCTGCAAGCTTTGCCTCCAAAACAGATTGCTTGATTTTGACATCCTTCAAATCCTGCACAATTTCTATCAAAGCAGAATTTATCAAAACAAGTTGTTCTTCTATATTGCTCATGTGATTTTTCCTGACTCTCTTTGGCTTTGGATCAGGTGCAGGTAAATCAGTCTTATCGTGCAATCTTTGTAGAAATCCTTTGGTGATTGACTTAGATAGAATTTCTGTTTGTTCTTTGGGACTTATAGGAATACCATTCTATGCAAGAATTCCTTGAATCAAGCATGGAAAAACAAGCAAGTGATAGTCAGAGTGATATGGACCAATCTGAACAATCATCCTATAAGCTAGCAGGCCAAGATTAATAGGTCGATTAGTCCCCAAACAGAACAAAAATTTTACTCTGTCTTCCTGAAATTTATTTTGGTGTAATGAGGGAAGCCAATTAAATTGTGCAATTTTACACACCACCCTATACTTCTTTCTAAGATATCACTGGTCAATACCATCCGTCAGGTTGCAATCATGTCTTCTCTACCAGTCAATTCCTTAATCCATATTAAAATTCTCATCTAAAGAGTGCAAACTACCTATAGGAATATCCAAGAATGTGTTTATGACATTCGGAGAGAATTTCACAAACTTCCCTCTACTATACATATTGTGATAATGAAAGCCTTCTAGATCATCAATGGCAGTAGAGATATTGGCATAGAATTCTTGAATTAAAGACTTCATTGGGGGTGGGAAGTTATTTACCGTACGAGTCCAGTATATAGACTTAAGAAGATCACCCAAACCATAGTTGTTGAAGTCGGTAAGCTTTACAGGTCGTCCCATCTGTAACTTCCTCTTCGAAGTGTACTTCAAGAATTTCTGCTTGACAGCTGCTGTGAGGAATTTGTTGTACTTTGATTTTACTTTGACTTTCATCTTCTTCACTGGAACTAACTCATCTTTGCTCATAGAAGGATCAATTGCGATCTATGCATATGGTTGTTGCGACTGAGATGACAGTACGCTATCACTCCTATTGTAACTGGAGTCGCTTTGAGAAGATGAAGAACTAGTGTTTTTTGAAGAATCAGATGTGGTGGCCATTGTTAGGGTTTTCTGGTCTGCAAAAATTTCCTAGAACAGAGAGAGAAAGCAAGACGAGGGATAGTGGAGAAACTGTTGAATGGGTATGGAATGAACAAGAGAAGCCCTAACTAATTTTGTAATATACTTTGAAAAAAATTTGTTTTCAACAAAATTTAATTTTCATTCCCTTTCCAAAACAGCGACTGTCATTAATGAATAAGAATTCAAAATTTGATTTCCATTAGAATAAGGAATTATAATAGAGTTAGGATTCCTGCCACTAAATTTTTTCCCCCTCAATTCAATAATGCTGACATGCCATTTTTGACATATGGACACACAAAAATAATCAAATTTTAGATCGGTACACAGAGCATTGAATGTTATAAAAAATGTAACGAAAAACCGTTAAAAATAACATAACAACAATATCTGGACATCATATGAATCATTCTAAGAAAGCATATTTCAGAGCTATTTGATATCTTCATATGAAAGCTATTTTTCTTTTATTTTTTTCAATCAATTATGATGTCAAAAATATTATTTTGACATATTTTGAATTAATCACATTGGATTATGAATACAGTAGCTTTCACACAATATAGAGATAGCCCTTTTCATTGAGTGGGTGACCTCAACATATTTCTTAGATACTTTAAGGTTACTCTTAATGATGCCTTTCACACATCATATATTGGTAGCCCTCTCTGTATCCTTTTATTTATTTATTTTCAACCAATATCATAGCAATCACACAGTTTTATATCACAGCTCACACATGCTTAATTAGAAGAAAACTTATGATATTACAGATACAAATAACATAACAGTAAACAGTGTTTATTCAGAAAATTGACAGATGCCTAAGGCATTTCTTAGATTTTCAAATCTTGTTGTATCCAATGCCTTAGTGAACAAGTCAGCCAATTGTCCATCAGTGGAGATGTGTTTAATGTGTATCACCTTAGACTCTACAAGTTCCCTTATAAAATGGTATCTTATGTTAATGTGTTTTGTTCTAGAATACTGAACATGATTTTTGGAAATATTTATAGCACTAGTATTATCACAAAACACAGTTATAGACTTTTGTTCAATACCATAATCACTCAACATTTACTTCATCTACAATAATTATGTGCAACAACTCCCTGCTGCTATGTATTCGGCTTCAGCAATAGACAAAGAAATAGAATTCTGCTTTTTGCTGTGCCATGAAACTAAGTTAGTACCAAGATAAAAACACCCTCCTGATGTGCTTTTTCTATCATCAGCATTTCCTGCCCAATCAGCATCACTAAACCTGCAAGATAATCATTTATATCTTTTAAAAACCATATACCATAATCATGCGTTCCATGTACATACCGATGATTATTTTAACTGCTGACAGATGTGATTCTTTGGGATTTACTTGAAATCTTGCACAAAGTCCTACACTAAAGCACAAGTCTAGTCTGCTTGCTGTGAGGTATAACAAACTGCCAATGATACTTCTATACAAACTTGCATCAATCTCTTTTCCTGCATTAGTACTGATAGGAGTTTTCATTGGTTTTGAAATCTCAAGCCCAAATTTCTTTACAAGATTTTTGGCATATTTTGATTGAGATATGAATATCCCATCATTCATTTGCTTAACCTTGCTTCGAGTTTTCATCATACCATCTGGTGTTCCAATAATAAAAGTTGTTGGATGTGCCTTCTGAATCCAAGTAGGTGGACCTTTTCTATCATCCTCATTCCTGATTGAATTTCCATTCAAATATGAGTTGTCAGTTGTCATTGTTACGTCGGGTGTAACAGCAGCTGTTTAATCTTTCATAACAGAATCTTCTTTATTATTGCTATATGAATCTGATTTCTCTGTATCTTCTATGAAGCTGGTTATGTTTTCCTCTTGTGAGTACTTTACATAATCATCCAGATCATCAAATACTACATTTGCAGATTCCATGACTGCCTCAGTTCTCATATTATAAACTCGAAATGCTTTGCTGTTTTGTGCATATCCCACAAAGACTCCTTCATCACTTCTTGGATCCAATTTTTCTAACTGCTCTCTATCATTTAAAATGTAACACCTGCATCCAAAAACATGAAAATATTTCAAATTCGGTTTTCTACCTTTCAAAATTTCATAAGGTGTCTGGTTAGTGCCAGGTCTTAGAAAAACTATATTTGAAATATAGAAAGCAGTGCTTATTACTTCAGCCTATAGCCTCGTAGTCAACTTCTTGGTATTGAGCATCACTCTAGCCATTTCTTGAAGTGTTCTATTCTTTCTTTCCATAATGCCATTTTGTTCAGGGGTTTTGGAAGCTCAAAATTCATGATCAATTCCATGATATTTGCAAAAGTCAACATAGCTTCAAACTCCTTTCCATGATCACTTCTTATTCTCACAATCCTTCCAATGTTCCTATTTTGCTCATTTTTAAGCTTAACACAAAGATTCTTGAAAGCTTCAAAAGTATTAGATTTTTCTTTAATAAAATCAACCCAAGTATATCTAGAAAAATCATCCACGCAAACAAATATGTTTCTTTTACTTGTAATACTTTCAATTTGCATAGGACCCATAGGATCCATGTGAAGCTAATCAAGTATTTTGGATGAGCTAAGATGTGGATTTGATTTGTGTGAACTTTTAATTTGTTTTCCCATTTGACATCGTTAACAAATTTCATTAACTTTGTCATCAAGTTTAAGAACTCCTTTTACAGCACCTAACTTAGTTAATTTAACCAAGTCTTTGTAATTTAAGTGTCCTAATTTTTGATGCCACAATTCTAAATTCGAAATCCTAGCTTGAAATGCAATCTTTACCAAATAACAATTATCCAAAGATCTGTTACCCTCTAGAATGCATTTACCAAAATTATCTAAGACCATGCATTTGTTTTGTGTGAAATTAATAATATACTTGTCATCACATATCTGACTGATACTAATAAGATTAGCTTTCAAACCTTCAACCAATAAGACATTTTGAAAGTTGGGTAGGCCTTTGACATTCAAAGTGCCTTTACCAATGATCTTACTCTTTGCTCCATCTCCATAGGTGACATTTCCTTCCCTGTGTGCTTCAAAATCTGTTAAAAATTGTTTATTTCCAGTCATGTGCCTGGAACAACCACTGTCAAAATACCAAAAATCATTAGCAGAGTGCTTAAGTGCAGTAAAAGCAACTTTGCATACTGTCTTCTCTTTCTTAACCCACTGCATTTGTGACTTTTGTAACAGTTTGAACTGTCTTGATCTTTTATGTAAAAGATTTAACAATTTAAAGCATCTAGGTCTAATATGTCCCTTTTTACCACAAAAATAACAAGTAGGAATGAATTTTCTTACCTTTTCAGGACTGGATTTGAAAGAGCTCAGAGGAGAAACAAATATTTCATTACTCTTTGAATTAGGACTCGACCTTAAACAGCTCAGAGGAAAACTGTTTTTGATTAAGATGCAACATTACCTTCTGTATATCCCAATCCATGTTCGTTGGAGTTGCTCTTCCAAGGCTGAAGACCTGATCAAGTTTGGCTGCCCCAATTTTGAGTTGATCAACACACTTATTGCTTTCAACCAGTTCTGTTGTGATTTTCTCAATATGTGTTGTTTTGTCTGTCAAGACAGTCTCCAGTTCTGTGATATGGTTTTCAGCATAAGATTTATCACATTCCAACACCTCTATCTTCTTCTTCAAGGTTTTGATTTCTTCTTTCTGACTCAGCCATTCACTATAGAGTGCATTGTAAGTTTCTTGCAACTCTTCATTGTATTCAGGACCATCTTCTTCATCTAAATGATCAACACTGGTTTTGCAATTTTCTGTTATGTCAGACATAACAGCTTTCCCTTTATCAGCTGCAAATGCTGTAAATGCTTAGTCATGTAATCTTGATCTTCTAAATCCGATTCTAATTCATCACTCCAGGTTGCTGTCAGGCCTTTATTCTTCTTCTTGAGATTAGCACATTCAGACTGAATATGCCCATAATCAAAACATTCATAATACTGAATCTGCCCTTTCTTATCAGGTTGTTTTGACTTCTTCTTGTCATTCTCCTTGTTGAACTTCCTAAATTTTTCTTCATTTGAGTTTGATGGCCTTCCATGATTCTTTTTCCTGAAATTTCTTTTCATGGACTTGACATCATTTCTTATTAGAAAAGCTATCTATTTAGAATCAGTTTCATAAAGCTCATCATTACTTTCGTCATCAGATTTTTCAGTTTTAACATTGAATGCAATGCTTTTTCTTTTTTGCTTCCTAGTACTTTGATTAATTTCAAAGTTTTGAAGAATGCCAATCAATTCATCAACCCTCATCTCATCAGTGTTTTTAACTTCCTCAATGGTTGAAATTTTAGGTTGAAATTTATGGAACAAACCTTATATTTTGCTAACAATTTCAGCATCAGTGAAATTTTTGCCAAGCATGTATGCAAAATTTGTGATGTGACATATCTTAGAGTAAAACTCAGAAATCGATTCATCCTCATGCATCATTAAATTTTCAAATTGAGAATTAAGTCTCATCAATTTAGATCTTTTAACCGATGCAATACCTTCATGTTTTACCTTAAATATATCTCAAGCTTCTTTGGCCACTTTGCACCTAGAAATCTGACCGAATTGTTTAAGTCCACTGCAGCGAAAATTGCATTGAGAGCCTTTGAGTTCCAGCTTGAATGTCTGTATTCTTCATCAGTTCATTCCTTCTCAGATTTGGGTTCAACATCACCAAAAGCATTCAACATTGTTGGCGGTGTCCCTCCTTTAAGCACACTGGTCCATGCCCTGTCATCAAGAGATTTGATATACATCATCATTCTTACCTTTCAATATGGATAATTATTATCATCAAGAATAGGTGGTTGTGTTTCGGATCCTCCATTGCGAATAAACTTCATCTTTCCAGATCAGCGTGATCATTTTCTTCACTTGTCCATTAGTGAACCTGCTCTGATACCAATTGTAAGTTCTAGAAGTATGCAGTTATAAGAAATATAACAGTAAATTGTAACGTAAATCAACACAGGAGGATTTTTACGTGGTTCGGTTATAAAACCTATATCCACGGACAGCTATAGAGCTGCAATTCACTAAGTTCTTGTTTGTACAATCTTTAGGATCGTTTACAATGCTAACTCACTCTCACACATTGACCTAATCTTTGAAAAACAAAATCCCGTCAAGATCTTAAACTCTAGTGACATTGCCCATTCTCTGTCACAAATAACTTAACAACACACCGTTAAGTTATACATAACAACAATGTCTGACGCTGAATTACATAAACACTTAACTCACAAGTTCTCTCAAGTGTCTACTAACTCAATCAGACCTAATCAAATATTCATGCACAGTTTCTATCTCTCATATATGAATCAAAGACTCAAAGAATCAAATCAATGACGCATTCCAATTTGTGTTGAAGCTCTCCTTTTAATTATTGGAATGCTGTGACATAGACTCTCCCAAACTCGACCGACTAATCAGCCAACTTCCCCACTCAGTTATGTAAACAAAACTTTGTATATATAGTGGGAGGCCTGGACGAAATCTCCTTAGAATCCTGTAAAAATTCTAATCAAAATCATATTAGGATAAAGAGAAATATAATAGGAAGATATATAATTCAACTCCTAAAGGAATTCGGATACAAATAAATATTCTCCTATTTTAATTAAACAATATCTTAATCTAAGGAGATATTTATTGTAAACCAAATACTTCCTATAATATTCTTCTAGAAACAGTAAAATAGGAATCAACATGATATTCTAGTTTTATCACAGTTGTACAAAAAAATAACATGTGCATGACACATGTATGCTGACACCAACACAATCATTATTCAATTTTTTTGTTACTAATTTTTCAAAGCCATTAAAGAGGTTTTTTGTCATTTTTTATCACCTAAAAATGATTCTATCTATTTATATTTATATTTATTCAACATTTTAAAATATGGGTAAAAGAATAATTGTATATTCAATTTAATGAAATCTTAACTACAAGAATGGTTTGCAATGTATTATTTAAACTATTGAAAAGTGACTAATTAAAAATGTCAAATATTGCGTATAAGTGATTAACCCGCAAGTCAAAGGAGTGGTTCTGATGATTGGCCTTTCACAAATCCCAAATTATATTTTCAAGAAAATTACATCTTGTTTTGTTTTGTATGTCGATATTGTAATTTATTGCCCCAATTATTTAGTATGTGGTTTGCGATTGTTGATATCATCATATCGTATTTTTATACGCTGCTATCAAATCAATTCAAATTATTTCTATCACAAAGTTAAAGATAATTTATAAATTAATGTAGTATTATATTGGAAGCACTTAGACTTTTAGAACAAAAACTTAGGGATCATGATCATAGTGCCCCACTAACTTTCTTTTATTTTCTAATTAAATTAAATTCATGGCACGGTCCTTTTAAAATCTTTTAGAAACAACTGTATAAAAATTACTGGATTAGGAGTATGACAATCTAAAATAAAATTAAAATAATTAATCATTTACCTCGCTTTCATTATGAGTTGTCTTAGCATTTTCATTCTTTGTCTATTTTAATATATAAAACGATAAATTAAAATAGACTTTCATAATTTGTTTTCTAAATCATGATAATTGTTAAAAAAATTAGTTTTACTAAGCTGTGTATGTAGTATTACTCTGAAAATAGTAAATTAGGATCAGTTATTTCAAAAAGTTGAACTATGTTGTATGTGGTTTGGTGACATCCGCTATGAATTTGGAAGTCCTTCACACACACTTCTGATTTCTGTCACGATTATCTTAACTACACACAGTTAAGAATAACATAACACCCGTAACTGGTACAGACACATATGATTACTCAACTCCTTAAGCTCACACGATCTATAACCATTAACCAAAGTCTAAAGCTTTACACAAGACATAAAACAAATGAAAAAAAACACACTCAAAGTTGCTCTTGCTTGCTCTCTCTCAATTTGCCTTGAATGTGTTGAATGCCTTGAATGTCCTCCTCCAAAGCTATGAAGATACCTTTATATAGTATTTGATATCAATTGTAATCGTTGTAAATATCCTGTAGAATCTCAATAAAACTTATAAGGAAAGTTTGGATAATAATCAAATATTATAGGAAGTGATAATTAAACTCTCCTAAGTAAACTAGAATATTTAAATAATATCCTAATCTAATAAGAAATAATTAATGCAAATATAAAACTTCCTATTTTAACTAGGATACCAAATCCAAACTTATTCCTATTCAACTAGGATACCATATCAAAACTTATTCCTATTTAACTATGATACCATATCAAAACTTACCCTATTTTAATTAAAATTCTCCTAATACAAAACATCTATATAGAATAAATGAGATTAGGAAAATATCAATATTTAATGTTTTTATCACATGATGACAAATTACTCATGTGCAATGCACATGCCGTGTGTGCCACCTCTAGAGCCAACAATCTCTCCCTTTGGTATATTGTGATGAAAAAATATAAATGCTTAAAAAAAATGCATGGGTATATGTAACACAACTAAAATGAAACATATAAACAAAAACCGTAATGATAACCTAAAAAAAATAAAGAAACATCCATACTTCTCCCCTTTGTTTTCTGAACAAGTGCCAAATTATAAAAGAAAATCAAAACAATAAACAAAACTCCCCTTGACTAAATATTCACCTCTTCAAATTGTGCATAAATGTGAAAATAAAAGTCTTAAAAACCAAGAAACTAATTAAATCAAGTACTCCTGCAACTGAACAAACTCCCCCTCAAATCAATTTCGCTAACCTGAAACTTTTGACACGTCAAAATACACTTAAAAGGATCAAACTGAGTCAAACATAAAGCACTGATCGTAAGTTGTGCAAACCGTAACTGAAAACAGTCGAAATTCACATAACAAAAATATCTAGACATCATATAATCTTTTATGACCAAGATTGTATCAGAGCTTTGGATAAACATAAATAATTTTTCATTATTTTATCATTTAATCCAATTGAGTGGTCAACTTGAACATGCTTCTTACACACACAAAAGTTAATCTCAATGTGAATTTTCTGAATGAATACAGTAGCTTTCACACATGTATAGAGGTAGCCCTTTTTCATTTGAGTGGGTGACCTCAACATATTTCTAAGATACATTGAAGTTACTCTCAATGGATGGATTTCACACATCATATACTGGTAGCCCTCTCTGTATTTGACATATAATTACCAGCAAAATTATGCCAACAGCTTAAGCATGCTTGAAATATAAATAGACTAATGATGCTACAGATATAAACAACACAACTAAACATTGTTATAATTCAAGTAACTGACAAGTGCCAATGTCCTTTCTCAGTTTTTCAAATCTCAGTGCATCTTAGTGCTTTATATGAATAGGTCAACTAGATGATTCTCAGATGAAACATACTCAGTGCAGATAATCTTTGATTCAATAAGTTTCTAAACAACATTTTTTGTCATCACTTGGCTGGCTGAAAATTTTCAAACACTTTTCATTTCCTGTCACATGTTTAGAACAAGCACAATCATTATTTCAAGAAACATTAAGTGTAGCAACTTTGCAGTGAGTTTCATGTTTCTTAACCCAAACCTGTCGTGTTTTATATGACTGTCTAAACTGACTTGCCTTTTTCTTCAAAAAATTTTACAATTTATAGCACCTAGGTCTAATGTGACCTTTAACACCACAAAAATAGGAAGTAGGAACAAATTTTCTTACCTTTTATGGATTTGAAATGAAAGAACTTATTGGGAAAGCAAAATCAATTATATCTTTAAAGCTTGAGTTAGAAGTGTTACCAGAATTTGAAACTTTAACAAACATTCTCTTTGATGTCGAAGCGCCATTCTTTTCATCATACCCCATCCCATGTTTGATGGAGTTATCACGGCCTAAACTCAGAATTTGATCAAGCTTTGATGAGCCTATCTTGAGTTGATTAATGCACTTGTTTGCCTCATCCAATTCTGTAATAGTTTTCTGGATACATTCTGTCTTGTCTGTCACAACAGCTTCCAGTTTTATGATTTTTTCATCTGCAGATGCTATTTCACTCTTGAGCACTTCTTGTTCATTCTGAACAGTTTTGATCTATACTTTCTGCTTCTCCCACATCTCATAAAGTGCATTATACGCCTCTTGAAGTTCTCCATAGTATTCAGCATCCTTCTCAGCATCTGACTCATCAATGTTTGATCTGTTCTGTTTTGTTATGTTAGACACAACATCTTCAAGTATGTCAGACATAAATGTTTGCTCTTTATCTGAAATTGTCCCATTGAATGCTAAAAAATTGTTTGAGTTGTCTTCATCTGTTTCTGAGTCATCATCACTCCATGTTGCACACAAACTCCTTTTCTTCTTATAATTAGGACGCTCAATTTGAATGTGCCCAAATCCCTTACATTCATAACATTGAATACCTTTTCTCTCAAGCTTCTCTTGTCTTTGCAGGTTCTTTACGAAATTTTTTAGCATCAAAGTTCTCAGAATTTTTCTTCTTAAGATTTTTCTTCATATATTTGACAAAATTCTTTGTCAAATGAGCAAGTTCATCATCGGAATAATCAAGATTACTGTCATCTTTTTCTTCTTTTTCTAAAGAAGAAATACAGGCAATACTCTTTTCCCTCCTTCTTGACTTTAAACCCATCTCATATGCTTGAAGAGACCCAATCAACTCATCAACTCGCAATGATTTCACATTATTGCTTTCTTCAATAGCTGTGACCTTAGACTGAAATTTTTCTGGTAAAGATCTAAATGTCTTGCCAACAATTTTAGCCTCAGTATATTCCTCACCAAACATATAAGGAGTTTGTAATTTCACAAAGTCTAGAATGAAATTCACTAATGGTTTATTCTTCATGCATAACTAAGTTTTCAAATTTAGAAGTCAAAGTAAGCAAGTTGGATTCTTTAACCCTTTGAGTACCTTCATTCTTTATCTCAAGGATATCCCAAGCTTCTTTTGCAATGGTGCACTTTGAAATTAATCTGAACTGCTGAAGGTTGACAGCATTAAAAATTGCATTCATGCCTTTAACTCCATCCAACTAATCGATGTTCAGCTTCACTCCACTCATCTGTGGTTTCTTAATCTGCTGCCCAGCGTCATTGGCTTTTGTTGGGGGTGTCCAGCCATGAACAATGCTTGTCCACACTCTTTCATCAATTGATTTGACGAAAGCCCCCATCTTGACTTTCCAATACACATAGTTTGCATCTTCAAGTAACGGTGGTTGAGTAACAGATCCTCCTACCCGAAATCGTTCCATACCTCCCAAAAAAAATCTGATCTACACTAGTGTGTCAGTGTACCTGCTCTAATACAAATTATTGGGTTTTGCAGCGTATGGAAGTTACGAATAATATAACTAAAAATAGCAATGTAAATCGGAACAAGATTTTTACGTGGTTCGATTATAACCACCCTACATCCACAGGCAACAAGAGTTGCAATCCACTATATTGTATGTGTTTATACTTGAATTAGGACTCTTTTACAGTGGTAGACACCCGCTCACTCACTAACCTAATCTATGTAAACTTGATCAACCCCGATCACAACTATAGTCCTTCACACACTCTTCTGATGCTGCTCTTTTTCTGTCACGATTATCTTAACTACACACAGTTAAGAATAACATAACACCCATAACTGGTACAGACCCGTAACTGTACAGACACATGTGATTACTCAACTCCCTTAAGCTCACACGATCTATAACCATTAACCAAAGCCTAAAGCTTTACACAATACATAAAACAAATAAAAAAATGCACTCAAACTTGCTTTTGCTTGCTCTCTCTCAATTTGCGTTGAATGCCTTGAATGCCTTGAATGCCCTCCTCCAAAGATATGAAGATAGCTTTATATAGAATTTGATATCAATTTTAATCCTTGTCAAGATCCTGTAGAATCTCAATAAAACTCATAAGGAATGTTTGGATAATAATCAAATATTATAGGAAGTGATAATTATACTCTCCTAAGTAAACTAAAATACTTAAATAATATCCTAATCTAATAAGAGATAATTAATGCAAATATAAAACTTCCTATTTCAACTAGGATATCAAATCCAAATTTATTCCTCTTCAACTAGGATATCAAATCCAAACTTATTCCTATTCAACTAGGATACCATATCAAAACTTATTCCTATTTAACTAGCATATCATATCTAAACTTATCCTATTTTAATTAAAATTCTCCTAATACAAAACATCTATATAAAATAAATAAGATTAGGAAAATATCCATATTTAATGTTTTTATCACATAATAACAAATTACTCATGTGCAATGCACATGCCATGTGTGCCGCCTCTAGAATCAACAAAATTTAAGACATAAAGTAAGATGATAATTTTAAGTAAATTTAAAATAAGGGTGAATTTATAATTTTATGTAAAATTATTATTGTTATTATTTTACTTAATTAAATCATTCTTTTGAGGTCACCTTTTTGTACGTTGCAATCCTTTTGTAGCTTTCCGTATAAATTCTAAATAATTAATATTCAAAGCCTAACATGTACTAATTAACTAACCATAAAGTTTGCGGATTTGCTAAATAACAGTAATGGCTGTTCCAATGTTACAGCAAGTGACGAAAAAGAACACATACCAGTTTGAACTACACATTAAACTGGACCAAATCAATTTCATTAACGTACATATAATAATGCACAATACAATGTACACGCATGCAAAGTTATGTGTTTATTGTCATTACAACGTGGGTCTTTCAATTTCATAATCAAGAAAATTAAGAAACTAAAATCAAAACCAAAACAATGAAAATCCTAATTAGCATAACAGTGAATAATCTAAGTGTATCCATAATCTAAAGCGCGTATTAAGGAAATGTTCGTACATCAGTGAGCATGCATATAGCTAAGCCTAGCCTAATCAAGTTTAGAGCACCGGACGCCAAATTAGTGGCTGACCAAATAACCTGACACTAGTCTCTGTCCACACCTCAATGCTGAAGCGACCATCTTCATGCTGTTTAAATATGAATACATCGCCAACTTGAAGTTTTTTAGCTCTAACAAATTGAATCCACTCACCAGTAAAAACAGGCTTATGATGGCACCCATTGTTCCGTGTGGACAATTGAAACCTCCATTTTTTTTGTAGACTCCAATCCATAACCTCCAAATGACGCTCTTTAAACCTCTCCAAATGGGGCAGAATATGGGTTGGGATTGCTAGTCGATATGAAACATCCGTGTCCGTCAAGAATTTTGAGAAAATCTCTGCCATGATCAACAACTGCTACCAATACCAAGTGTAGTGGAGAATTATTTTGAAGTGTGCTCTTTCTCTGCATTCATGATTACAATGATCGATGTACATTTGTATATTTATAGACAAATAACGAAAACTAACTAGGAGATTCACCTCGAACTTCATTGATTTATTCCTAGAACTTCATTTGAAGCATCAAATGTCTTTTCAATATTTTTTTTTTTTGGTCATACAACGTTTTTGTAATTAAGAGTCTGCCCCATTTTTCCTATCCCATGCCGGGAAACTACATTCTATTGTGCGCACTTGTCTTAGATGTATTTGATATTGCATTCTTTAAAATTAATGCAATCATTCTAAGTCAAACGCGGTCTCAATAACTGCAAGTTATCCTACCAGCGTCCCCACCCGCGGAAATTAAAGTTACTAATACTAATAATGGCAGGAACAAGAATCCGGGAGCCCGCGTCTGTGAAATAATGACGTTTGCCCAACGACCAAGGCAGTTTTCAGTTAAAAGAATTTGTAAATTAAGAAATTAATAAAGATTCAGGTTGCTTCTGCAGCTTTATTTATTGAATAGTGTTAGTCTAATAGTTTTGGTATCCAAACTCTTGGATAAAAATTGATATATTAAATAAAACGATTTGATCATTGGATATATAAAATCAATTCATTTATTAAAAAGTAATAATAATATTTAAATAAATAGGTAATATTATAACAATTTATATACATTAGTTCGTATACAAAGTTTGTAAGATGCACTATTTTTATTTATTTAAGGTTCTTAAATTTTTATGTCTACAATAAATATTTAATAATAATAAGCTTTGCTTTTGATGCTGATTTTAATTTTTAGAATGAATCGTTAAGTTTCCTTAGCATATTAAATAATCATTTAATAATAAACAGGTTTTAATTATAGAATCTAATTAAAATTTAAGTCACCATAATGAATGATACTGTGTGATGATAATGCTGCCTACATATAAATCTTGGAAATTTGTCACAGACGCGACATTGACGAAGACTAAAAACATATTGAATTATCTTTGTGTCTCATTATAACTAGTGGCGGGAGCCACATACAGGTAGCCCCTAGCCCACGAGTGGCTCCCAATATATTAGGCTCATATTTATTTAATATAGCTATAAAAATACGATTTCCTTATAAATGGCCCCCCAATATAAATTGTTGTGTAATATTTTAAAAAATGCATTTGTTTCGACTTTTTAATTGACTAAAAGTATTTTTTTAATATTAAAAGCTTTTCTAAAAATTTTTTTAAGTTGTTTTGCTACCCCTTAAAGCTTATGAGTAACTAAAAAAACTGTTTTATAACTTTTAAAAAGAAGCTCAAAATTAAAGATTATGAAAAAATGCACTTTTTAAGCTTTTTTAAAATTATAAAATATCGAATATACCTTTACTATATTTTAAAACATTTACCTTCTCATTATTTTAAAAAATTATTTTTA
The DNA here is from genome assembly GCA_013180625.2 of Boswellia sacra. NCBI lineage: Eukaryota > Viridiplantae > Streptophyta > Magnoliopsida > Sapindales > Burseraceae > Boswellia > Boswellia sacra. Next base: position 403,030 of record SNVD02013559.1, on the reverse strand, counting down.
TAAATTTAACATTAATAAATACTTGTATATTTATTCAATCAAACAACAAACAATTTTTTTTATATAAAAAACTCTATTTTTACAAACTTTACTCTAATAAGATTTACTTCAGTAAAATTTATTTGGAGAAGCTAAGACAAACAAATCCTAAATCAAATATTTGATTCTCAAAAATGTTTGTGAAATAATATTGTCAACCGTATATCATTTAAGATATAAAGAATATTCTCGTGTTTTGATTTTTATTCAGTTTTAACATTTTCTTTAATTAGTAAAAGTCAATACATTTATTCATTTTCCTGTTGTATCGCAATTTTCTCGCCTTGCATACAATGTTAAAATCTAAATCCCACTATTCTATTTTCTTTACTAGTTGTTTAGTCTAATATATATGTGAAATTTACATACAATTGTAAGCTTTTTTTTAAAGATACATAAAATTACTTTTTTGATGTTCTATCTATGTAAAATGGATAAGAAATCAGATTGATTCATCATTTAAACTTTAATGAAAGTATTATTTATGTTTAAATTTTAATATCGGTTTATTTAATTTATTAACCAGATAAAATATATATCTATAGATAATTTGAATTTATAAATAAATATAATTCCCTCTTAAATTCACCCAAAAAAAGAAAAAATTAAATTAATATTTTTTAATAAAAAATTAACTTATGATCGGTCCCCAACAAAATGAAATCCTGGCTCCACCCCAAGTATAAGTTAGAATTTAATGTTCAACAATTAAACTTATAAAGTAGATTTTTTGTATGTTTTTATGTGAAATAAATAATTTTGATGAGGCCATGATAGTGTAGTTTATGGCACAGACGACATCCAAAAGGGCTTCTTGAGTAGTTTATGTATTTTGCCTCTTAACTTTTAATAGTTTTTTATTTGATGTGAACATAATGACACAATTACACAAAAAAAAGTTCAATAATGTGTTTGTAGGAAATAAAATTAATGTTCCATTGCTGTATTGCAAAACAAAATTTGTCAAGTACTAATTAAATACAGTTACATTTTAAACCTGTAGAAACACATTAATTATACAGCACATATCTGGTACCTACACATTTAATTTAAATAGCGATAATTATAAGGTTATATGAAATAGTTATACCAAACCAAAAATTAATCGTTGTGTTACATTTAATTATAAAGAGAATAAATGAATAATCCTCGAGTAATGCTACTCATACAAACTATTTATACAAATTTATACATACAAACTGATGTGGCATCCCTATATGATCGCCACATCACCCATGTTAATTAATGTCATTTATTATTAATATATATTTATCAAATCACTGCATTTATTTATCAAATCATATTATGCCACGTCAGTTTGTATGGGTGAGTTTGTATAAGTAGTTTGTAAGAGTAACATTACTCATAATCCTCTGTACAAACTGTATTTAGTCAGAGAAGTTATTTTTTTACGAAAAAAAGGTAGTGTGAATGTAAGTTTTTTTTTTTTTTTTCCATTTACTTGTGCAGCCTTAGCCTAGTTAAAAACGCGTTAATAAACAATTAGCCTCGTTTGGTAATAAAATGTGACGTTGGTGTTCCTCGGTAACAGTAGCTAGTACTGTTTTTTTCGTACTACCGGAGAATCTTCCCTTAGTATTCTACTGTTGCTCTTCAGAATTAGGAATGTACGCGTACATGAGATTAATTGATTCAAACCTTCTCGGGGCATGCATGGATGCCACATTTAAGGCCTTTTTTTTTTTTCTTCTTTAACGCGCCTCTGATCAAATAATCTAAAATAGAAGACATGGCCGACCCATTATCGGTCATTATGTGATATGACCGTTTTTGCGCTGGGGGAAATTCTCGGCACCAAGGCCGGATGTTAAATTAGGTCTCTTTCTGATTCATAAATGATTTTTATTATTTTATATTATATAATATATCAGTTAAAATTAATTCTATCAATTCTTTAAAATATAATTAGATTATTAATAAAATATTAATTTTTGTTGATACACGATTTTCAGATGGTCGGAAAGCGGGTCGGAGCTCGAATTGTACGTCGGGTTCAATCCTGAAAACAAAGAAAAATAGTCAGGGGTGCCGGCGGTGGTTCCGGCGAAAACCCTCCGACGCCCAAGTCAGTTTCCGGCACACCGAAATTTTTTTAGGAGAATTTCCTTGAGAGAGAAGCTCTCAAAAGCGAAGGAAATTTAGAGAGAGAATGAGTTTAGAAAAGTGTGTACACCTTGAGCAAAAATCCAGGGGGTTTATATAGACATTAAGATGAGTCATTGTGGGACCTAGATAATAGGCCAAATAATGGGCTCTAATAGTGGGCTTAAATTTAATTGAGGCTCAATTTTGTTGTGGCCATAACAATTTTATTTTTAATAAATAACATAGTTAATTTATTTATCTATTAATCTATTTAAAATTTCAAAAACACCATGCAAAAGAAATTATGACGAAGAGAAAACATAACACATGAAAACAAAATAATAATAAAGATCGCGACTGTGATATCAATTTAAAATGTTCAATAAAGGAGAAAAATTAAAATTATGATGGAAGGAACTTGGAATTCGATAAGAAATTTTAAAGCAAGATGAAATGTTTATGTATTTATAATCACAAATGCACATCAAGAAGTGAGAAAATGCTGGTATTAGTTTTTTGTTCCTTAGAAAAAAATTATATTAATTGTGATATTTCAATATCATTTAATGGTTTAGGGAGATAATAGAAGATAGTTTTACAAAGAATTTTTATTCATAATAAATGCTATTCACTTTTTAATAAAGTTTAATATTAAAATAATTATAAATGTGAGTTATTTAAAACAATAAAATGACCTATAAGTTATAAAATTCACAAAGAAACTTAACAAATTTTTAATTAAAAAATTTAATTATATCAATTAATATACTGGCGTGGCGTTAGAAGTAAGTGACATGACTGATTTCAAACGCTTTTCTAAGGCAATCTCTGATTTCAAATTCTGGACAAAATTACTAGCTACGCCCTTTCTCCGTTGCATGTAATGTAATCATTAATTAAATGCTGGCGGTGGACTGGCCAAGTTGCTTCGGCTTCTTGGTTAAGTATAGTTGGAAAAATTCTAGATACAATACTTGCTGCTGCCAAGTTAATTGCGGGAATGATTTAATTAATGTTTTCTGAAAGTGACTATTCTAAAACTTATTAAGAAGACGTGTGTTATATAAGGAATTATACGGAAGAATATTTGACATCAAAATTAATTATAAACAAAATATAAAATACATACAAAGAGACACTATATTAAATATGATTTGGTATTAATTGCCTATGTTGGTTATAGACGTGGCATGTGCATTGCATATGAGTGATTTGTCATCATGTGATAAAAACATTAAATATGGATATTTTTCTAATCACATTTATTTTACATATATGTTTTGTCTTGGGAGAATTTTAATTAAACTAGGATAAGTTTGGATTTGGAATTCTAGTTGAATAGGAATAAGTTTGGATATGGTATCCTAGTTTGATATGGTATCCTAATTAGAATAGGAGAATATTTATTTGTCCTAATTCCTTTAGGAGTTTAATTATATGTCTTCCTATTTTATTTCTCCTAATCCTAATATGATTTTGATTAGAATTTTTACAGGATTTCTAGGAGATTTTGTCCAGGCATGCTGATTATGTGGTTTGTCGTGTGAGTTGAGATTCAAGACATTCAAGACATTCAATACAAATTGAGAGAGAGCAATCAAGAGCAAGTTTGAGTGCGTTTTTTATTTGTTTCTTATGTCTTGTATAAAGCTTTAGGCTTTGGTTAATTGTTATAGGTCGTGTAAGCTTGAGGGAGTTGAGTAATCACATGTGTCTATACCAGTTACGGGTTTGTAGCAGTTATAGGTGTTATGTTATTCTTAACAGCGTGTTGTTAAGATAATCGTGACAGAAAGAGCAATGTCAGAAGAGTGTGTGAAGGACTATAGTTGTGATCGGGGTTGATCAAGTTTACCTAGATTAGGTTAGTGAGTGAGCGGGTGTCTACCATTGTAAAGAGTCCTAAGTCAAGTGTAAACGCATACAACATAGTGGATTGCAACTCTTGTTGCCCGTGGATGTAGGATGGTTATAACCAAACCACGTAAAATTCCTGTTCCGATTTATATTACAGTTTTCTGTTATATTATTCGTAACTTCCATACGTTACAAAACCCAACAGCCTACATCTACAAATAAGAGAAAATAATTCAACTAGATCAAAATTTTACAAGAGTAAAATAGATAATACACCAAACCAAGCTATTCCCCCTTTCACCTACTTAGCCCTAGAACCACATACCCACAAGGATGTGTGTTTTGATTAACTCTTTATATTTAGTCCCTCTCTCATATTAGAATTGATTCTCAACCTATATATTTATAGGTTTATGTGAAGTTGTTCAATATCTAATGGGAATAGGGCTCCTATTTGTTATACAACTCTGACTTTCTATTCCTTCCACTTTCTTATTACATTTGGAAGCCAACTTAAATGAAGAAAAGAAGCCATAAATCTTAACATGTTGGTGGTGGGCCTGGTGGCACTAGGAATCTAGTAATATGGGAATGATTAATTAGTTTTCTCCAAAAATGATTATTCTCAAACTTAATTTTGATGTGTTGGTGGTGGTCGTCGTAAACCTAGTAATAATATTTAATGGTTATTGTTTACTAAATTCAAAAACCCAAAAAATAGTTATTGATTAATTTATTGGATACGCATAGGTTGCTTCCCTAATCCCAAAATGCCCTTAACCTTGGAATCTATGAATAAGGATGACGAAATTCCGGACAAGGTCTGAGTGGTAATCTCCCTAGATAGAAGTATTACCCCCACCCCCCAATTGCATCCCTGGATTTTTCCAGGTTTTTAGGGGTTGGGTATTTGCGGATGCTACATCACAGTACTTCCCATAAGGAAAACCCCAAATTTTCCGGTAATATAAATTTACATATAAATGTTTTTGTTAGCTTCTTTAAGCATTACTTGCAAAGTTTCATTCGGATATACTTTTTCATCACTATTCAACCATCAATTATTCAGTGGGATAATTATTTCGTATTTAAGTAATGTCCCAAATTTGAATGTTGAACTAATGGTTAAATAAGATTTGGGCCTTAACTAATATAATAAAAAGTCCCTACTCTTTAATACAACTTCAAAATTACCGAAAATCCAACACTGCTACACACTTAAACCTACTACAAAGCTTTAACCAAGATCACATGCATGCGTCATTTTTATTTCACGCATTCTACTCAAATAGATTTAACACTCGACTCTCAAGGAACACCATTTAGCTTGCAAAAACCTAGCCTGAAACAATATGTATTTTCCCAACATAAACAATTTTAAGTTTGGGAAACGAAACTTCAAGTCATGATTTCAGTAATTAGGATTGTTTCGTCTAGAAATGTTTATAAAAAAGTTTGATATTGGTTAAATCATTCTTGAATAAAAAGGATATAAAATCACTTAATTCTTTTTTTGGTAAAAATATATATTTATCGAATTGGGATCTTTTCACATAAATTTTTGATACCATATGTTAACACAAATTTATAATAATACTATTATTTTATTCAAAGATTGAAATTTAAGATAAAAAAAGTAGTATTTAATGATGTCTCAACTGTTATAACTACTGAATTATATAAATAAATAGTTAAAAACTATATAAAATTAGTGTTAACAGATCTGCACCTATATTTAAAAGAACGATACTACACTTACAACTCATTTACAATCAACTCTATTTACAACTTGAATTGACAAAATTCTATTGGTGATATAATTACCATGTCATCTATTATAACTTCGGTTATTCATTTTTGTTTTTTACTTCTCTAGTAAATTTTTGCCAACTCAGATTGTAAGAAGTTGATTGTAAATGTACCAATACTCTATTTAAAATATGAGTTATTCTATTTAGGCCCCACTTTTTAACTCACTAACCTCCATCACTAAATACATGATTCAAAATTATATTATTTTTCACTAAATCCTACTTAGCTCCCAATATGCCCTTTTATTATATAAGTCTTTCATTACACTTCATTTGGCTTCTCCAAAAATAATTGATTTCCTCACAATTTCCTCATCTAAATAAAAGTATATTAAGGTTTTATTTATTTATTGTCTTTCTATTTTCATCAATGTCGATTCATACTATTTAAGGCTCTATGTATGAATTTTTGTCTTCTTCTAGGGAATATAACTAAAAATCTAAAAGAGGAGAGGACAACACGCAAGACAATAGATATGATTTGATTTCTTTCTTGAGATCGAAATCAAGTTGTTTAGGAGGTAAGTCCAATGCATTAAAACCTAAGAAAATGGCTTCTTAACTTTTCGTTTCTAGTGGTCTTAACATAAAATTTTTTGAATATAACAAATGTGATATATGCTTTTAGATCATCATAGCGATACCAAATAAAAATTGTCTTAGCAGACCCGATAGAAAACAAGACTATTCTTTCACTTTCAGGTGCTATGTGAGTTCTTTTTACCACAAAAAGCCAGATTTAAGGGAGTATACAGAGTAAATAATCAAATAACATTAATTTATATTTATAATTTTTATCATTTTTAGTAGTTTTGTTTTAGAAGAAAATCATTATAAAATATTAAAATAAAAATGGGACTAAATAGAAATACTCTCTTAAAATATTACAATTTTATCTAGGCTTAAAAAAATGATGTGGACTACTGGTCTGGGGTTATACAGAACAACTTTTACGCTTTTGTTAGGTACAGGAACTTTTAAGCCTAGTGAAGGCCAATAAACAACAAATCTTTGCACAACGGTCTAATCACTATTTGGACATAATTCAATCAACTAATTTAAATACGGGCTTGGTCCATTGATCACTTATAAGTTCAATAGTGCAAATCCTTGTGCGATCAGGGAAGAGCATTGTCAGTTTAGTCACATTAAGGCCATGTTTGAGAGTGGGACAGAAGGTGGGAGTGGGAGAATTTTTTTCAATTCTATCCCAGCTCATTTTGAAGGGAAAGGGGTCAAGACAAAATTTTGTCCCCAACCCCTTTAGTCCTGAATTTTTGGGACATGTTGGTGTCAACGTGATACTTGCATGTGCCATGCACATGTTGAGTTTTTGTTTAACTTGTGATAAAAAATATAATAGTATTTTGATTCCTATTTTACTGTTTTTAGATGATCATTATAGGAAGTATTTGATTAACAATAAATATCTCCTTAGATTAGGATAATGTTTCTTGTATCCTAATCAAAATAGGAGAATATTTAATTGTGTCCAAATTCCTTTAGGAGTTTAACTATAACACTTCCTATTTTATTTCTCCTAATCCTAATGTAATTTTGATTGAGATATTTACAGGATTTTTAGGAGATTTCGACCAGACCTCCCAATATATATATATATATATATATATATATATATATATATATATATATATCAAGTTATGACTTAGTCGGCGGATAACCAGTTTTTTAGCATTAGCGGACTCGGTTGTGTTTTTGAGAGTATAGGTCACAGCATTCCATGATTTGAGAGAAGATCTTCAATACAAATTGGAATGTCTTTATTACTTTGATTCGTTGAGTCTTTGGTTCATGTATGAGAGTTAAAAATCGTACATGAGTTGTTGATTAAGTCTGAGTGATTAGTAGACACTTGGGATAACTTAAGGGTTGAGTGTTTATGTAATTCTGTGTCAGACATTGGGTGTTATGTATAACTTAACAGTGTATTGTTAAGTTATCTGTAACAGAGAGTGGGCAGTGTCACTAGAGTTTAGGATCTTTGTGAAGATTTTGTTTTACAAAGATTAGGTCAGTGTGTGAAAGTGAGTCAATACTGTAAAGGGCCCTAAAGATTGTACAAATAAGAACTTAGTGAATTGCAGCTTCATAGCTATCCGTGGACGTAGGTTTTTATAACCGAACCACGTAAAAATCCTCCTATGCCAATTTACATTACAGTTTACTATGTTGTTATTTATAACTGCATACCTCCAGAACTTTCAATTGGTATCAGAGCAGGTTCACTGATAGACAAGTGAAGAAAACGATCACATTGATCTAGAAGGATGGAGTTTATTCGCAATAGAGGATCTGGAATGCAACCACCTATTCTCGATGAAGGTAATTACCCATATTGGAAGGTAAGAATGATGATGTATATCAAATCTCTTGATGACAGGGCATGGACTAGTGTGCTTAAAGGATGGACACCGCCAACAAAGCTGAATGCTTTTGGTAATGTCGAACCAAAACCAGAGGATGAATGGTCTGATGAAGAATACCGACGATCCAGTTGGAACTCCAAGGCTTTTAATGCAATCTTTGCTGCAGTAGACTGAAACAACTTCGGACAAATTTCTAGATGCAAAGTGGCCAAAGAAGCATGGGACATACTTGAGGTAAAACATTAAGGTACTACATCTGTTAAAAGATCTGAATTGATGAGATTAAATTCTCAATTTGAAAATCTGATGATGCATGAGGATGAGTCAATTTCTGAATTTTACTCTAAGATATGTGACATTACAAATTCGGCATACATGCTTCGCAAAACTTTCACTGATGCAAAAATTGTTAGCAAGATAATTAGGTCTGTTCCAGATAAATTTTAACCTAAAATTTCAGCCATTGAGGAAGTTAAAAACACTGGTGAGATGAGGGTTGATGAACTGATTGGCATCCTCCAAAACTTTGAAATTAATCAAAGTACTAGAAAGCAAAAAGGTAAAAGCATTACATTCAATGTGAAAACTGAAAAATATGATGATGAAAGCAGTGATGAGCTTGATGAAACTGATTCTAAATAGATTGCTTTTCTAACAAGAAATTATGTCAAGTTTATGAAAAGAAATTTCAGAAAAAAGAATCAAGGAAAGCTATCAAACTCAAGCAAAGAAAAATTCAAAAAGTTTAGCAAGGAGAATGATAAGAGGAAGCCAAAACAACCTGAAAAGAAAGGGCAAATTCAGTGTTATGAATGTTCTAGTTATGGGCATATTCAATCTGAATGTGCAAATCTCAAGAAGAAGAATAAAGGGCTGACAACAACCTGGAGTGATGAATCAGAATCCGAGTCAGAAGATCAAGGCTGCATGAGCAACTTTGTTGCATTTACTGCATCTGTAACTGACAAAGGAAAGGCTGTTATGTCTGACATAACAAAAAATTATAGAACCAGTATTGATCATTCAGATGAAGAAGAAGGACCAGAATACTATGAAGAGTTGCAAGAGACATACAATGCACTCTATGGTGAATGGTTGAGTCAGAAAGAAGAAATCAAAACCTTGAAAAAGGAGATTGAAGTTCTGAAATGTGAAAAAGCCTATGCTGAAAACCATATCACAGAACTTGAGACTATTTTGACAGGCAAAACAGCATATATTGAGAAAATCATAACAGAACTGATTGAAAGCAAGAAGTATGTTGACCAACTCAAAATTGAAACAGCCAAACTTGATCAGGTCTTGAACCTTGGAGGAGACAACTCCAACAAACATAGATTGGGGTATACAGAAGGTAATATTGTATCTACATCAAAAGCAGTCTTTGTAAAAGCTTCAATAACAGGTAAAAATTCTGAACTTAACTATTTAAAGTCAAGTCCTAGTTCAAAGGGTAATGAAACATTTGTTTCTCCTCTAAGTTCGTTCAAAGTCCAGTCCTAAAAAGGTAAGGAAATTCATTCATACTTGTTATTTTTGTGATAAAAAGAGACATATTAGCCCTAGATGCTTTAAATTATTGAATCTTTTACATAAAAGATCAAAACAGTTCAAACTGTTACCTAAATCACGACTGCAGTGGGTTAGGAAAGACAAAACAATATGCCATGTTACTTTTACTGCACTTAATCATGCTTTTAATGATTTGTGGTATTTTTACAGTGGTTGTTCCAGGCACATGACTGGAAATAAACTGTTTTTAACAGATTTTAAAGCATGCAGGGATGGTAATGTCACTTATGGAGATGGAGCAAAGAGTAAGATCATTGGTAAAGGCACTTTGAATGTCAAACGTTTACCCAATTTTCAAAATGTCTTGTTAGTTGAAGGTTTGAAAGCTAATCTTATTAGTATCAGTCAGATATATGATGATGAGTATGTTGTTAATTTCACACAAAACAAATGTATGGTCTTAGATGATTTTGGTAAATGCATTCTTGAAGGTAATAGATCTTCGGATAATTGTTATTTGGTTAAGATTAGATTTCAAGCTAGGATTTCGGATTTACAATTGTGGCATCAAAAGTTATGACACTTAAATTACAAAGACTTGGTTAAATTAACTAAGTTAGGTGCTGTAAAAGGAGTTCCTAAACTTGATGGCAAAGTTAATGGAATTTGTGGACCATGTCAAATGGGAAAACAAATTAGAAGTTCACACAAGTCCACATCTTAGCACATCCAAAATACTTGATTTGCTTCACATGGATCTTAAGGGTCCTATGCAAGTTGAAAGCATTACAGGTAAGAGATACATATTTGTTTGTGTGGATGATTTTTCTAGATATACTTGGGTTGATTTCATTAAAGAAAAATCTAACACTTTTGAAGCTTTCAGGAATCTTTGTGTTAAGCTTGAGAATGAGCAAAATAGGAACATTGGAATGATTGTGAGAATAAGAAGTGATCATGGGAAGGAGTTTGAAAACGTTAGCTATGCTGACTTTTGCAAATACCATGGAATTGATCATGAATTTTCAGCTTTCAAAACCCCTGAATAGAATGGCATTGTGGAGAGGAAGAATAGAACTCTTAAGAGATGGCAAGAGTGATGCTCAATAGCAAGAAGTTGACAAAAAGGCTTTGGCCTGAAGCAATGAGCACTGCTTGTTATATTTTAAATAGAGTTTTTCTTCGACTTGCCACTAATCAAACACCTTATAAAATTTTGAAAGGAAGAAAACCTAATTTGAAATATTTTCATGTCTTTGGTTGCAGGTGTTACATCTTAAATGACAGAGAACTATTAGGAAAATTAGATTCAAGGAGTGATGAAGGAGTCTTCATGGGATATGCTCAAAACAGCAAAGCATTTTGAGTTTACAATCTGAGAACTGAGGTAGTCATGGAATCTACAAACGTAGTATTTAATGACTTTGATGATTATGCAAAGTACTCATAAAAGGAAAGCATAACCACCTTCACAGAAGATACAAAAAAATCAGATTCAGACAGCAACAAAAAGGAAGATGTTGTTATGAAAGAGCAAACAGCTGCTGTTACACCTGACATAACAATAACATCTGACAACTCAGAATTGAACAGAAGTTCAATCCGGGATGATGAAGAGAGAAAAGATCCACCCACATGGATTCAGAAGGAACATCTAACAAGTTCTATAATTGGAACACCAGATGGCATGATTAAGACTTGGAGCAAGGTAAGAAATCAGGTAAGGTTTGCATGTTATGTTTCTTTAGTTGAACCAAAATATGTGAAAGAAGCTCTAAAAGAAGAGGGGTGGATTCAAGCTATGCAAGATGAACTTAATCAGTTTAAAAGGAATGAAGTATGGGAATTAGTTCCTAGGCCAGAAAGTACATTGGAACTAAATGGATATTCAAAAATAAAACTGATGAAAGGGGTCAAGTAGTAAGAAATAAAGCTAGGCTAGTTGCACAAGGTTACACACAAGTTGAAGGCATAGACTTTGATGAGACCTTTGCACCAGTAGCTAGAATTGAGTCAATCAGATTACTACTTGCAATTGCTTGTTTACGTGATTTCAAATTGTACCAAATGGATGTTAAAATAGCATTTTTAAATGGTTATCTCAATGAGTAAGTCTTTGTTGAACAACCTAAGGGTTTTGAGGACCCTAACCATCTTGATTTTGTGTACAGATTGCAAAAAGCCTTGTATGGTTTGAAACATGCTCCTAGAGCTTGGTATGAAAGGTTGACAAATTTTTTGATTAACAGAGGGTATAAAAGAGGCAGCAATGATAAGACTTTGTTCATCAAACATGCATCTAACTATTTTATTGTTGATCAAATATATGTTGATGAAATTGTTTTCGGATCAACTAACAAAAGCAAAATTAATGAGTTTGTTAGGTTGATGCAAGAAGAGTTTGAGATGAGCATGGTAGGAAAATTAAATTTCGTTCTTGGATTACAGGTTAAGCAAATAAATGATGGGATATTCATATCTCAATCAAAATATGCTAAAAAACTTGTAAAGAAATTTGGTCTTGAAAATTCAAAACCAATGAAAACTCCTATCAGTACTAATCTGAAACTTTCAAAGGACAATGCAGGAAAAGATGTTGATGCAAGTTTGTACAGAAGCATTATTGGCAGCCTACTGTACCTCACAGCAGGCAGACCAGATTTGAGCTTTAGTGTAGGACTTTGTGCAAGGTTTCAAGTAAATCCCAAAGAATCACATCTTGCAACAACCATGAGAATCATCAGGTATGTTCATGGAACATGTGATTATGGAATATGGTTTTCTAAAGATACAAATGTTGTCTTGCAGGGTTCAGTGATGTAGATTGGGTAGGAAATGCAGATGACAGAAAAAAAACTTCAGGAGGTTGTTTTTATCTTGGTACTAACTTGGTTTCATGGCACAGCAAGAAGCAGAATTCAATTTCTTTTTCTACAGATGAAGCCGAATACATAACAGCAAGGAGTTGTTGTACGCAGCTATTATGGATGAAGCAAATGTTGAGTGATTGTGGTATTGAACAAAAGCCTATAACTGTGTTTTGTGATAACACTAGTACTATAAATATTTCCAAAAATCCTGTTCAGCATTCTAGAACAAAACACATTGATATTAGATACCATTTTATAAGGAAACTAGTAGAATCTAAGGTGATACACATTAATCACATCTCCACTGATAGACAATTGGCTGACTTGTTCACTAAGGCATCAGACACAACAAGGTTTGAAAATCTAAGAAAAGCCTTAGGTATCTGTCAGTTACATGAATGAACATAGTTTGCTGTTATGTTATTCATATCTGTAGTATCATAAGGTTTCTTCTAATTTAGCATGTTTGAGCTATGATACAAAATTTGTGTGAATAATTAGATATTGATTTAAAATGAAAAATACAGAGAGGGCTACCAATATATGATATGTGAAAGTCATCATTGAGAGTAACCTCAAGGTATCTAAAAAATATGTTAAGGTCACCCGCTCACATGAAAAGGGCTACCTCTATATTGTGTGAAAGCTATTGTATTAATCTAGAAAAGTTTCCATTGAAATCAACTTTTGTGTGTGTAAGAAGCATGCTCAAGTTGTTCATTCAATTGAATCAAAATAGCTTTCATGTGAAAATTACTCAGCTCTAAAATATGCTTTCTTAGAATGATACATATGATAATTCAGATATTACTGTTATGCTATTATTAACTGTGCTCTGTTATGTTTTTCATAACAATGTCCTATGTGCTTATCCGAAATAGAAGTTACTTGTGTGTCCCTGTGTCAAAAATGCCATGTCAGCATTATTGAATTGAGAGGGAGAAGTCTTAGTGGCGGGAATCCTAATTCTATTAGTATTCCTTATTGAAACTAAAATCAAATTTGAACTGCTGTGTTTAATGGAAGTTATTAAACGGGTTTGGAAAGGGAAATTATTATTAAATTTTTGTTGATAAACAAAAATTCTTTAAATTTGGCCTAGTATATGTCGAATAGGTTTTGGGCTTCTCCTGTTCATACCATACCTCACCTACAGTTGGTTCCCTATCCTGCGTCTTGTTTCTCTATCCCTGTTCTGGAAATTTTTTTTACAGACCAGTAACCCTAACCATGGCGACCGCAACTGGTTCAACAAAATCCACTAGCTCTTCTTCTTCCACCAGTACTCTAGTTACAACAGTAATGACAACATTCCGTCATCTCTTGCGCAACACATACATGCAGAGATTGCTGTCGATCTTGCCATCAGTAAGGAATAGCAAGTGCTGGTGAAGAAGATAAAAGACAAGGTCAAGCCGAAATACAACAAATTCTTCACAGCTGCTGTCAAACAGAAGTTTGTCAAGTTCACTTCACAGAGAAAACTACAGTTGAAAAGGCCAGTGAAACTCTCGGACTTCAACACATATGGTCTCAGTGAGATGATTGAGTCCAATTACTGGACTCAAACGGTATCAAACTTTCTTCTGTTGACCCAGGTATGGCAACCCAAGAGGGGGGGTGAATTGGGTTTTATTTATCAAAACGAATTTATAAAACTTTTCTTGAAAGATAAAAATTATTTCACTTTTTCTTTTGAGAATAGAAGTGAAGAAGATGAAAATAGAAGTTATCTAAGATGCAATCAAGAGAATAGCAATAACAAATAATCTCAAGTGCAAGTAAATGTAAAGAGTATAGGGATAGAGAGAGTGCAAACTCAATTTACGTGGTTCGGCAAACCTTGCCTACGTCCACGGGCTCCTAGCTTCTCCACAAGCTAGGCCTGTCTCTTATACACATCTAGATGTGTATAAGAGACAGGAACAACTTCACCAAGACTTTTTTCCTTCAACTCTTGATAACACCACACCAAGAGTTCTTCTTGATGAACAACCTCACCAAGGAAAGAGTTCTCTCAAGGATAACTTTTATCCTTTACAAAAAGATCTCACTCTCACCACAATACAAGAACAAAGTAAATTTTTACAACAAAAGTACAACTCTCTTCAAAGAGTAGATAAAGAATATAAAAGCTCTATAAACTTGATATTTCTCTTGGCTTTTTGCTTGATAAAATGCTTCTCTTGCACTTGTTGAATGCGTGGGAGAATGGCTCCTTTTATAGGCAAATGAGATGAACTTAATCAAGTGAAGACACCATCTCCAAATTTTCTACCCACCATAAAAACCGTAATCTTGTCTGTCATTTTTGTCAATGTTCCGTTTGAAATTTGAAAATCTGTAAAACATAAAAGATCTGCAAATTTGAATAAGATTTCCAACGCATCAAGAATCAAGTCATTTGGATATCTGTAGCTCAAGATATGGCCAAAACACCATTCGGTGCTCATGTGACTTGATTTTCCTCCATGTGTCAGTCCACCGAATTGAATGATAATTCTGTCAGCCTTCCGTTTGAAATTTGAATTTCTTCAAAACATAAAAGATCTGCATATTTGAATAAGCTTTTCAAAACATTAAGAATCAAAGAATTTGGATATCTCTATCTTAAGATATGGCCAAAACACCATTCGGTGCTCATGTGAGTTGATTTTTCTTCTCTGTGTCAGTCTACCGAATTGCATGTCAATTATGTCTGCCTTCCATTTGAAATTTGAATTTCTTCAAAAAATATGAAATGTGCCCCATTAAGTCATATTTCTAATGCCACAAGAATCAAGTCATTTTGATTTTTCTAGCTCAAGATATGTCCAAAAGAGTATTCGGTGCTCATGTCAGCTGCTTCCATTTGTCTTTCAACTTGCATGATGATTTGGACGATCTTACACTTAAAATTTGAATTTCTTTAAAACATATGAAATGTTATAAATTGAGTAAGCTTTCCAAAGGCTCAAGAATCATGTAATTTGGGCATTTGTAGAAAAATATATGACCAATTGATTAAACATTGCTTATGTGTCACATTCCTTGAATCAAACCTTGTACTTAAACTTTGGTGCCTTTAACATGTAGTCTTCTCCTTAGCTTCAACACTTCATTTTAATAAGCCTCTTCTTGATTTTAAAATTATTTCAATGATCTTACTCTTGCACATAAATAAACATGTTAGTAAATCTCAATTAATCAATGTGTATTGTTATCATCAAATTATCATGTAGCCTTAGGGCTAACAATCTCCCCCTTTTTGATGATGACAAACCATTGATTGCTTTCAAATAATATCTAAAATAAAGAATGAAAATGAAATCAGAATAAACAAAAAGAGAGCAAAGAGCAATTGTTATAAATACAAGCAATCCAACCATACCATTTCTCCCCCTTTTGTTATCATCAAAAAGATGTAATCAAATTAATTACTCCCCCTAAATATATTCTCCCCATTAACATATCTACCATTCAAAAATTATCAAAGAAAAATTAAGATATATCCAACATGCCTAATTCTCTTCTAATTATGCAAAATCTATCTTGACTAAGGGGCTTAGTAAATATATCAGCTAACTGTTTTTCGGTGGGAACAAATTCTAAAGAAATATTACCTTTTTGCACATGATCTCTAATAAAATGATGTCTAATCTCTATATGCTTAGTCCTAGAGTGTTGTATGGGATTTTTTGAAATGTTTATGGCACTTGTATTGTCACATTTGATGGGAATATGATCAAATACCACACCATAATCTTTTAAAATTTGTTTCATCCAAAGAGATTGTGCACAACAACTTCCTACTGCAATATACTCGGCTTCCGCGGTTGATAAGGCAACAGAATTTTGTTTTCTACTAAACCATGAGACTAATGCATGTCCTAGAAAATGGCAAGAGCCACTAGTGCTCTTTCTATCAAGAAGACTTCCAGCAAAGTCGCATCGGAATAACTAATTAGATCAAAATTATCACACTTAGGATACCAAAGACCTAGATTTATGGTTCCAAGAAGATATCTAAATATCCTTTTGACAGCCTTAAGGTGAGATTCCTTTGGACAAGATTGAAATCTAGCACACATACACACACTAAACATAATATCGGGTCTACTAGCAGTTAAATACAAAAGAGAGCCAATCATACCTCGATATTTTGTTACCTCAACATCTTTTCCTTTCTCATCTTTGTCAAGCTTGGTTAATGTACCCATAGGTGTGTTATATGTCCTTGAATTATCCATGCCAAACTTCTTGAGAAGATCTCTTGTGTATTTAGCTTGATTAATGAAGATCCCATCTATTGATTGCTTGATTTGAAGTCCAAGGAAGAAATTTAATTCTCCCATTAAGCTCATTTCAAATTCTTGTTGCATACACTTGGAAAATTCCTCGCACATAGAAATATTAGTAGCACCAAATATAATAGCATCAACATAGATTTGAACAATTAATAAATCATCATTTATTGTTTTAACAAAAAGAGTAGTATCAACTTTTTTCATTTCGAAACCATTATCAATGAGAAATTTGCTCAATCTATCATACCATGCTCTTGGTGCTTGTTTCAAGCCATAAAGTGCCTTTTTGAGGTTGAAAACATGGTTTGGAAAATCATGATTTTGAAAACCAAGAGGTTGCTCTACATATACTTCCTCCATAATGTAACCATTTAAAAATGCACTTTTGACATCCATTTGGTATAATGTAAAATTTTTATAACATTCAAATGCACACAACATTCTAATAGATTCTAATCTAGCAACCGGTGCAAAGGTTTCCTCATAATCAATTGCCTTCTTCTTGATTGTATCCTTGATCACAAGTCTACCGCTTTGTTTCTTAATAATGGTGCCATTTTCATCTACTTTATTTCTAAAAAATCCTTTAGTGCTATAATAGAATGATTTTTGGTCTAGGGAACTAATTCCCCAAACTTGATTTCTTGCAATTGGATTCAATTCTTCTGCATAGCCAAATCCACTTTCCGTCATTTCGGCTTCTTTAAAAGTTTTTGGTTCAAATTGAGAGACAAATGCAAAAAGATTACAAAAGTTTCTAAAAGAAGATCTAGTTCTCATACCTTGTGATGGTTCACCAATAATAAGATCTTTAGGGTGAGCTTTTGCATACCTCAATTCCTTTGGTAATTCTTGGAAGGAATCATTTACTTACTCATGCTTTTCTTGTTGAAGTTGTAAATCATCTTGACTCTTTTCATCAAGCCTTGATTCCTTGATTTGCCTTTCTACTCAACAATATCATCATCTAAATTCTTTGAAGAAATAACATTAGTTTCATCAAATTCAACATGCATAGATTCTTCAATAGTAAGAGTCTTTTTGTTAAAAACTCTATATGCTTTACTATGGTTGGAGTAGCCAACAAAAATTCCAACATCGGCTTTTGCATCAAATTTTCCAAGGTTATCCTTAGTGTTTAAAATAAAACATTTACATCCAAAAACTTTAAAAAATCCAATGTTGGGTTTTCTTCCTTTCCAAAGTTCATAAGGAGTTTTCTTTATTAAAGCTCTAATATGGACTCTATTGATTATAAAGCATGCGGTATTAACGGCTTCGGCCCAAAAATATTTTGGCAAATTATTTTCAAGTAACATGGTCCTAGCCATTTCTTGGATAGTCCTATTTTTCCTCTCAACAACACCATTTTGTTGTGGAGTTCTAGGTGAGGAAAAATTATGCTCAAAACCATTTTCATCACAAAGATTTTCAAATGCAACATTGTCTACTTCACCACCATGATCACTCCTAATGGACACAATAGAATACCCTTTTTGATTTTGGACTCTTTTTGCAAATTTTGAAAAAGCTTGTATGGCCTCATTTTTAGTTTTCAAGAATAATACCCAAGTGAATCTTGAATAATCATCCACAATAACAAAAACATAATACTTTCCACCAAGGCTTTGAGTTCTTGATGGTCCAAATAAATCCAAATGAAGTAATTGTAGAGGTTTATTTGTTGAAATAAATTTCTTTTGTTTAAAAGAAGTTCTCACTTGTTTTCCAAATTGACAAGCATCACAAATCTTATCCTTTTCAAATTTTATTTTTGGAAGACCATCAACTAAATCATTTTTAGAAAATTTTTGAAATTGTGTCCATGCTAGCATGACCTAACCTTCTATGCCATAACCAAGCATCATCATTAACAATGAAACAATTTTCTACATGATCATTAACATCAATATCAATTGTATAAATATTACCACATCTATTACCAACAAATAATGTCTTATTGTTACTAACATCCTTAATCACACATCTATTAGGCTCAAAAGTAACAAAATATCCCTTATCACACAATTGACTAATGCTAATCAAATCATGTTTTAAACCATGAACAAGCAAAACATCTTTAATAATAGGTGAAGAAGGGTTACCAATATCACCATGTCCGATTACCCTTCCTTTGGCATTATCACCGAAGGTCACATATCCTCCTTTCTTCATGATTAATCTTGAAAATTTGGAGGCATCTCCGGTCATATGCCTTGAGCATCCACTATCTAAGTACCACTTGTGTTTGCCACTCCTTTGTCTCTACAATCAACATTCAAGGAGTAACTTTTTGGTACCCAAAAGTTCTTGGGTCCTTGGGGGTTAGTTATGATACTTTTTGGAACCCATATTTGTTTCAAATTAGGATTTCTTTTAATGGAGCAAGAATGCACATTGTGTCCTTTTCTTCCACAATAAGTACATGAATGATTAGGATTATTCCTTAAAGATGCATGAGCAAAATAATTTTAAAATACTTTTGATTTTTATTTTGTATCCTAAGCCTCTTTTATCAAAAACACACCTTTGGTTTTGTAACATAGAATTCAAATTTTTTGTGCTTTTTGTAAAACTATCAACAATATTTCTTAAGTCATTATTTTCCTTTTTCAAAATAACATTTTCTTTCTCTAATTTATCAAAATCCTTTTGTTTTAAAATCTCATTTTCAGTTTTTAAAAAATATATTTGACTTTCCAAACTTTCAAAATCTTTTTGCTTTAAAATTTCATTTTCATTTTCTAAAGCTTCATTTATTTCTACCAATTCTTCTAATTGAGATAACATGATTTTTGACTTCTTTTTGAAAGCATTGATTTTAGAATTTTGCTTATCAACTTGCACATGTAAATTTTGGAATGCTTCAAGTAATTCATCATATGAAAGTTTAGGATCATAGTTTAGAATACTTACCTCATCTTTACTTAAAGCCATGAAGCACATGTTTGCCACTTCGCAATCTTCTTCTTCGGTGGAGCTAGCTTCACTATCATCCCAATTTGTGGCTTTCATTGCTTTGGATTTCTTGTTTTGACTCTTGAAGTAAGGACAATCTATCTTTACATGTCCCGGTTTCTTGCACTCATAGCAAATGACTTGATCATTTTTCTTATCTTGCTTTGAGCTTTGCCCTTTGTACTCCCTTCTAGAATCTTCTTGAATCCTTGGTTTCTTCTAATCATCCTTTTTAGCTTTCTTGTGATGAATGCAAGATCTTCATCATCTCCTTCATCGTCGGACTCATCATCTTCTTTTGTTGAAGATTTGAAAGCAATATTTTTCTTTTTCTTGAAATCTTCTTCATTCTCCTTCAAGGTGATTTCATGAGTCATGAGAGAACCCATAAGTTCTTCTAATGGTAGTTTGGTGAGGTCCTTTGCTTCTTGAATTGCCGTCACCTTTGGCTCCCAAGATTTTGGTAGACACCTAAGAATCTTTCTCACCATTTCAACATTAGAATAAGATTTACCAAGAGATTTCAAACTATTAATAATATCCGTAAATCTAGTAAACATTTCAGAAATTGATTCATCCGATTTCATCTTAAAAAGCTCATAACTATGAAATAGCATACTAATTTTGGATTCTTTAACTTGACTAGTTCCTTCATGAGTTACTTCAAGTGTGTGCCATATTTCTTGTGCCGTAGAACAAGTAGATATTCTATTAAACTCATTTCTATCTAGAGCACAATATAATACATTCATAGCTTTAGCATTCAAACTCAATTTCTTTTTATCATCTTCACTAAACTCTTTAGGTTCTTTAAGCATGCATTCCCCATTTTCAATTTTGGTAGGAACAAAAGGTCCTTCCAAAACAATAGACCACAAATCATAATCAAAAGATTGCAAGAAAATACTCATTCTAGTTTTCCAATAAGAGTAATCACTTCCATTAAAAAATGGAGGTCTAGAGATAGAAAGTCCCTCAACATATGAAGTTGAATTAAAAGTTGCCATAGCTCAAAAATCGATTAAGATTTAAAAAATTGAGCAACCTTGCTCTGATACCACTTGTTGACCCAGGTATGGCAACCCAAGAGGGGGGGTGAATTGGGTTTTATTTATCAAAACGAATTTATAAAACTTTTCTTGAAAGATAAAAATTATTTCACTTTTCTTTTGAGAATAGAAGTGAAGAAGATGAAAATAGAAGTTATCTAAGATCAATCAAGAGAATAGCAATAACAAATAATCTCAAGTGCAAGTAAATGTAAAGAGTATAGGGATAGAGAGAGTGCAAACTCAATTTACGTGGTTCGGCAAACCTTGCCTACGTCCACGGGCTCCTAGCTCCTCCACAAGCTAGGCTTTCCACTAAGTTGTAGAATACTTTACAACTTGCTTGATGAACAACTTCACCAAGACTTTTTTCCTTCAACTCTTGATAACACCACACCAAGAGTTCTTCTTGATGAACAACCTCACCAAGGAAAGAGTTCTCTCAAGGATATCTTTTATCCTTTACAAGAAGATCTCACTCTCACCACAATATAAGAACAAAGAAATTTTTACAACAAAAGTACAACTCTCTTCAAAGAGTAGATAAAGAATATAAAAGCTCTCTAGACTTGATATTTCTCTTGCTTTTTTGCTTGATAAAATGCTTCTCTTGCACTTGTTGAATGCATGGGAGAATGGCTCCTTTTATAGGCAAATGAGATGAACTTAATCAAGTGAAGACACCATCTCCAAATTTTCTGCCCACCATAAAAACCGTAATCTTGTCTGCCATTTTTGTCAATGTTCCGTTTGAAATTTGAAAATCTGTAAAACATAAAAGATCTGCACATTTGAATAAGCTTTCCAACGCATCAAGAATCAAGTCATTTGGATATCTGTAGCTCAAGATATGGCCAAAACACCATTCGGTGCTCATGTGACTTGATTTTTCCTCCATGTGTCAGTCCACCGACTTGAATGATAATTCTGTCAGTCTTCCGTTTGAAATTTGAATTTCTTCAAAACATAAAAGATCTTCATATTTGAATAAGCTTTCCAAAAAATTAAGATTCAAAGAATTTGGATATCTCTATCTTAAGATATGGCCAAAACACCATTCGGTGCTCATGTGAGTTGATTTTTCTTCTCTGTGTCAGTCCACCGAATTGCATGTCAATTATGTCGGCCTTCCATTTGAAATTTGAATTTCTTCAAAACATATGAAATGTGCCCCATTAAGTCATCTTTCTAATTCCACAAGAATCAAGTCATTTTGATTTTTCTAGCTCAAGATATGTCCAAAAGAGTATTCGGTGCTCATGTCAGCTGCTTCCATTTGTCTTTCAACTTGCATGATGATTTGGACGATCTTACACTTAAAATTTGAATTTCTTTAAAACATATGAAATGTTATAAATTGAGTAAGCTTTCCAAAGGCTCAAGAATCATGTAATTTGGGCATTTGTAGAGAAATATATGACCAATTGATTAAACATTGCTTATGTGTCACATTCCTTGAATCAAACCTTGTACTTAAACTTTGGTGCCTTTAACATGTAGTCTTCTCCTTAGCTTCAACACTTCATTTTAATAAGCCTTTTCTTGATTTGACAATTATTTCAATGATATTACTCTTGCACATAAATAAACATGTTAGTAAATCACAATTAATCAATGTGTATTGTTATCATCAAAATTATCATGTAGCCTTAGGGCTAACATCTTCCTCCTATAAAAACTTTGATTTAGAAATTTTATGCTAATATCTCGACTGCCATTGACGATCCTAAGAGTTTTCATTATCACAAAGTTTACTGTCGAGGGAAGTTTGTGAAATTCTCTCCCAATGTCATAAACTCTTTTCTGGATATTCCAATAGGCAGTATGCATTCTTTAGATGAAGAGTATAACATGGCAGAAATAGTTAAGGAAGTAACTGGTCAAACAGACATTGAATGGAAACCAAGAGATGGCATTGACCAGAAGTACCTTAGGAAGAAATACATAGTGTTACATAAGATAGCACAGTTTAATTGGCTTCCTTCTTCCCATCAAAATCAGGTTCGGGAAGACATAGTAAAACTTCTATTTTGTTTAGGAACTAATCGGCCAATAAACTTTGGCTTGTTAGCCTATAGAACAATTGTACAAATTGGATCCTATCACTCTGATTACTATTTGCTTGTGTTCCCCTATTTGATTCAAGGGATTCTTGCTCAGAACAATATTCCTGTGAGCTCTAATGAACAAACAAAAATTTTGTCTAAGACCGTTATCAAGGGATCCCTTCAAAGATTGCATGACCAATTTGACTTACCTACACCTGAACCAAAACCAAAAAGAGTCAGGAAAAACCAATTGAAAGTTGTTGAAGAA
This sequence comes from Boswellia sacra, assembly GCA_013180625.2. Taxonomy (NCBI): domain Eukaryota; kingdom Viridiplantae; phylum Streptophyta; class Magnoliopsida; order Sapindales; family Burseraceae; genus Boswellia; species Boswellia sacra. Next base: position 379,839 of record SNVD02013559.1, on the reverse strand, counting down.
AAGCTTGCATTGATCAACTCTACTTTGACAGATATTATGTAGGATTTGAAGGACATTAAACTCAAGCAATCTATTTTGGAAGCTCAGTTTATAGGACACTCTCGCTCCATAGCACCACAACCTATGGAACTTGAACTTGTAGGTTCCCGAAAAACCAATTGAGGAAATACCTGAGGCAGATGAACCACTACCTGAGGAAGCTGCTCAAATGCAATCAAGTCATGCTGCACAACCTGCTATTAAGACAGACAAAATAGCAGCACAAAAGCTGAAAGAAAAGTCAATCAAGGCTTCTATCAAGGGATATAGCAGGAAGGGAAAGAAGAAACTTGATGTGGTGAAGAAACCATATGACCAGAAGAAGAAGCAAAAACTAGAATCATCAGCTCCTACCTTGTAAGATGAATCTGAGTCAGATGAACCAAAACAAGTAGAATCCAGAATGAAACAGCCTTCACCACTTGTTGAGATAGAATCTCAGGATATCCCTCTCCCTACAGTAGCTAAAGCAGAACCTCATCCACCACCAACTCAATCACCACCTCTTCCAGCAGATGAGTCACTCGTTCCCTCTACACAACAACATGCCAAGGCCATTGAAACCAGTGCAGAAAGAATAGAGAGGGAGCTACACAGAGTTATAGCTGAAGCCACTGCTACTTCCTCTGATACTGCTGAAGTCAACCAGAACCAGTCCCCTCTGAATAGCCAACACCAGTTCCCTCTGATCAGCCTACTTCCACTCCTAGGAGTTGGTTTAAATCTGTTGCTCGCAGAACCCTCAAACGCCCTGGCAGTTCCACCTCACCACCAGTTAGAAAGTCTCCCAGACTTCGTTAGATTTTGGCCACTTGTGCTAAAATCCAGGGGGAGATAAGGGTGAAGCTTGCTAGATTTTATTTTTTCTGATTGCAAAACTATTTTTATTTTGCTGTTATCTCTATTATCTCTTTAATCATGTCACTCTGCTTACTATTTTTTGTTACTTGTTTCTCAAAGGTATAAGTAAGAAGTGAGGGGGAGAAAGAACTATATTTCTTATGTTATGTGTGCATTCGAACTGTTTGCTGATTTGTGTTAAGTGTTATTAATCTACACAGTTAATTTGATGAATGTTTTCATTTGCTCTGTAGATGAGTTTGATTGTAGTAGTGTTTGACAAGTTTGTCAAACTTCACATTAGTAAGTGCATTGACAGGTTATATATCTCGTGACAGTGTTCTGTTATGCGAGTGCAACCAGCATACTGATTATTTCTTTGCACATGATATTTGTCTGTTTTATATTTCATGATAACTTCTGGTTATATCTAACTTATCATATTTTTTTAGAAACAGTTTAGTGTTTTCATCACAAGTTGCCAAAAAGGGGGAGATTGTTGGTGTCAACGTGATACTTGCATGTGCCATGCACATGTTGAGTTTTTGTTTAACTTCTGATAAAAAATAGAATAGTATTTTGATTCCTATTTTACTGTTTCTAGATGATCATTATAGGAAGTATGTGATTAACAATAAATATCTCCTTAGATTAGGATAATGTTTCTTGTATCCCAATCAAAATAGGAGAATATTTAATTGTGTCCAAATTCCTTCAGGAGTTTAACTATAACACTCTCTATTTTATTTCTCCTAATCCTAATGTGATTTTGATTGAGATGCTTACAGGATTTTTAGGAGATTTCGACCAGACCTCTCAATATATATATCAAGTTATGAATTAGTCAGCGGATAACCAGTTTTTGAGCATTTGCGGACTCGGTTGTGTTTTTGAGAGTATAGGTCACAGCATTCCATGATTTGAGAGAAGATCTTCAATAAAAATTGGAATGTCTTTGTTACTTTGATTCGTTCAGTCTTTGGTTCATGTATGAGAGTTAAAAATCGTACATGAGTTGTTGATTAAGTCTGAGTGAGTTAGTAGACACTTGGGATAACTTGAGGGTTGAGTGTTTATGTAATTCTGTATCAGACATCAGGTGTTATGTATAACTTAACAGTATGTTGTTAGGTTATCTGTGACAGAGAGTGGGTAGTGTCACTAGAGTTTAGGATCTTTGCGAAGATTTTGTTTTACAAAGATTAGGTCAGTGTGTGAAAGTGAGTCAGCACTGTAAAGGGCCTTAAAGATTGTACAAACAAGAACTTAGTGAATTACACCTCCATACCTGTCCGTGGACGTAGGTTTTTATAACCGAACCATATAAAAATCCTCCTGTGCCAATTTACATTACAGTTTACTGTGTTGTTATTTATAACTGCATACCTCCAAAACTTTCAAGACTCTAGAGACCCCTCTTCGAGGTGGGTCTCTAGAGTCCCAAAAATTTGGGACTCATCTTTTTTCTTTTTTCCTTTTATTTTTTAAAAATTATCATTGGATGTCAGCTGTTACCCGCCACTAGCCACCTTCCAAGTCGCGCGTCAACGAGCACCTCCATCACCTTCGGACTCGTCGTCGCCAACTCTCTCCAAATCTGTCAACTTCTCCTTCATTTCAACTTTTGATCGACGGAGATCTAGCTGTGAAAATTTTAGCCGAAACTTTAACCGCTAGATCTCCGTCGATTGGAGGCTAGAACGAAGGAGACGCCAACAGAATCAGAGAGAGTTGGCAAAGACAAGTTCAGAGGTGGTGCCTGTGTTCGCCAACTCACAACTTTGACGGTGGCCGACGACAGCAGTAGCTGGCATCAATAGTTGATTCCTGCTATTTTTAAAATTTTCAAAAAAATTATTTAAAAAAATTTAAATTTATTTAAATATGTAGTTTAAAATTTTAATATTTAAGGGTATCATTTTATTTTAATTATTTTGTGGGAATAATTTTGGTATTTTGGTCTATCTAAAATTTAGCTTTTCAAAATTTGATTTTCAAATATTTTATAATATGATAAATTTAAATATTTTATATTATTAAATAAAAATTAATATAATACTATATAATATTTTATAAATAATTAAATTAATTTTGAATAATAATTAAACAAATTTATTTTTTAAAAATAATTTTTTAAAAATTATAGTATAATAATATAGTCCAGTCCTATATTGTACCAAACACAAAATAGTGCTATATCTAGTCAAGTCTCATATTACACCCAACATAAGATAGTACTATATATAATCAAATCCTAAATTATAGTCCCAGTCTAATCTAGTCCTAATCTAAGTTCTAATCATAGTCCAGTCCAGTCTAGTCCAGTCGTGGCTTCCAAATAGGGCCTAAAGTCATTTTATAAATAAAGTTTGCTTAAAAACTATATTTATAAATATTATTGTGTTTGCCACAAAAATATCGGATTAATTACTCTTTATTCTTACAGTTCATTTGTAATCAAGTTAACGTCAACAAATATTCATCAAAATCACGCATCTAATACATTGAAAATACCTTCTTTTCTCAAAAGATAATCATAATCTCATGCTCTTTCAATCGTTACTCTTATAATTTTCCCTTAAAATTTATATTCGATTTGATTTCATATGATTTCACTTTTCTTTTCTTTTTTTCTGATTTGATAAAAAAACCTATAGTTCTGATATAATTCAATTCAATGTGTATTATTAATTAATTCTATTTGTTTGTGCAAAAATTAAGTAGCCCAAATTACTGACAAAAATGGATAAATTTACTGATTCAAGGCTATATATTTTTCAACAATAAAAAAATTATTAAAAAGTAAAAATTTATTAAATTTCCAACTTCAAATTACCACCCTTGACCTCTTTAAGGCAATGTTAGACACAACCATGCAAGAGCCTCGGCGTGAATACAATGGGTAAAGACAATGGCATCAGCCATCGTTGATAGGCGACTTGCAGCACTCCTTGGCCCAGCGAAGAAGGCAGGGCGAAGCACATCAACTGCAGCCACTTGTGGACACCGTGGATCGAAAAATTCGAAATTGATCTGCCCAAAGCCCATTTTCATATGCAAACTTTTCCAATATAATTCCAGCCGGCTCCCAGCCTTTCTCTAGTAGTCCATTTGAGACGCATGTAGATGTTAGTTGTTTTTGCCTTTAATTAGCTCCGCAGCCCAAATTTTGTATCGAATACTGTTTGTCCATGGTCAAGTACATGAATTCAACCTGCTCATTAATTCTCTAAGAACGAATTGAAAAATTGTCACTTATGTGTTAGACATTAAATTGAAAGAAAGAATGAGCAAATATATATAATAAACTCAAAGCGAAAAATTTTATATGAAAGAGATGTTAAACTACTCTAGAAGCATTAGGTTCTTTCGAGTAAGCAGACAAGTTTTAGTTAAAATTAGATATTAGAACAGGCAAATTACTTGAATATATTATGTAGATTATATATTATAGAAACATTTACGAATAATGAATTGAAAAAATTAAAATCAACTTATTGTAATACTATAAAAAAAAATTGTATATTTTTTACTTAATCTCTATTGCAAAAATAACAATATTAATCTAATAACGAAATAATTAATAATATACACTACAAAGGACCTATTGATTTATATGAATATTTATCACCTAATGAACATCATATTTTTTATTTTTTGAGTTATCACGGAGAGAGATTTATTTCAAAAAAATCAAAACATATGTAGTTTGGAATATGAAATTTTCATTTATGGGAATGTATAGATTCATAATATAGAACCTGTAACTCTAATATTGAATTTATGACTCCTATGAAGAGAATGATATCCGCTAGAGCTAATTTTATTACTTGGTTATCAAAAATCTTAGGCATGACCAAGTATTCTTAATAAAGTTTTTGTTAAGAATTAACGTTTATTTATGAATTATTTCATAAGGAAGGATACATATAAAATAACCATTGGAAAAATTAATAACTCTAGAATATAAGATGTAATTAAAAGGGGATGATAGTAATTGTATTCCTAGTTTTAATTTCGGATATCGCATGAATGGGTATTTATATGGTTTTAGTATGACATGGTTTGCCAAATAAAGTAAATTAAATTATAAGTTTCTTATAAATAATATCTAATTTAGCTTTCTTATAAAATTAATAGATTTGATAACAAGCAATATTTAATTATTATTTTTTTTTTGCTTTTTTTCTAGCTTCAAGACGCTTCATGCTTAACAGTATAATATGTTTTCTTCTTTTATGTAATAAGATTATCTTGTTCGTTCAACTTTGCTGTGAAATTTTTGCTGGAAAATTAAAAATATGTTTCAAATTCTTTAGATGTTACAAATTTTAATTTCGTAACTTAATATGGTTTGAATGAAATTGTTTTGTAACTTATGAATTGATTTACAAATTTATATTGTAACTTAAGAAAATTAAATTGTATTGTATAGAAATGGTGGCATGGTTACAGATTTAATTTCTCAATTAAATGGATTTGGAGGTTACATTTTCCTTAACTTACATAAAGAGGTCCTTTCTTCATTTGTGAGATGCACCAAAAATTAGAAAATTCTCTCTAGCTTGTTCTTCCTTAGTTTTCCTAAGGAGTCTTTGTGTAATAGAGTTTGTGGAGTTTTCAGTTCGCCTGAGCAAAAAGGTTTATGCTTCTCTTGTTGCTTAACGTACCTTGGGAGACAACAGCCAGTATAATTGTCAAGCACCTAATGGAGGAGGCGAATCTATTTTCAAGACATTGTGTGATACACAGGCCTCGGCGGATAATTCTTGTTGATAAACAAAGTGTTCATTTGGTTCATTTGTTAACTGTAATTTAAAGATTAAATTAAATTATTATTGTATGTTATCCTTATACAATGCAAGTATATTTTCTAACAATCTTAAAACAGATCATTGCTTTATATAAGGTCTATAACTAGGTTGCCTGTTGAATATATAAATTGTTTTTGCCTTATATTTGTTGATATATATATTTGGTCAGATATTCTTGTGGAGGAACTTTTATAGTTTATTGGTGTGAATTGGATCATAACTAAATAAAAAAGTTTTGTCTAAGGAGATTGAGTTTGAAGAGGAAGCAAGTATGACCCCTCCACATTTTTCCTGGAAATTTTTTTGTAAAGGAAATTCTATCTGAGGAGGCTGGGTTTTAAGAGGGACTTGTTAGTGAACCCTTCAGTCTTTCTTGGGTGTTATCTATTGAAAGCTATTAAGTTTCTCTCAAACAATAGTTTGGTTTAGGAAATTAAAACTTAGTTGAATATTAATTTCAAAGATGGCTGATGTTACAACTGGTTCTTAATAACCTAGTGTGGCTACTGGCTCAACTGTGCTAGTTTCAGTTCCCGTGAACTATAGTGAAAAACTAGAGAAATTTGGCGGACTGAATTTCAGAAGTGGCAGTGAAAGATGCTATTTTACTTGACCATTCTAGGTTTGGCGAAGTTCTTGACTGAGGATCCACCTAAGCTCAATGAAGATGAGCAAGATGCCCAAGTCGTCAATGTTGTTGAGGCTTGGAAGCATTCTGATTTCTTATGCCGTAATTATGTTATAAACGGTTTAATAGACTCATTATACAATGTGTATATTGAGAAAAAATTGGCTAAGGAAATATGAAGTCTTTGAAAAAGAATATAAGACTGAGGATGCTGGATCCAAAAAGTTTATGGTAGGCCACTTTCTTGATTATAAGGTGGTGAACTCCAAGACTGTAATAAGTCAAGTGCAAGAAATCCAAGTGATCCTTTGTGAGATACATGCTTAAGGGATGGTTCTGACTAAAACCTTTCAAGTAGCAGCAGTGATTGAGAAGCTACCCCTTTCATGAAAGGATTTCAAGAATTACCTCAAGCACAAGAGAAAGGAGATGAACATGGAAAAGCTTGTAGTTAGACTTCGTATTGAAGAAGACAACAAAGGCTTAGAGAAGAGAAGTTCAACTCCTGTAGTGGCAAAGGCTAATGTTATGGAGCATGATCAAAGCTCCAAGGCAAAGAAGAGCAAGTCGTACAAATGATCTATGCTAGAGCTTTCAGGTGGAATTTTCAAGAAGCTAAAGTTCCGAGGGAAGTGCTTCAACTGTGACAAGATTGGGCATAAGGCTTCGGATTGTTGATTTCTGAAGAAGAAAAAGAATGAAGAAAATATGGTGGATGGCATCACATAAGATGTATCAGAGATAAGCCTATCTACGATTGTTTTTTAAGTCAATCTAGTTGGGTCCAACCCAAGGAATGGTGGATTGACACTGGCGCTACAAGGCATGTTTATTATGTCAAGGGCCTGTTCATAACTTTTCAACCCATTAAGAATAGCGAGAAGCTCTTCATGGGTAACTCATCCACGTCTGAGGTACAGGATCTAGGCAAATTGGTTTTGAAGATGATCTCTAGGAAGGAGTTGACTCTAAATAACATAATATATGCACCAGAAAAACACAAGAACTTAGTGTCTGGTTCATTGCTAAAGAAATATGGATTTCGTATGGTTTTTGGGTAAGATAAATTTGTATTAACCAAGAGTGGTCTGTATGTTGGAAAGGGATATGAGAGTGAGAGTATGTTTAAACTCAATGTAATGATTGTATAGCCCAAGATCAACAAAGCTAGTTTTTTTGATTATTTGATTGAGTCTTCCTTTTTATGGCATGGTAGACTAGGACATGTTAATTATGATACATTGCGTAGATTAATTATCTTGAATCATATTACTATTTTCCAAGTTGATTTAAAACATAAGTGTGAAACTTGTGTTAAAGTAAAATTGACAAGGTCATCTTTCCAAACTATAGAAAGAAATACTAAACCTCTTGATTTAATTCACAGTGATATTTATGATTTGAAATTTGTTCAAGCAAGAGGTGGCAATAAGTATTTAATTAGTTTTGTCGATGGTAGCACAAACTATTGTTATGTGTATTTATTGACAAGCAAGGATGAAGGAATAGAGAAGTTTATTCTCTATAAGAATGAGGTTGAAAATCAACTTAATAAAAAGATTAAGGTGATTAAAAGTGATCGTGGTGGAGAGTATGGATCACATTTTGGTGAGTTTTGTGCACAACATGGAATAATACATGAGGTCATGCCATCTTATTTGCCTTTGTCAAATAGAGTAGCTAAACGAAAAAATCGTGTCTTGAAAGAAATGATGAATGCAATGCTATTGAGTTCTAGGTTGCCTCTAAAAACATGTAGGGCAAAGTTGTTTTGTCAACTAATTGCCTTTTAAACAAGGTACCCCGCAAGAAAGATGAAAAGACACCTTATGAATTGTGGAAAGGGAAAAAGTCTTCTTACAAATATTTACGAGTCTGGGGGTGTCTTGCTAAAGTAGTGGTACCTACACCTAAGAAGTTGAAAATAAGTTCAAGAACAGTTGATTGCATTTTCATAGGATATGTTCATAATAGTAGTGCTTATCATTTTCTTGCGTATGAGTCACAAATCCCATACATACGCAAAACAAAATAATGGAATCAAGAAATATATCATTCTTTGAACATGAATTTCCATATAAATCCAAAGAAGGACCAAGTTCATCTAAACGAACTTATAGGCTATCACTGAGGATAGTTAGGACCAGGAACAAGTTATTGAAGATGAGCCTACACATAGTAAAGGAGCAAGAACAGAAAAATCCTTTGGTCTAAATTTTTTTTATCTATATGTTATAGAGTGAACCTCAAAGCCTTAAAGGAGTTGTGAGCTCTTCATTGGCACCTTGTGGAAAGAAGCCATTACGAGTGAAATTGATTCCGTAATACAAAACCATACATAGGACCTATGGATCTTCCTCGAGGATGCAAACCACTAGGTCTTAAATAGATTTTTAGGAGAAAAACAAATGTAGATGGATCAATTGACAACTAGACTTGTTATCAAAGGCTATAGGCAATGAGAAGGCCTAGCTTACTTTGATTCATATTCTCCAATGATGAGAATAAATTCCATTAGAATGACACTTGCAATTATCGCTTTGCAGAATCTTGGAGTAAACCAAATGGATGTGAAGATTTTCTTTCTTAATGGCGATTTAAATGTAGAGATTTATATAGAAGAACATGAGGGTTTTAATGCTCCTGGACAAGAAAGGAAAGTTTGCAAATTGGTGAAGTCTCTGTACGGCTTAATGCAAGCACCAAAACAATTCCATGAAAAGTTTGATAGTGTGATGCTTGCAAATGGGTTGAAGATCAATAAGTTTGACAAATGTGCCTATACCAAAGATACTGAAAATGACTATGTCATTTTGTGTCTTTATGTTAATGACATGCTCATTGTTGGTAGTAATGATAAGATAGTCAAATCTACCAAAAATATGTTGAATTCAAAAAATGACATGAAAGATATGGGTATGGCTGATGTAATCTTGGAAATTAAAATTAGAAGGACTTCTGATGAATTCATACTTAGTCAATCACATTACGTGGACAAGATTTTGGAGAAATTCAACAAAGATAATTCTGGAGTATCTAGAACACCAATAGACTTGAGTCAACACCTGTATAATAATAATAGTGAGAGTGTTTCTCAAGTAGAATACTCTAGAGTGATTGGTAGTCTAATATACTTGATGAGTTTTACAAGGCCTGATATAACCTATAAGTCAATTGACTAAGTAGATATACAAGTAATCCAAGCGTTGAGCATTGGAAAGTTATTGTAAAAATACTGAGGTACTTATAATATACTCGTAGCTATGAACTGTATTATACTAGATATCCAGTAGTGTTAGAAGGATATAGTGATACAAACTGAATATCTGATATAAAAGACTCAAAGTCTACTAGTAGGTATATGTTCACACGAGCTGGAGCTGCTATATTGTGAGGGGGGCTTTCATCCCACCAGAGTGTTTCCTTCCACGACACTATGTCAAAACCTCTTTTGACTCTTTTGAGACTTAAGGGAACACAAACGAGCCATAGGCATGCTTGGAGAATGGAATCATCACCTAATTATTCAATTAGGAATGATTGGGGGCAATCTGATCCCTTGCTTCAAGACCTAAACAACCCTCATCCCTTTAGAAATGGGCTCGAAAAGCTACGTATGAGTCACTTGACCCGTTCGAATCGAAATCCGGCCTCCACTAGAAAATACCAAATAAGAAAATCTTATGTCGTTACTTAGTCCACTTAATGTTGTTCATTTTATGCAAACATTATGCATGCATTGTTTGTTTTTGTTTTTTTTAGTTATATGAGGTGATTATTCAATCAAAGCAGTTGTATATTCATACAAAGAAAGGGGGAGGAGAATAGATTATATTACCTTTCAAACATAGGGGAAAGGGAAAGAGGATTACATTGCTTTGTTATTTAACAATAAAACAAACCATGAAAATATTGCATTCATCCATTCATCATGAATTCAAATATTGAGTAATGATGGTCAATTTGAGACCCAGTAGATGATGAATTCCTCAACACCATCCGTGGGTCTATTCAACATCTATTGAACCTTTATTCATACATTAAGTCATTCATTCCTAGTGATGGTTCCTCACCATCAATGTGAGTCCACCACCACTTCATGGCATCACACAATTACACTTCTAATCATGGTACGAACATGCTTTCATACATTCATAAATAAACAAATTATGAATTAAGCAAAGCCATAATCTAGAATCATTGTATTCTAGCGTAGATTTGATAAATTCTATCATGGTAATTCTACCTATTACAATTCTAGCATTATTCATATTAATTCATGGCATTTCTACCCTAAACATGGCATTCATGGCATATTCTAGCCTAATTTAAGCAATTGAGATCAATCATAGCATCCAAGACCAAAATGGTAACTTTACCTATTCTATGTTGTTTCTTAGCATTCATCAAAGCAAATACAAGTCTGTTTTTGCATGATTCTAATCATGTGCTCCTAGGCATGATTCTATGCATGTGCTCCTAAACATGTTTCTAAGCATTCGCAAAGAAATCAAACTCCTAAGCATGATTCTAATAAAGGAGGGGTAGCGTACTTACCTTGACACGCTTATCCATCTCGCAAAAGAAACAAGGGTTAGACCAATTCATAATAACCCTAAACATGCTCCTAAGCATAAAATTAAACCTTAAACATGCTTATTCTAAGCAAGGAAAATAAAAGACAAGATAGGAGGGAGGAGAGAATTCTGCTCTCAAGATGTACCTTTCCGGGTTTAGAGCAATAGAACATGTGAAAACTTTAAACTAGAAAAGATTCCTTGAGTTCTCAAGTATGTCTTTAAGAGGAAGAAGAGAGAAATCTTTAGAATTAAGTGTTCCTTGGAAAGTAAGAAAGTAGGGTTTATGTAGATGAGGGTTAAATTCTAAAAAGAAAGCAAATTCTTGAAAATGAAGGTTTTAAAAGAAATTTTCCAAAATTACGCTAGGAACGGCCGGGCGGCTATCTCTGAATGGTCGGGCGACAGCCGACCGACTATCACTCAATAGTTGGACAGCTATCAGATGGCTACCTGGCTATTTGACAACTAGTTCGCTGCTATCTCTTCGACCCTTCCTATTTTGCCATATTTCAGTGCACTCCCTTCAGACTTTTGCTCCGATCTTGAATTCAACTCAGATCTATGATTCATAAATTTTTACGAAAACTAGACATTCGTAGCTTCACAACAGTATATGACTCATAGTCATATTCTTCCTAGATTAATTTCTATGAATTTTTGAAGTCACATATCAATTTTCAAGGCCTTTCACCAATTCTTTCTCACCCTTCTCTTCTTGGCCTACAAGGGTATTTTGGTCATTATCTTTGCTCAACATTCATTTTCATTCCTTCATCGAGCCTTAAAAATTAAGTGTTTACATGTATCGTGGAAATCTTCTAAAAATATGGTTATAACCTGATCCGCAATAGAGTCTAAGTTTATCGCTTTAGATAAATAGGGTGAAAAGGCTGAATGGCTGTGCCACTTCTTAGAAGATATTTTAGATTACCTTAATCCTGTGCCACCAATATGTATACAATGTGATAGTGAATCTGCTAATGGACAGACACGTACTAACATGTGTCATGGTAAGTCTACGACATATTCGTCGTAGATATAATACCATAAGGTAACTGCTTTCAACTAAAGTTATCACTGTAGGCTATGTAAAGTCTAAGGATAACCTTGCGGATAAGCTAACCAAAGGGTTAAATAAAGAGCTAATTAATAAGTTATCTAGAGGAATGGGACTAAAACCCATGAAGAATTAGTCAATAAAAAAGAAACCCATCCTAGTTGACTGGAGATCCCAAGATCTAGATTCAAAAGGGCAACCTAATTGTAAAGATTTAGATAAATAATTGTAGGGGGTAACCTCTTGTCCATTCCTATGATAGAAATAGTGATGTCCATAAAGAAAAGGTTAAACATTGCTTTTAATGATTATTATGTGTCAGAAATCTGAGCGGAGTAATGTGGGTTACTCTTCAACAAGAGATCACCTATGTAAGAAAGAAATGGGGCCGCTTCTAAGAGAATTGTTTATGGCTCAATTCCTAAGAAATTCTTGTAGAACCAGGGTATGTTCATGGCCAAAATGAACATAATAGTGAGAATTGGAAATGCTAGTAAGATTTCTTTGTGGAATATATTATCGTTTACATAAACAATAGAATAGTTCAAGGACATTGTTTCTACTGATTTGTTAGTAAAGTTAATAAGCTTTTACAAGGGAATGTTCAAAGGGTAATACCTACCTATCCTATGTAGGTTTCAATTATTGAATTCTATCCCCAGGTCAAAATATTTGTTTATTTTTCAATCAATTTCATTCATGTGGAGGATTGTTGAAAGATTAAAGAGATATTTCAAATTTAGATGTTACAAATTTTAATTTGTATATGGTTTGAATGAAATTGTTTTGTAACTTATGAATTGATTTACAAATTTATTTTGTAACATAAGAAAATTGATTTGTATTTAAAAGAAATAGTGATTACAAATTTAATTTTTCAATTAAATGGATTTGGAGGTTACGTTTTCCTCAGCCTATATAAAGAGATACTTTCTTCATTTGTAAGATACACCAAAAATTAGAGAATTCTCTCTAGCTTGTTCTTGCTTTAGTTTTCCTAAGGAGTCTTTGTGTGATAGAGTTTGAGGAATTTCCATTTTGCCTGAGCAAAAGGGTTTGTGTTTCTCATGTTGCCCAACTTCATTGTATCCTAGGAGACAGACACCAGTATAATTGTCAAGCACCTAGTGGAGGAGGCGAATTTGTTTTTAAGGACAGTGTGTGATGCACAAGCCTTGGTGGATAATTCTTATTTATAAACAAAGTTTTCATTCAATTCATTCGATAATTTTAAATTAAAGATTAAATTAAATTATTATTGTATGTTATCCTTATATAATGCAAGTATATTTTCTAATAACCTTCTTCTAAGACTTATATACGAAAGAAGGAAAAAAAAGTATAAACGTAGTAATGAACAAACAAGTTTAGTGATATAACAAGTGAAGATTTGATTTGAGGAAGTTTGAAACAGATAGTTAATATATCTAACTTGAAGGATTCATAGCATGAGTTTGGAGAAGTTTCTCGACACATATCTCGGAAGTCTTGAACCCCTTTCATGCTCATGTCACGTCGAGGTACTACAGAAAAAAAACTGTAAAATCCGATCCAATTTATCGTAATCAATTAGTTAACATGTTGGTTAACCGTATTTTGAAACATGTAAAAAAATCATTGGTTTATGAAATTATCTATCGAGCCTTGAAAAAGATTAAACAAAAGACAAAAAAGAAAAATCGTGACGCAAGCTAGATGTAATTAAAAATTCATTTATACAATAGAATGGTATTTTGGAAATCAATTGGGGCTTTAGATATCAAAAAAATTAGGGATTTAAATTTTTTAATTGGATGAATTTAAAAATTGGGGATGATAGTTATCAGAGGCTGAATAGAACAACTCCAATTATATATCTTTAATTGTCTAATAGGATAAGCTGATACTGTTTTCCTATTGGATTGGGTTAGTAGAATATCACTTAACTATGATTTAAGGAGTTAAGCATGCATTTGTTTTTCAGTTATTAACCAAAAAAAAAAAAGTGTGAGCTCGGGAGAGAAACATAAGAGAGAAAAGAAAAAGGCTAAGCAATAGAGAGAAAATAAACAAATAATTAGAGGCTAAGCATTTGATTCGCTGCATTCTCTTTTCTAACCCTTTTGTTTTTCTAGTAAATTCTAAGGTGCCCATGCACTTATTCTATGTAGAGTGCTGCATATATGGTCAAGTAGCTTGAAATATTAAGTATGTCCTCTTATTCAATTCCATTAATTATTTAAATAGCATCATAATGAGCTATTAACGATTCCATTTATGCTTCTCTAAACTTTTATTATTTGAAAAATAACTTATAGCAACAATAAAAGGTTTTAGTTGTTATTTCGTAAAGGTTTGATTATTAAACAAAGAATAATCAACTATAATAAACTTATAACAAAATTTGTTACATCAACTTGAAGATTGGATGTGGAGCATTGGACAAGATGGATGTTAAATGAAATTAAATAGAGTGATATCAAAGATAACTTTGTATTAAAATTTTTTAATGTTTTATTTAATAAATGGAGTTTTTTTTAAAGATTAATAATGGGAGACAACTAGCATCACGCTTAAGAAAATTTAAAAGTATAAAACAAGAAAATTTGAAAACGCTTGTTGACGTGCGTTGGTAGTCTCAGCCCAATGAAAATGTCACTTTGAGCAGAATTGCCATCCATCCAATTGCTTGTTAGCCTCAATATCCGAAAGAACAAAGATTTTGTTAGATTATCAATCGTTCCTATATTACTAGATTTTCAACTACCACCACCAGCACAAGGCAAATATCGAAGAATTCTTTAACTGCACCTATGTGAAATGTGATCATCTGATGCCAGTAGAGAGAACATAAATTGATTATTGACGCATTCACTAAAATCAATTTAATTATGTAGCAACCGTATCCTTGATATCGTGTAAAGGTCCGTTTGGATATTACGTGTTCAAATGGATTCCAAGCTTGCCTTCTTGATCAACCGGATTCCCTTACTTATGTAATAATACCGGTTCCGCTAACCTACATTTTTCATGCAAACTTCAACGTAAAATATATATATATCAAAACATCAAATGCATAAAAATGAAACGCATTAAACATCTATTAAGTTTATCATTTTTCAAAAAATTTGAGCTTATAGATGTGAAAAAATAAAACACATCAAACATCTGTCAAGTTTCTCATTTTTCTAAAAGCTTAACCCTATAGATGTAAATTTATCAGTAAGTATTTTTGCCTTAATATTAAGTATTTAATCCTTTAATACGCCCTTCAATGCAAGGGATCGTATATTTGCAACGTGAATCGAGACTCACGTATTTCGGCGAGTCTTATAAGTGGACTAAACAACACTTTTTCTTTAATTAATCCCCTCAATTGTTTGTTCATGATGGCTCTAATACTATGTTAAGTTTGTTACTTTTCTAGAAACTTAAGCATGTCATTAAATATTTAATGACATTTTTCTTAACATTAAATATTTAAGGGATATTAATATTTGCCCCTCGAGGTTAAGCAAAAATACAAATTACTCCCTGCAAGATTTGAAATTACAAATTGCCCTTTGATTTTTGAATTCTGACGTTAAGTTAAACAGAGTAGGGGTATTATTGAAAATAAAACTCGTGCGATAAAATTAAGGAATATTTAACAATTTACCCCCTGAGGTTAAATGAAAATACAAATTCCCCCCTCTCAAGGATAAACATAATTAAAAAATTAGGATGGAAATAATAATAATAATTAAAAATAATAATAATTAAAAATATCTAAAACTTTATTAAATAAATCATAAAAAGCAAATTTAAACCAAATTAAACCCACCCTTTAATCTTAGCTTCAATTAACTAACCCAAATTGGGCAATGGTGAGTTCTAGTAGAGGAGAGAGAGGAGGAATTGATGACGGAAGTAATTTCATCAATGAAGAGAAGGAAACGACGATCATGGGGGTGGCAATTCGTGTCATGTGTGTCGATCCATTTAATTGTTCGTGACAAGACATGAAAAGCGGATTCGACACGGTTATTAAATATGTCACCCACGTGTTGTAATCGTGTCATATTTAATTAACATAATTTACTTAATTGTTTAATCTAATTTTGCATATTATATCATATTCTATATATTCATATCAATTAAAATTATTTTTAAAATATAAATAACTGTTAGTATAAAAAAATTATTAAAATCATTACAATTTACTATTAAGTAAATTAATTTACTTTATAATATAAAATTTTAAGTTTTATAATATATATGTTGTAAGAAGGTAAAAATTATATCATTAAATGAGCTTGCATGTTAATGATTGACAAGATATATTTAACTAATCGTATCATTAAACTGATTGGCGTGTTGAACACCCTCAATATAAATTCGACCCATTTGTTAATCGTGTGTCCAGTTCGTGTCATATTCGTATCATGTTCGGGTGCCATGAATCAAATTGCCACCCCTAGACGATGGCGGTGTGGGGGAAAGATCTGATGAAGCACTAGGGAGAGGTGGTGGAGATTGCTGGTAGAGAGGAGACAGAGGAAGAAAGAAAGGTAAGGGTGTTTAGGTGATTTTAGAAAAGTGAGTGAAGGTGTTTGTATTTATATAAGGGCATTTTGGTCGAATAGCATATATTATACTCTCTCTCATCTTTTTTTCACTTAATTTAATTTCGAAATTCAAAAATAATGGGACAATTTGCAATTTCAAAATGTGCAAGGGGAATTTGTCTTTTTGTTTAATCTTAGGGGGTAAATTGTTAATATAAATGATCGAACATGAAGTTATTTTGTAAAATTGTGAAGAGTTTTTTCTCTCTCCTCCTTTTCCATTTAATTTAACATCAGAATTCAAAAATCAGGGGGCAATTTATAATTTCAAATCTTGCAAGGGAGAATTTAAACTTTCGCTTAACCTCGAGGGGTAAATTGTTAATATCCCAATATTTAATTGTCTAATAACATTAACAGGCCAGTTTGCATTATCTCAGCAGACCAAGGACAAACGCCCTTTGTGAGACAAAAATCATCTTCTTCTTTGATTGTGCAGTGATATTTTTTATACAAAGAATGAATAGACTATTGACTATCTTCAAATCTTCCACACCGTCCCACTCTCCAGTAACAATTATTATATATATGTAATGCACATAAGCAAATGACATAAATAATCATTCTTTTGTGAGATTAATATTAATGCTAGGTTGACGAAAAAGATCGCTATTTATAATATATGTGGTCAACCTGGCTTCGGCACTCCACATAAATACTAGTTCTTTCGTTAAGTTTTATATAAATTTTAAATATAAATTTAAATTAGATTTCATAAACATAATGATATGCAAAATCCGCAAGTATACAGAATCAAATAAGTAATATTTGATGAGTGCGTTATCGTTCCCACGAAGATTGGTTATTAACTACTAAACCTAATCTAATTTTAATTTTATTTGAATAAATAACGAATTTAAAGGAATTAACTAACTAAAAACTGGAATAATATTTTAAACACTAAGTAAAGAAACTAGATTTAAACTAAGTTGAGATAAATTCAATGGTAGTAAGCTCTAGGTTATCAGATTTCACCTAAATTGTCTACTCTATTATTCAATCAAATTTAATTAATGTTTATCAACCTTGTTGCCAACCAATTTCTCTAAAATATTTTTTATTCTTTTTCGAGCAATAACAATGTATAACTATAGTGAGAATCGTATTCATGTCTCATCTAACAACCTATAATTATCATTTAAGCACAAGAAATCATGTAAGGTTGCAAAAATCACAATTATATTTCTATCTCATGTGAGTTTATGGTAAATCACTCAAGAACTCAGTCTAACTTATATCTCAAATCATGCAATAGTTAGCCAGACCATCACAAGCATTAAACACATGAATAACTTACTCAACAAGAAATTGAATAAACATTAATATTTTGAATTGAAATAATAAAGTATCAAACTTGGCTATATCCTAACTTTAGAAAAAGGGATTTAGTTCATAATGTAAAGAAAAATAACATAAGAAAATCGAGTAGCATTCATAGATTATAAAGAAGGAAGAAAAACTTAGGGAACTTGAAGATTCCTTGATGATTCTCCCTTGAATTGTGCCTCTAAGGGTTGGAGATTGCTTCCTTGCTTCCTAAGTACCTCTAATGATGCCTATGATACCATGAAGAAGACCTAATACTCGTCTATTTATAGTCTATAAAGGAAAGAAGTCTAATACGAGTTGAAAGAGGAATCCTAAAAATTTCCAGAATTGGCCTTGCATAGGAGCGTAGATACAGTGGCGTTGGAGCGCCAACTTTCTGATTGTATGTTACTCTCTTGTTCTTGATCTCGCACTGCTACGCCATCTTCTTTACACAAGAGTGCCAAATCTCTGATTTCGAATGTATTTTTTTGCATTTCCGTACTGCTACGCCATCTTCTTTGCGCAAGAGCGCCAACCTTCTAATTTGGAGATCTGGATTTTTCCTCTTTTGGCCTTAATTACTCCTAGTTTTTGCTATGCTTTATTAGGAATCAAATTCCATTCCAAGAATCTACATTTAACTAAAATAGCACATTATTTTCTCTTTATTTTACTCAAACACTAATAAAAAATTAAATTTAAGTGTATTAAATTAGTGAATAAAATTCACTAACAAATACCCCCAAACTTAATATTTTTTGCTAATCCTCAAGTAAAACAAAAATAATCAACAGTATAGAACGAGTATTGTTAGATCAAAAATTGCTCATGTCAAATCAAACTTGTGCTTAAAACTGCAATTAACCTCTAAGATTGCATCATTGATAACTCAAAAAAAAAAAAAATTCAAACTCACAAAACCATCCAAGATACTCCTCAATATCAGTGAAGCCCATTTCCAATTCCTTGAGTCTGTGTGTGATGAGTCAATCTCACATCATTGAATGGAATTCAAAGGAGATTATGCAATAAAATGAGTTAAACAAAACATTTATGTGTTATACAAAACTAAGATTCCATAAGCTTGCTAGTGATGTTGCCTTCCACTAATGTAGATAAACACAACATCAAAGATCAAATAGGACTTTTTAAGCTTGTAATGTATGGTTAGGGCAATAAGGGTATGGAAAGAAGGTCAATTTTCTAGGTTTAATGGACTCATAAAGCATAAAATCTCTCAAAACTTCATAAATTTTCCTCCTTCACCAATGCATATCTTCAATACTACACCATTAAGCTTTAATTGAATCTCATGTCCCTTTTTTTATGTTTGAACATCCACTCAATATTGTAACAATTACATGATCAACTTCACCTTGTCAGCTTTTTTGACTGTTTGCAAGATTCTCTCTCTCTGTTTTTTTTTTCATTTTTGTAGCTGGATAGTGCAATGTTGATTCCCTTAAGCTTTCTTTTTAGTTCGTGTAACAAGCTTTTAGCTAGCAACTCCCAAGCTAATTGGCCTTAGCATACTGGATGTTAAGACATCCCTAAGAGCTTACTTGCTTAGACTAAAAAGGCTATGAAATCAACTTATCCTGATTTTTTTTTTTTGAATAAAGAGAACAATGCAAATATTTGGAAGCAAACATGATGAACTAAGCTTAACTTAACTCATCACATAATTCTAACAATGCATATCCCATTATATACCTAACCATCAAAACACCTCCCATCCTCCCTTATGCACCCTTATTCAAGCAACACTCAAAAGTTTTAAAAGATTAACATCTTATGAGTAAGGGACACTGTTTAGATATATTCCTTATGTGGCTGGGATAATTTTAGTGAGCTAACAACGAAAAATTTTTCAATGGGCTCAAAAAGGGGACATTAGGGATCAATTTCGATCATGGGTTGGCTTGAAAGGCTCAAACGATCCAAAAATGGCCTAAATCATTTCCGTAATGTTGAGTTGTCTATGGTTTCACCTCAAGCAACAATCAAGCAAGTTCTAGAATCTTTTTTAAATTTTATAACTCATTTACACCACATAATGTTCCCTTGAATCAACACCCAATTTATATGATCATGACTCAATGTGCTCAAATATGGTTCAAGGAATTGAAAATAAAACAAAACTAACAATTAAGTCAAACCCACAGATGGCGTGCAGAATTTTTCAATTTCTAAGAATTATTCAATTCTAAGCATTCATCATCCTATCATTGGCCGTCACAGTGCAATCAAGAAAAGAACACAATTTTTTTATGAAAAATTTTAATGAAAACACACATTATATGTAAAACACACACACAAACATATACGCAAAACAAACAAAAATAGACAATTATGTACTAAAACTAAGTAAAGCGACTGCACCCCCAAACTTGAGAAACGCAGTGCCCTCAATGTGCACATATAATAAAGAAAATAAAGTCAGCAATCTTTCCTAAAACTCAAGAGTCTGCTAGATCCTAATCATCCTGCAAGTCATCTCCGAAAACATCACCAAGATCCGGTCCAAGGTCATTAGTAGATGCTCCGGTGTAGACATAATCATCTCTCTACTGCATATCATCCTTCTCATCAGCGGCTGGATCCGGAGGAAGCTCCTCAGTAGGCTGCCTCTCATCCTCAACAAATAATGGTGGAGGAGGGAATAAGTCTGGAGGCACCCCCTGACTAATGAAGAACTGCTGAAACACGCGTTAGGCCTCCATCATGTAAGTTGCCACTTGTTTAACATAGATGACATCATGGCACACTATAGCGAGCTCACGTCGAGTCTCCTGGAGCTCATGCTCAAATCTATCCATTCGCTGTGTAGCGGTCAATGGGCGAGTCAGAGATGGAGGCTGCTGCTGCTGTGGCTACTGGGGGGGTGGTTGTCTCAATCATGCCCTCTCAAGTGTCTGAAGAAGTCTCGCGTCGATAATGGCCAATGGCGATGATCGCTCCTCAACTTCATCAATAACAACCCTAGCGGCTCGGCAAAGAGCTGTGATCAATGATGGATATGAAAGCCCGCCACTAGTCCTAGGGTGGATGCAATGAATGATGTTGTCTGCAATGAGCTACCCCAAATTAATTGTCATCCCTTGTTTGTATGCATACAATAATATGGCCCATTCTTTTGAAACCTCTCTATGATGAATGTTGGGAAACATTTTTTGCAAATGAAGAGGTTCAATGCCCGCAACTTGACTTACCTGGCGGAAGTCAAAAACATGCTGGCCTCTCTTCTATGAGCTCTAGACGACCCCCACTTGTTCTCACTGAAGTGAGGTAAGCTAAGATCTCATCCAAATTTGGAGTGGTCTTGTACTCGTAGTACTTGCACTCTCCGATGTCTCATAGTTTGTAAAACCGATTGATAATGGCAGGACTAAAGGAGACTTGTTTCCCCCGGACAAACACGTTGTACTCAGTCCTCTCCTTTACATAGACGTAAAATTCTCGGACTACGGGAACAATGGCATGCTCCGATTGGCTCATAAAAGTCTGCCATGTGTCTTTGCCCAAGGAAAGCCATGAAAGATCATTAGCTATGTCCATGCCTCGTTCCCAAAGGCAACTTTTAGTGAGAACTGTGTTATGGTAGCGAGCGACAGTTTTGACACTTTTGAAGATATGTTGATCATACAGGAGCGGCTGAAGATGATGTTTCAGTAGTTGAGGTATTTCTTTTCTTTGGTGCCATAGTCCTACACATAAGTTAAACAAGCACACTTCTAGATAGTTAGATGTTGCTTACATCTATTCACAAGTTCATTATACTTCACCCTGAGTAAACATCAAAATTTATTTTTGCACATACAAACCAATAGTACTCTGAAATCAACATATAGAATCAAAACATTCATTTAAGTGAATAGCTCATGTGTGTAATCAATAAAAGAATTATATCGAAGCCATAACACTCAAATAAGCCGTAATTCCAAAATCCACTGAATAATATGTTTCAAACATCACCTGAACATCATCATGCAATTAGCAAGCAAACACCTGTACCGCAATGGTAACCGTAATTTCCTAGCATATGCATCAATAAGAGCATAACAACTATTATTACCCACGAAGTTAATTGTCAAGTTAATCTCATAACAAAATGCATATGCAATCAATTGTTTGAGGACATTGCATCAACATGCAATTTGGTATTTATGCAAAAATCCTGTGACGCACTACCATGCACCATTTTAAACCATCAACATCGTATGCTCAATGTGATCAATCCATGTTCTTCAAGCAATA
Source organism: Boswellia sacra (assembly GCA_013180625.2). Taxonomy (NCBI): domain Eukaryota; kingdom Viridiplantae; phylum Streptophyta; class Magnoliopsida; order Sapindales; family Burseraceae; genus Boswellia; species Boswellia sacra. The sequence continues at coordinate 357,727 of SNVD02013559.1, read as the reverse complement.
TTTCATTGACAGTCCTTAAAAATCATCAAAAATTTAGCATCTAAAAAAATTATTATTTTACTAAATTGTCCTCAACTGCAAGCATTCAAAATTAAAACCTTCATTCAAATACAATCTTAAAAATAATGCAAAAAGGCCACAAGACAACTTCAATTATAATCATGCATTCAAAGTCAATACATCACATATTTGTCATCCAAACACTCCCAAATATTCCATCTCGTCTCCCAAACTCCATATTGCAACTCCAACCATTACAGTGGCCACAAACACTTCAATATCTACATGTACTTCTTATATATTTATCAATCTAAAGTAATGTGATTAAAAATGGAGCATTAAAACAAAAATGTAGAATGACATACCTTGTTTTCATGCCAAAAAAAAAAAAGAGCAATATAGGTTTGTAGAAAGAGAACGAGAGAGAGAATGACTAAAAGGGAACACAATGACGTTGATGAGGTCAATTACTGGCTGGGTAGCAGTGGTCTTAGTCGTCGGAGGTGGCGATGGCATAGGGAGGAAGAGAGAGTTCGAGTGTGTTTGAAAAATGGCTGCTAGGAAGTCTTTTTTTTTTTTTCTTAAAAGTCAAAGTTGCATAGTTGAGCAAAAACCATGGTGCTCCTACACTATCAAAAATCCCGAATCTATTTTAACCTAATTTTACCGCGTAGGTGCGCGAATGAAGTGACGCAAGAGCGCCAAGTCACTGGATGGTGATTTTAGGTACAGGGCAACGTATTCGTTGGAACGCAAACATATGTGCACAAGGGCGCATAGGGAGCAGGAAAATTTTTATAAATTTGCAGCTATTGTACCGCAAGGGCATAAAAACTAGAGCGCAGGAGCGTAACATCTTGGGATAAATTTCCTAGGCTTCCTTAGAGGACCAGCATAGAAATGCCAATCGGTATGCACAAGGGCACATGAAAGTCCTCCAAATTGAACAAGTTAATGGTGCAAGAGCACGGGAAGGACCGTGTGGGGGCACCAACCTTCTAGTGCAAATATCGAATCCTAAGAGTATCAGTGGCACAGGTGCGTGCATTCAGCCACAGCAGTGCCAGCTACGGGTTTAAAAGATTGGGTCTAAGTGGCACAGCAACACATTTTGTGTGGCGCAGGAGCACTAGGCTTCTGGAAAATTTAAACTTTGAAGTCAAATTTATAGCGCAGCGTGCTTTAATTGCATAAAAGCGCTTATCATCCATATGTAATGGCGCTGCAGCACCAATCAAAAGGCGCAAGAGCATAAGTCTTCTGCCAGTGCTCCCTCAAACTTGACTCTTAAGCTGGAAACTTGCCTGAAAACACTAACGCACAACATGAATGCATGCATAGAAATTAAAATAGAAAAACACACTAAAAATCAAGGAAAATAGTCAAAGAACTAAAGCAAAATATAGAGTCCTAGTTTAGCTTAGGTTGCCTCTGAAGAAGCGTTTTATTTTACATCATCAGTCGGACGTGGTTTTGCTTCTCAGACTTCATCAAGCAATGTGGTTCTTTTCTGCGATTTTGCTTCACCACTTAAGTAATGCTTTAGTTGTTGTCCATTGACCTTGAATGAAGTTTTTGCCCAGTTGTCCAATCTCTACTGCACCATATGGAAATACTTTGACCACCATAAAAAGACCAAACCATCGCGACTTGAGTTTTCTTGGAAATAGTTGGACTCGAGAGTTGTATAAGAGGACTTACCAACTGGGAGAGAAGGAATTCTGGAGAATTTGCTTATCATGCCATGTGTAGACATTGAATTTTTAAGGCTCGATGATAAAATGTAGATGAATGTCGAGCAAAGAACATGGCTAACCCTTAAGAGTGAAGAAGAGAGGGATAAGAAGAAGTTGGTGAAGGGCCTCGAAAACTAACATATGACTTTGAAAAATCACAAAAACAAATCTAGGAGGAATCTGATAATGAGTCGTATGCCCTTGCAAAGCTACAAATATTTAGTTTTTGTAGAATTTTATAGATTGTGAATCAGAGTTAAACTGAAAAATTTATGCGTGATTGAAGGGATGAAGGTCTGAAGAGGTTGCATCGGAGGATTACAAAAAAGAAAGGATCAAATGAAATTGATCGGTCGGCCATCAGACAACCGCCTGGTAGTTGGCTAATGGCTGGCCATCCATCAGATGGCTGCCTTACTGTCTGGAGATGGCCGCCCGGCCCTTGGATGCTTATTTTCGAAAAATTGCTTAGAAACTTTCCTCTTTCATCTTCACCCCTCTCCTATATAAAACCCCCTCCTCTCACTTTGCAATTCACACCGGTTTATTGAATACAATCATCTCTTCCCCTCTTGAATACACGGTCGACAATTTAAGAAGTTTTTTCTAGTATAAATTTTTTTTTTAGGCGTTCTATTGCTCTAAACCCGGAAAGGGTACATCTTGAGAGCAGAATTCTCTCATCCCTCCTATTCTCTCTTTTACTTTTCTTGCTTAGAAAAAGCATGTTTAGGATTTTATTTTATGCTTAGGAGCATTTTAGGGTTATTATGAATTGTTCTAACCCAATTTGTTTTGCATGATAAATAAGCGTGTCGAGATGAGTCTGCAATCCTTCCTTTTTTAGAATCATGCTTAGGAATTTATTTTCTTTGTGAATGCTTAGAATCATGACTAGGAGAACATGTATAGAATCATGCTTAAGAGCACTGATTACAATCATGATAGGAAAACTTATCTGCTTTGATAAATGCTATGAAATAGCATAGAATAGGTAAGTATTTCTATTTTCCCCTCGAATGCCATGATTGATGTCGGATGTTTGAATTAGGCTAGAATATGCCATGAATGCCATGTTTAGGTTAGAATAAGCCATGAGAATCATGTTTTGGGCTAGAAATGCCATGAATGCCATGTTTAGGCTAGAATAAGCCATGAGAATCATGTTTTGGGCTAGAAATGCCATGGTACTTGATATAAATTATGCTAGAATAGCTATAGGTAGAATTGCCATGATAGAATTTATCAAAATCTAAGCTGGAATGCCATGATATAAGATTATGGCTTTGTTTGATTGTTTATGAATGTATGAAAATATGATGATTAGAAGTTTGATTGTATGATGCCATGAAGTGATGGTGGACTCACATTGATGGTGAGGGACCATCACTTAGAATGAATACTTGAATAACATGAATATGTATGTAGAGACTTGATAGACATTGAATAGACTCACAAATGATAGTGAGGAATTCATTATCTATCGAGTCTCGACTTGAATACCTATGATATATGTGATGGATTGTATGGATAAAATATAGAATTTGCTTTATTGTTGAATAACAATTGTTGTAATCCTCTCTTATTCCCCCATGTTAGAAAGGAAATGTAATCCATTCTCCTCCCTCTTTCTTTGTATGAATATACAACTGTCATTGACTGAATAATCACCTAACATGCCCAACAAAGATAAAAATGGCAATGTGTGCATAAAATGAATAACGCTAAGCGGATTAAGTAATAATAAGAGATATTTCTATTTAGTATTTCTGAAGTGAAGGCCGAATTTACATCCAGGTAGGTTAAAAGACTCGTACCTAACTTCCTAAACCTATCTCTAAAGCAATGAGGGTAGTTTAGGTCCCGAAGCGAGAGATCAAATTGCCCCCATTCATTCCTAATTGAATAATTGGGTGGCGACTCCTTTCTCTAGTCATGCCAATGGCTCGTTTGTGTTTTCTTAAGTCTCGAAAGAGGCTTTGACATAATGTCGTGGTCGTAAAAGCTCTGGCAGGATAAAAGCTTTGTTCAAAGTGGCGACTCTATTGGGGATAAGAGAAGTTAATTTTGATTGGAATATCAAATTTTAATACCTCGTGTTGATATAATAAGTCATTGCATCATTACACTTTTGTACATAATAAGCACAAAATGCCTAAACTAGCTGTGTGGCATTGGCATAAGAAGTCTTTGGCTCTATTCGACCCCTAGATGACTCATGTTGGTGTTACCACTTTTGAGCACGTACCATCGAATTGGTATAAAAAGAGATTGGCCCAAGGGGGCATCTATCACTTAAAAGAGCCCAAACCATTGGACCTTTGAGGCTCAAGCCCATGTAGATGACTTTAGAAATTTCTAATAGGATAAATATCCAAAACCCATGTTGAAATGCATGTCTATGGATGTAAATTCCCCATGATTAGAATAACATCAACTCAAAACCTCATGGAACCATGAACAAATGCCACATGACAAGTCATCCATAAAAGAACAAAATGGAAACATGTGCCATGAGTTAAGGTTATCATGACATTTTGAAAGCCATGTTATGATAATTATGAAGAATCCAACATCAAAGTGAATGTTAGAATTAGGAAAGGGGATCTCGCATTCCCACATCTTATGATGATGCATTGGGAATTAGGCCAAAAAACCTAGGAAAAGAAACTTGACCTCACATGTATGGGAGGAATAAGTTTGGAAGGCTGAAAGCGTGTCTATGCCCTTGTATGAGCATGCATCATATCATGCATACATGTATGTATGCATGGCATTAAGACTTTTGTTTTGTAGCCATCATTACTTAGATTAAACAAGGTGGTCGTTTGATAAGACAAAAAAAATGAAATGGCATCACCTAATAATAGCAATGTAGAATGATCCAATTGAGAGCCAACATGACCACACTCCAGCAACAAATGGCCCAACTCATTAAAGCACTCTAAAATAAGCCTAACTACATGAATCAGCCGCCACCCGAGGGTAATTGTGATGGTGAGACTAACTGAGGCAGAAATAGGGAGAAAAGCCCAGTCAACCACGAAGAACTTGAGTCAATCAAGTAGTTATCCAAAGACATGGAGAAGGTCCAGTCCCTTTTGAAGAAGAAGGGGCTGAAGGGGGTCGAAGACCTAGATGATATCTTGCTTATGGGAGACCAAGATTTTCCTCCAAAGTTTCGTCTGCCAGACTTGCCAAAGTTCAATAGAAAAGGGAATCCCAAAACACATTTGAGACAATATGCAGCCATCATGGCCACCACTCCTTTGACGAAAGAACACATTTTGAAGTACTTCATACTATCCTTAGAAGACGATGCGGTAGCATGGTATCATGACCTCCCAAAGAGAGTTCGAGAAGATTGGGAGGAACTTTCCCAATAATTCATGGAACAGTACCACCATAATACATAACTGGGGGCAACATTTAGGGATTTGGTGACAACTAGACAAAAGCCCAACGAGACATTCTCAGGGTATCTAGTTCGTTGAAGGGTCAAAGATGACCACAATGCCCATAGAGAAAGACCAGGTCCGGATGGTGATCAATGGAGCATATGCTTTCATCAGTGATAGACTGGCAGGTTTCTCTATCAAAAAAATTTGAAGATTTGTATGACTCTGGCATCAAAATAGAAGAATTGGAGTCTAGACAAAAAAGAAGCACTCATGGCTACCTTGAAGAAGTCAAGGGTAGTACCACCAACCTAGTGGGCCTAGCACAAGGCACGTAGAGGTGAAGGCAGCTACCCCACAAAGAAGGTTTAGTCGTCTGGGCAGGCCACTTTCTAAAATCTTTGCAAGGTTGAGAGCCGAAGGAATCTTGCAGCCTTTGCCACCAAGAAAGCTTCCAAATCCATTACTAACGAATTGGAGGCACCATAAAAAGTGTGAATTCCACCAAGTGACTAGTCACAAGACTAACGATTGCACTCGGCTTCGTCATGAGATTCAAGATTTGATTGACAAGGGCCAAATTCCTAACCCGAAAACATATGAGCCCAACACCTGAAGCAACCCTTTGCCCACTTACAATCGGGTACCTCTTCCATCAAACAACATGATTACATCAAGCTTGACTGAGGAGCAAGGCATGAATTCTTTTGAGGAGTGTAGATCAAACAAGGCTGAGAGAGCCAAGAGAAGGAAGAAGTCCAAGTTAGAATAATCCACTAGAAGGGTGGTCTCAACGAAGAAGCCCAATGTTGGAAAGCCCAAAAAAGAAGAGCCTAAGAGATCATTGGGAGGGTGAAAGATGAGCCCGTTCCTTTGGCAACCAAGATTCACACCAAAAAAGGTGGATGGACCAATATTGTAATGAAGGGAGCTCGAACTTATGAATTTCAGTGACCAAGAAGAAGAGGAGGCCTAAGAGAACGAAGAAGAAGTTGTAGTGACACCCATCAAGAAGAAGCCCACATCATCAAGCTTATTTGCCAAGAAGTGGATGGCTAGCAAAGGGGCTAGAAAAGGCCCACCACTTAGGAGACTTAAGGTGAAGAAAGGTAGTGAAGCTAGGAAAGGGAAGCGAGATGAGAGTCTTGTGAGGAGAAAGAGCTTGCCTAGAAGGTGTAAAGAAATGAGAGTTATGGTAATTTAGGATGACATCCCTCAAGTCAAGACCTTTCCAAACTTTTAGGCTAACTTTAGTACTGATGACGAAGAAGAGATTAGAATTGAGGAAGAAACCTATGAGGGAGAAACACTTAGAGGTAGGAGAGAGAATGTTCGAGGAGTGACAAGTAGTGGTAGATTTTACCATGAGAAGGAAAATAAGAAACCAACTAAGGAGACAGATGAGAAGGGCAAAGAAGAAGCTAAAGAAGAAGAGATCAAGTGATCAAACAATTGAAGAAAACTCAAGTGAACGTTAGCATTTGGGATCTACTTATATCATCCCAAAAACATAGAGAAGCTATGGTGAAGGCCTTGGTAGAGGTAGAGATATCGATGGCTGCCACTACTAATGAAATGCTAACTGCTTTGATTAGAGGAACACCCAAGGGGGTAAGAGAAAGAGGAGAAATCACCTTTACAGATGATGATCTACTATTTGAAGGGAGAAACCATAATAAACCATTGTTCATCATTGCAGAGATTGATGGGAAAATGTCTCCTTGTATCATGCTGGATGATGGGTCGGCCATCAATATTATGTCTATGAAGATATTGCACAAGTACGAAGTTAGTGAAGAAGAGCTTGAGTCTTGTGAGATAGTGATAAGGGCTTATGATGATTCGAAGAGAAGTGCCATACAAAGCTTCAAAGCTTTAGTGAAGATTGGACCTATTGAAGTTATGACGAAATTCACAGTCCTTGACATTCCGATCATATTTGCTGCCTTGTTGGGACGAGCATGGTTCCATCCACTTGGTAGAGTTCCTTCCACCTTGTATCAGAAAATCTGATTCAACATGGATAGGGAGATCGTAACCATTCATGCAGCCTCAACAATTGCATCAGCTACTTTGAGTGTGAAGGTTAGAGAAATACCTTACAAGGGTGGCTTTCAAGTAGCCATGATTGACAAAGTCAGCCATCATTGTTGAAATAATGAAAAAACAAGGGTACATGCTAGGAACCGAACTTGGGAGAAATGGACGTGGTCGACCATCTTTTCTAGACTTTTTGACCTCTAGAAGAGGGTTGGGTTATGAATCTGAAGAGGAAGAAGAATATGTTGAGCCTAAGAAAGGGAAATTCATCAAATTTGTGAAGGCCCAAGATACAAAGTATGTAGGAGCTGCTGGTTTTCAAGAGAATGCTAAAGCCCAGATTTGAGATCTTCAGAGATATCCTTAAGGCAGGAATCTCCAAGAGGGATGACTTGGTAAGAGAGATGGAGGAGATAACCATTAAGGAAAGAAGTCTCAAGAACAAGCACTACCAATAAATGTGTCCATTGACCTTGCTACTTTCATCGAGCAATGAATTAAAAGTGTATCTTATGAAGATATGTTTGTACCCAACCTCTTCGAAGAAGAGGACATTTTTAATGTTTTAAAGTTTAATGCAATGAAGAATAATTTTCCTTACTCGTTTGATGTCTTTCCTAATGGCGTTGTACATCATAATTTGCATTTCACTAACATATTTGAAATTCATAACATTCAAACTCTTGACATTAATCTTGGCACAATCGAAAAGCCTAAGACATATGCATTACGCTTGATACAACTCCTGAAGAGGGAGAGAAATTTGAAAATTTAGTAAAGAAACACGAAGAAGTCTTCACCTGGTCCTATGATGACATGCCTGAAATCGATAGAAACATTGCTGAGCATACAATCCTGACTTATGCATATGTGAAACCAGATAAGCAAAGGTTAAGAAGAATGAGGCCAGAGTGGGCTTAGAAAATCAAAGAGGAAGTCTCTAAATAAATTAAAGCCAAGTTTTTAAAAGTGGTGAAGTATTCAGAATAGTTAGCCAACATTGTACTAGTACCAAAGAAGGATGGAAGGGTCCAAATGTGTGTGGATTACCAAACCTGAACAAGGCCTCACCAAAGGATGATTTTCCTTTGCATCATATCGATGTATTGGTAGATGGCGCTGTCGCCAGTGTGATGTCCTCTTTTATAGATGGATTTTTTAGATACAATCAGATAATGATGGCCAATGAAGACAAGACGAAGACAACCTTCATTATAGAATGGGAAACTTATTGCTATAAGATGATGCCCTTCAGTTTGAAGAATGCAAGGCCTACTTACCAACGAATGGCGACAACGTTATTCCATGATATGATGCATAAAGAGATAGAAGTTTATATGGATGACATGATGGTAAAGTCTGAGACTCGAGAGGGTCACTTTGAAGCTGTAGTCAAATTCCTAGAAAGGGTGAAGAAATACAAGCTGTGGCTAAATATGAAAAAGTGTGTCTTCGGAGTTACCTCAGGGATAGAAGTGGACCCAGACAAGGTGAAAGCCATTGCGAAGATGCCATCGCCTAAGACTAAAAAAGAAGTCCAAGGGTTTCTTAGAAAGATCCAGTATCTCAATCGGATCATCTCTAAATTGACAACTGTTTGTGCACCAATTTTTATGCTTTTGAAGAAGAATCAGCTGGTAGAATGGAATGATCGGTGCCAAGAAGCATTCGAAAGGATTAAGAAGTACATACAGAACCCACAGGTTTTGAGACCGCCAAAACCTGGGAAGAATATAATTCTTTACTTGGCTCTCGAAGAGGAGGCTATTGGTGCTATGCTGGCACAAGAAGACGTGAAGGGCATAGAGCACGCCATCTATTATTTCAATAAAAAGTTACTACCATACGAAACGAAGTATGGCTATGTAGAGAAAACGTGTTTGGCCATGGTTTAGCTTTCAAAGAAACTGAGGCACTATTTTCAGTCTTATAAAATTAAGGCTGTCTCGAAGGAGGATCCGATGAAGTATCTTTATTAGACACCAGCATTGGTAGGGAAACTAGCGAGATTGTTGGTATAGTTATAGGAATTTAACATTGGGAATGTCACCAAGAAGGTGGTGAATGGAAGAATAGTAGTAGAATTCTTGGCTATGAACCCGATTGATGACAATGAACCATGAGAGTTAGAGTTCCTAGATAAACATCTGGGGGTAATCTCAATAGTGGGATGGAGAATGTTCTTCGATGGAGTTGTTAATCACAATGGTACCCAAATAGGAGTTACTCAGGTATCATCGACTAAACAAGTCATCCCATTCACTAAAAAGTTAGAGTTCAAAGCCACCAACAAATATGGTCGAATATGAAGCCTGTGCCTTTGGTCTGGAGATTGTGATCACTATAGGCATTGACAAAGTAGGAGTAATGGGAGATTCAAAACTAGTCATCTCTCAAGTCAACGAAGATTGGGATTTAAAAGAAGGGAAGCTAAAATCCTACCTTGAACACGTTAGAAGACTGATTGGGAGGTTCAAGCAGTATACCTCTACCCATCTTCGTAGAAGTGAGAATCAGATGGCTGACGCATTGGCTTCGTTGGCATCAATATGGGCAAGCACACAAGAATTATTGGTGAGACCAAAAGTGATATCACAAGCATGGGGTCCTTGCTATATGGAACCTTATGTAATAGAGATCAAAGATTGGGATATCACAAGCTATGGCTTAAAGAAATATCTAGAATAGGGGAGTTTGCTTGAGGAGGCCAACGAGAAGGATATGGCTATGTTACGTAAGCTAACCTAACAATTTACTTGTCATCAGGGGATGATGTGCAAGAGAATGTCAGAAGGGATATAATTGAGGTGTATGGATGAGAAAGAAGCGAGGAGATTTATGGAAGAAATCCATAGTGGTGTATGTGGGCCACATATGAATGGGCTAGTGCTTGTAGAGAAGATCATGAGGCAAGGATTTTATTGGCAAACTATGGAGATATCCTGTGTTCGATTTGTGAAGGAATGTCACCAATGCCAGATTAATGGAAACTTGATCCAGTAACCACCCTTGGAGATATAAGGGATTACTGCACTATAGTCTTTTACTGCATGGGGCATCAATACTATAGGCGAAATAAGGCTATCGGCCTCTAATGGACATTGATATGTGAGTGCAGCAATCGACTACTTCACCAAATGGATAAAAGCTGAGTCTTATACTAAGTTAGGGGCGAAGCAAATGGCAAAGTTCATTAAGAAGAACATCATATGAAGATTTAGGGTACCACACCATGTTGTGACTGACAATGGGGCTCATTTTCAGGCTGAGACTAGGGCTTTGATTGAGAAGTATGGAATTGAACACCATAAGTCTGTCTCCAGACTGACCATAAGCCAATGGGGTAGTAGAAACAGCTAATAAGAACATCAAGAAGATGTTGGCCAAGGTGGCACGGACATGTAAAGATTGAGTAAAGAAGTTGCTATTTGTGTTATGGGGTTATAGAACGACACCTAGAAGTTCGATCGGCACGATGCCATTCTCGTAGATATATGGTTCAGAAACAGTCCTACCAATTGAGATAGAAATGAAATCAGCGAGAGTTCTGATTGAAGAAAAAATTCTTGAAAAGGAGTGGATTCGTAATAGATATGAACAATTGGCCTTGATCGATAAGAAAAGAATGAAGGCCAGGTATCACATGCAGTTATACTAGAAACAGGTTGCTTGAGCCTTTAACAAAAGAATAAAGGTAAGGAAGTTCAAAGAAGGAGAGTTGGTCCTCAAGGAAGCGAGACCAATTGTGTTTGATCCAAGGGGGAAGTTTAAACCCAAATGGTAAGGTCCATTTGTTGTGACGAAGGTCATTTCTGGCGGAGCCATCATTTTATCAAATATGGAAGGGAATGAGTTCATTGAGCCCATTAACATGGACAGGCTGAAGAAATATTACGTATAAAAAAAAAAAATAAATAAAAAGAAGAGTGAAACGAAAAATAATTAATCAAAAAACTAGAAATTGCTAATTAATGACAAGAGTTGTATCATGGTGCATATATTGTTCGAAGAACAAATACTGTACTTTTATTAATGAAATGAAACTGTTTAGAACAAATACGCCTTTTGAAATGTCTTATTATTTTGCCTAACAATAGAAAGGAAACATCGAATATCTAAGCCAACCAAGGAAATAATAATGTCACCTCTACCTCTTCGACGAACTACGATAGGCTCACTATATTGTTTACGACACTGTTTAGCTCGAATAGTAGGATCAGGAATGAGAGCCTGAAAGGTCAGCCAATCCTTGTATTAGTCATCAGTCTCAAAATAAGGATCATGGAATAGGTTCCTCTCAATGGAGTGATGTGCCTAAGAATCTCTCACACGCTCTAGGTAACGAGGAAATAGTCTTCCAGGACCGAAAGTAGTTGGTGAATCCATAATTCTTTGCTTCTGACCATACTGTCAACGTAACCTGGCAGGATCATAGAATGAACTGTGGGTGAAACCTGTTAGAGGCAGACATACGATATATATCCTTACAGTCACATACTTTAGCCTCAACCATGGACAGTGCCAGTGAATCTGAGTATCAGGAATGAGTCAAAGCCAGTCAATCCAAGAAGAATGTCTCTTAAGTCTTCTTCTTGTATGAAGTCGGGGGCTGTAACGAGAAATATCCGCTTCAGGCGATGCTAGAATAGACAATTGCTTTTGTAACCAAATCAACAGAAAGAAACAAAGAAATATGAGTAAGAAAAAAGCGTGCTAAGTTGAAAACCCAAAAAAGGCAGCTTAAGCAAAAATTAAGGCAAGCCCGTTGAGCTAAAAACCCAAAAAAGGGCAGTTTAGGCAAATATTAGGGCACGAGAAAAAAAGAAGAGCCTGTTGTGTTGAAAACCTAAAAAGGGTGGCTCAGGCAAAAGTTAGGGCAAGCTTGCTAAGTCGAAAACTCGAAAAGGACGGCTTAGGAAAACGTTAAAGCATAAAAAAAAAAGATGAATCACATAAGAAAAACCTGAAGAAGTAGGAGACTACCACCGAATCCCTAACGCTGATCCATCTTGGCACGATCTAGCTCAATCAATGTCTTAGCCAAAATCAAATGAATTGTCATGAAACCAGGACCTGTTTGAGGAATGATGGTCACAAGATGTGGATCTCTGAAATCGTTTGACGAGACTAGTAGAAACTGTGCAAGAAGGCAGAATCAGAAGAGGTGAAGCCAACCAAATGAAGCCTACCAAATGAAGCCTTGTCCATCATCTTGAGCAAAGGCATGATCGAGGATAATGTCACCCTACCACCTCTGGTGTGAATGTCCATGGTGGAAATCGGGAAGTCGAAGAAGTAGGCAAGATCAACTGCTGAAGGTGTTTGGATAGTGGGAAGAATAAGGCTCTCAGAATTCGATAAGTGATGACTGAGTATAGTTGAGAATTCCTCATATATAAGGCACAGCTCCTACCCATTAAAGTGAAAGACGTGATCGTGAGAATGCCAAAAGGTTGTACAGTCCCTTAGAAAAGAGATGTCAAGCTTGATTTGCCGAAGGAACTTCATATGATAGAGGCTAATAAGCTCGAGTTGTTTCCAGTCCTCGTCCCTCAAAGGTCTTAGAAGAGGCTAGAGGATCTAGAGGGAAGAGATGTTAATGTAAAGGAGAAATGAGAGAAATGAGAGAAAAGGTGCAGAGAAGTAGCAAGAAGAAGCAACGCTTAAATAGTATGCAAATCAAGACAGAAAAAAGGAAGAATCGTAGGAGAACCGTCAGTCAGCCATCTACGGATCGATCGTTGCATGACAGTCGACTGACTATCAGATAGCTGCCCGATAATCTGATGGCCAGCCAGTGGTTATTAAGGCTAAACAGCCCATTAAGCCTTCCTTTTGCGTGATCCTTCGGCTTCTAGAATGCATAGCAATGGATGATTTCGAGCACACAACTTACAAATTTGGTAGTTTTATTTAGAATTGAATGAATGATGATATAGAAACAAATTTGAATAAATTTGGATGTAAATTCAATACAATACGCAAAATGTATGGAATCAGAAATAAAGAAGTTTTTCTAAATCTTTGGAATTTATTTGATTGTACATCATGAAACTTTATACATGGAAGCAAAATAAACAAAGAAAAATCCTGATGAAAGCCGATGGTGACAGTTCTCACTCATCACCATCATTATCAATATCAAAAGAGAAAGCGGCGACCAGAGCCTAAAGGCGCTCCACCTCACGTTGTAGACAAGTAACTTATTGACAATCCTTCTGACAAAGCAAGGGAATCATATAGTTAGAAGAACTATTAAGATAGAAATCATGCATAAATGAAGTATACAAGGACACCTTACCTGATACTGGTAAGACATCTGTTAGACATATCCGTGCAAAGCGACCTGCATACGAAAAACTCGCTCCATGGAAGATTGTGGCACCTACATTGCATCGCATTTCAATTAGTGATTAATGACAGGGAATTTGAGAAGAACAGTCAAGAAACTTACCAAAGTGGTGTCCTGTAGAAAAAAAGGAATAGGCATGTTCGAATCCTTGGTAATCACATGACTATAAATCGGCCCATATGTAGATAACATTACTGGGGTAAGCCTAAAGATCACCGATCACATGACCGGTTGGAATAGCTGGGCCAGTTGAAGAAGCTGGATAAGAAGATGGCTACTGAGCCGCTGTAGAAAAAGAAGCTGAAGTGCCTGTGCCTAAAGAGGAGGCTCGTAATCTCTTCCCACAACGAACAGAAGAACTATCCGAGCGATTAGACACTGCCAGAGGATGAGGAGTGTCATCAGCAGAATGACTGGACCTAGTAGACAATAGGTAGCTCAAGCCCATTCAATATAAGGAGTCCACATCAATAAGAACTTGATAGTACTCAAGTAAAACCCAGTTGTGTAGACTGATACCTCTGGCTCCATGGCCAAGTCAGCTGAATCAATCATCAGAACCGGTGATGAAGGAGGAATCAAATGGCGTGTAGGGCCTTCGAACCAATCCCACATGAGGTCACCCATATACCATATCATGCTATTCACACAAGGAAGGAGGATGCGATATAAGTTGAAAGGGGCAGCAATCCTCATAGCTACAGACCAATTCTCCTCAAGTCCCTACCACTCAGAATGAATCTGCAAAAGAATATAAATGAAATACTTAATATAATTTCTTTGTTACCTTGTCCCAGGTCAACGTGTGAATGTAGTCAAGAAAGAAGTCTAGCTCATGAGATCTCTTGAGCTCTACACGGTGTTTAGCCTACCTTTTTATTCGAGGAAAAGAAGAATCCCCACTAACGAGAAGAGGAGATGGTAGAACTCCTAACTTGTATGCCCACATCTGTCATGGATGGTACAGAATCAGAAATGGAAGTTGTAAAAATAAAACACGAAGACAAGAAAAAGAAAGAAGTTACCTCAATGATTGCAGCAAATCCTGAGACCCAAATAATGCTGCAACAAGCCTAATATAAACCAAAATATAGTTGGCTGAGAGCAGCACGACCTCAATCAAGATCCTGGAGGCCAGGAAGTAAATTCAAAGCAGTAGTGTTTGATGCATTGGCGAAAAGCGTCATGCCCAGTAGATAAACTATGAAGCTGTGAGCGTACTCATCCACTTCAACTGGAGTCAAATTGGACATCTATTTCCAATATTCATGCAAGGGATCATATTGAATGAGAACATTGCTCTTGATCTTCACCTCACACCCGAGAAGATCCTTGATCAATGTATGTTGATCCGTCGAATCCGTAATACAGGCATTAATAGGAATCACTCATCGTATCATGGAAGATCGGTCAAGGCAGCAATGTCCAAGGGCATAATCATCATCTCATCAAATGAAAGATGGAATGTGTGGGCTGGGCCATATCCATCTATCTCTCACACAAAGTAGCTAATGCCTGATGATTAGTGTATCGCTTAGCACACAGAAGACAAGTAATAAACTCATAGAATCCAGTATCGATGATCCTTCTCCTAACTGCATCATTCTCTATCTTTAAGAACCAACTATGGGCTCTAGAAAATGCCTCATACATCCGATTCTTATGATAATCCTAAAGCAAGAAATTGAAGTTTCTACTAGAATGTAAGCTTAAACACATTCGAGGAAAATAGAAAAGCAAAGAATGAAGAAATTGTGTACCAGATTGATTATATAAGAAGCCAAGTCGTACACAACCAACAACTCCTGGTCTCTTAGAAGACCATTTAATGTCAATTTCTAGACTGGATCAATCTCGTTCAAGTCAAGGTGGACTGGATGACCCACCATTAGAAAAAAGAAGTTGAGACGAACACGTAGGAAGAAACCGGGAGTGAATCAAATGAAAAATGAAGAAATTATGCGTGAATGAGGATGCTAGAGGATGAGCGAGCTTTATAAAAACCCTCAACCACTGGCCTACAGTCAAACAACCAGGCGTTGTTGACCAACCATCGGGCCGACTATCTGGCCTTCGGCCGGCCATGCCCCAAATAAGGGGCCAAATAGAAAAGAGAGAAAAGAAAAGAAGAAAGAAAGAAAAAAAGAAAAAAAGAAGGAGAAAAAAGAAAAGAGAAAAAGAAAAGAGAGAGAAAAGAGAAAAGAGAAGAGAGAGAAAAAAAGAAATTCCTCAACCATAAGACAATTTCTGATGAAATCAGTGACCAGTGCTCAACCATGGCAATGATTTAGCAACTCACAAGGAAAGAAGACTGACCTCAGTCAATAGAATTTTTTATCGAAATCACATGAAAGAATTCCTCCAGATACTAGAAAGCAATTTGTTGAAGAACACACCAAACGAGGTAAAAATTTGAATTGATTTTACATTATCGAGAAATTTTTGAATTCTACAGAAACTTGCAAAGACAATTGGAAGAATTCATAATAAGTGAAAGAATTTGGAACTCCCCAGTGAAGAGAATGGTGACTACAAGAGAAGTCGAGAATGAAGAATCTCAGAACATGATAAATCAAAAGATTTTCCCAAGTGGATTGAAATGAATCAAGAATAGAAGCTTGGGCATGAAACCTATTGAATACGAAATCTAAAGGTGACTAAGGAAGCATTAAGAATACTTAGAAGAGGGGCATGAAACCCAATGAATGCAAAATCTAGAGAGATCAAAGATAAATGAAGAATACTCAGCCGAAGGCTTAAAGAATAAGAAGGTCTAAATACTACGAAACAGTGCATGATAGAAGATTTCTCAATGGGCATGCATTAGAAGGAAACCCTAAGACGTAGGTGCCCTTAAGAGTGTTTTAAGCCCTTAGATTAGGTATAAGCCCTAAGAAGAGGTGCACTGAAGAGTGTTGAAAACCCTAAGAAATAGGTGCACTTAAGGGTGTTTTAAGCCCTTAAAATAGGCACAATCTCTAAGAAGAGACACACTGAAGAGTGTTAAAAATCCTAAGAAGTAGGTGCACTTAAAAGTGTTTGAAGCCCTTAGAATAGGAACACTGAAGAGTGTTATCAAACCCTAAGACATAGGTGCATTGAAGAGTGTTAGAAACCCTAAGAAGTAGGTGCAAAGTGTTTTATTATAAGCATCATAAGGATGCTTCTTAACCTTTAAATGGGTTCATCCGCCCTTAGATAGGCATATTAGCCCTTGAATGGGCATATCCTCCCTTAGATGGGCACACTCACCTTAGACAGGACACTCGCCCTTGGATGGGTACATTTGTCCTTGAATGGATCCACTTTTTGTATGAATAGAAGGAAATGATAAGACAGTCTCAAAGAAGGAGGATAATATTGAGGATGTTGAGACGAAAGAAAGAAAGACAAAGCAAGAGTACTTTGTCAACTTTTGTGTCTCTCAAACCTCTCCAAAGTTGGGGGTAAGCTATAGACACTTGAAGCTCGATGATAAAATGTAGATGAATGTCAAGCAAAAAAAAAATGACTTAAAATGCCCTTGAGAGCCAAGAAGAGAAGGCTAAGATGAAGTTGGTTAAAGGCCTCAAAAACTAACATATGACTTTGAAAAATAATAGAAACCAATCCAAGAGGAATTTGATGATGAGTCATACACCATTCGAAATCTACAGATGTATAGTTTTGGTAGAAATTTACGGATCATGAATTAGAGTTGACCTGAAATAGTTATACGCGATTGAAGGGATGAAGGTCTAAAGGGGCAGAATAGAAGGATGACAAAAAAAGAAATGGCCAAATGGAAATTGACCGACTGGCCATCAGACAACCTCTCGACTATCCAAGACAACCGCTCGGCTGTCTGTCTAGGCCTTGGATGCTTATTTTTAGAAATTTTCTTAGAAACTCTCCTTTTTCATCTTCACCCCTCTCCTATATAAACCCCCATCCTCTCACTTTGCAATTCACACCGATTGTTGAATACAATTATCTCTCCTTCCTCTTGAAGACGCACTCGAGAATTAGAGAATTTTTTTCCAATATAAATATTTTTTTAGGCATTCTATTGATCTGAACCCAGAAATGGTACGTCTTGAGAGTAGAATTCTCTCCTCCCTCCTATTCTCTCTTTTACTTTTCTTGTTTAGAAAAAGCATGCTTAAGATTTTATTTTATGCTTAGGGGTATGTTTAGGGTTATTATGAATTGTTCTAACCCAATTTGTTTTGTTAGATGGATAAGCATGTCAAGGTAAGTATGCAATCCTTCCTTTTTTTAGAATCATGCATAGGAATTTATTTTCTTTGCGAATGCTTAGAATCGTGAGTAGGAGAACATGTCTAGAATTATGCTCACGAGCACATGATTAGAATCATGATAGAACAAATTACTTGGTTTGATAAATGCTAGGAAATAGCATAGAATAGGAAAGAATTATCGTTTTGCCCTCAAATGCCATGATTGATGTTGAATGTTTGAATTAGGCTAGAATTGCCATGAATGACATGTTTAGGCTAGAATAAGCCATGAGAATCATGTTTTAGGCTAGAAATTCCATGATACTCGATATGAATTATGCTAGAATAACTATAGGTAGAATTGCCATGATAGAATTTATCAAAATCTAGGATAGAATGCCATGATATTAGATGATGGCTTTGTTTGATTGTTTATGAATATATGAATATATCATGATTAGAAGTGTGATTGTATGATGCCATGAAGTGATGGTAAGGGACCATCACTCAGCATGAATACTTGAATAACATGAATATGTATGTAGAGACTTGATAGACAATGAATAGACTCACAAATGATGGTGAGGAATTCATTATCTATTGAGTCTTGACTTGAATACCTATGAGATATACGATGGATCGTATGGATGAAATATAGAATTTACTTTATTGTTGAATAACGATTGTTGTCATCCTCTCCTATTCCCCCATATTTGAAAGGAAATGTAATCCATTCTCCTCCCTCTTTCTTTGTATGAATATGCAACTGTCATTGATTGAATAATCACCTTATAAGCCTAACAAAGATAAAAATGGAAATGTGTGCATAAAACGAACAACACTAAGTAGACTAAGTAACAATACAAGATGAATAATCAACTCTTTCGTTTGTGTTCCCTTAAGTCTCGAAAGAGGCTTTGACACAGTGTCATGGTCGCAGCGGGATAAAAGCCCTGTTCACACCATGCCTTGGTCCTTTTTTTGTAAATGACTACATTTTCATATGCTTCTTTGCGAAACTCCTCTAGTTTATTTATCTGCAACAGCCATTTCTCACCAGCCTTGTGCAAATCAATGTTTACCTACTCATAGCCCAATAAGCTCTATGCTTCAGCTCAATCGATAGATGACATGCCTTTCCAAAAACTAACCAGTAGGGAGACATTCCAATTGGTGTCTTGTGCGTGGTTTGATATGCCCATAATGCATCATCCAACTTCCTTGCCCAATCTTTTCTTGAGTTTGCAACTGTCTTCTCAAGGATTCTTTTGACCTCATGATTTGAAATTTTCACTTAGCCATTGGTTTGTGGATGGTAAGCAAAAGCTTTCCTATGGTTCACACCATACTTAGACAAGAGGGTTGCGAATTGTTTGTTATAGAAATGTGTACCCTCATCGCTTGTAATAGACCTTGGCATATCAAATCTTGTAAAAATATGCTTTCTTAGGAAATTAAGCACCACCATACTATAATTAGTTGGTGTTGCCCCAGCTTCTACCCATTTTGACACATAGTCCACTGCCAAAAGGATATATTTGTTGTTGTAGGAGGATAGGAATGATCCCATAAAATCTATGCCCCATATGTCAAACAGCTCCACTTCGAGCATAGTCTTTAAAGGCATTTCATTCTGTCTAAAAACATTACTTATTCTTTGACACATATCACAGTTGGCAACAAATGTGAGCATCATTGAATAAAGTAGGCCAAAAGAACCCGATTGAAGAACTTTGGCTGCTGTCCTTTGTCCTCTGAAGTGACCTCCACACTCTAGTGCATGGCAAAGCTTTAAGATGTCTTGTATTTCTTCTTCCGGTATGTATCTCCTTATTACTTGATCTACACAATGGTGATATAAGATAGGATCGTCCCAATAATAGTGCTTCACATCAGCAAAGAATTTCTTTTTCTGTTGATGAGAGAAGTCAGATGGGATGATTTTTGTTGCAAGGAAGTTCACAAAATCTGCAAACCAAGGAATAGTTTTCTAAGAAGATACAGCAAAGAGTTGTTCATCTAGAAAGTGATCATCAATAGGCTGTGTGTGTTCTTCTTGCTCTTTCGGTAGTTCTAAGCGAGAAAGATGATCAACCACCAGATTTTTTGTACCTTTCTTGTCTCTTATCTCAAGATCAAACTCTTGCAATAGTAGCTCCCATCGAATGAGTCTGGGCTTTGTGCCTTTCTAGGTCATAAGGTATTTTATAGTCGAATGATTAGTATACATAATCACCTTGTTACCAATTAAATATGGCCTAAACTTGTCGAAAACGAATATGATAGCAAGCAACTCTTTTTCAGTTATGGCGTAGTTAAGTTGAGCATCGTTTAGGGTGTGACTAGCATAGTTTATGGCATGAAAAACTTTGTTTCGTCGCTGCCCAAGTACTGCACCTACTGTATAGTCACTTGCATCACATATCAACTCAAACAGTAACTCCCAATCCGGTGCTGCCATAATAGGGGCTGTCACCAACTTCTTTTTTAGAGTGTCAAAAGCTTGCACAAAGTTGCTATCAAACACAAACGGGTTATTTTCCGCAAGTAAATTTGAAAGTGGTTTGAAAATCTTGGAGAAATCCTTAATAAACCTCCCATAGAAACCTGCATGTCCTAAAAAGCTTCTAACCCCTTTTATCGATGTTAGTGGTAGCGGTTTTTCAATTGTCTCTATTTTAGCATTATCCACCTCAATTCCTATGGAAGATATCTTATGGCCTAACATTATCCCCTCCTTGACCATGAAATGACATTTTTCCTAATTTAAAACCAAGTTAGTTTCTTCACATCTCTTAAGCACTAGCCTCAAGTTATTTAGGCATTGGTCAAATGTTTTTCCAAAAATTGAAAAATCATCCATGAACACTTCAATGTTTTTCTCAATTGTGTCAAAAAATATGGCCATCATACATCGTTGGAATGTGACTGGGGCATTACACAACCCAAAGGGCATTCTTCTAAAAGCAAATATAACATAAGGGCAAGTAAATGTGGTTTTCTCGTAGTTTTCATGTGCTATAGCAATTTTATTGTATCCAGAATAGCCATCCAAGAAACAATAGTATTCATGTCCATCCAACCTATCTAGCATTTGATCAACAAAAGATAGAGGGAAGTGGTCCTTCCTAGTGGCTTTATTCAACTTTCTATAGTCTATACAAACACACCACCCCCTGACTGTGGGAGTTGGAATCAACTCGTTATTTTCATTCTTTACAACCATCATCCCTACCTTTTTAGGCACAACATGAACCAAACTCACCCATGAGCTGTCTGATATGGGGTAAATTACCCCTGCATCTAACCACTTTAAAACCTTAGTTCTAACTACTTCTTTCATGGTAGGATTTAGCCTTCTTTGTGCATCAATTGAAGGTTTACAATTATCCTCCATGAGGATTCTGTGCATGCACATTAAAGGACTAATTCCTCTCAAGTCAGAAATAGACCACCCTATAGTTATTTTATATTCTCTTAGCACCCTTAACAAGTTTTCTTCCTCAATGCTAGTCAAACTAGATGATATAATGACTGAAAGTGTGGATGACTCCCCAAGGTAGTATATTTAAGATGATCAGGTAGTTGTTTTAATTCAAGAGTTGGTGGTTTTGCAATTGAAGGTAATGGTCAGCTAAGTCCTTGTCCTAATTGCTCATAATATTTCCTATTATTTGGCCCAAAAGAATCCATCCAATTTATGTACTCCATTACATCACAATCATCAAACTCATCTAGCAATTTAGAACATGTCAAGCTAGCTTCTAATGCATCCAAAGGTATATGTTTTAATACCATAGAACTCACCTCATCAATTCGAAAGCAATTGCAATGTCATCTAGATATTTCATGGCATTAAAAACATTAAATATTACCTCTTCTTCTTGAACATGCAGCCTTAACTCACCCTTTTGGACATCAATCAATGCCCTACTAATTGCTAAAAAAGGTATACCCAAGATGATTGGTATCTCCTTGTCCTTCTCCATGTCAAGCATAATGAAATCTTGGGAAGATGAACTTATCTACCTTGACTAGTACATCTTTAATTACTCCTCTTGGATGTTTGATGGATCAATCGGCTAGCTATAAGGAAACCGTAGTAGGACATGCTTCACCTAGGCCAAGCTTCCTAAAAATAGATAGAGGCATTAGATTTATGCTTGCACTTAAATTACACAATGCATTTGTAAAGAAAGAGTCACCAATAAAGCAAGGAATAGAAAAACTCCCTGGATCCTTTGGCTTTGGCAGCAACTTCTTTTACAATATGACAGTGCACTCTTCGGTTAAGGCAATAGTCCTATAATCTTCTAGCTTTTGCTTCTTGGACAGAATATCTTTCATAAACCTGACATAGCTTGGCATTTGTTCCAATTCCTCTGCAAAAGGGATGTTGATGAGTAGCTTCTTGAAGACCTCTAAGAATTTAGAGAATTGTTTGTCAAGTTTGCTCTTTTGCAGCCTTTGAGGAAAAGGAACCTTAAGAACTAGTTTTGCAGCAGGTAATGGTGTGTTGTGAACCTTGTCTTCGTTAGTTTTCATTGTTGGCATGGGGGTGATGGCTGGTTCTTCTTCTTCCTTCTCTTTTTGCTTCTCAACCTTCATTGGCTCACCTAACTCTTTACCACTGCTCAAAGTAATAGCTTTGGAATGCTCTTTTAGGTTCACTTTGGTAGTGCTAGGTAAGCTACCTTGTAGTTTTCCACCGATAATATTGGCTAGCTGACTTACTTGTGTCTCCAAACTTCTAATTTGAGCTAATTGGTTTTGGAAGTTATTATTTGTTTCAACCATGAATTGGTCAGCTCTTTTCATGAAGCTTGTTGTGGTTGTTGTCAATTAGGTCAAGGCTTCTTCTAAAGATGGTTTCTTTTCTAGTTGAGAAGTTTGTTGAGGAGGTTTCATGGTGTTTTGGTTGCTCCAAGAGAAATTTTGATGATTTCTCCAACCTGGATTGTAGGTGTTGCTATAAGGGTTATTCTTAGGATGGTTGTAATCAGCATAACTAGCTTCCTCAGCGTGTCCTTGGAATGGATTCCCTTCTTTGCACCCCTCACTAGAATGGTTGCCGTTACAATGCTCACATACAACTATTGGAACATGGATGGCATTGGCTTCCATAGTATGATTTTGTAGTTATCTAGTCAATGCAGCCATTTGTGCTTTCAAAGAGTCAATCTCATCAAGATTGTGAAGTCCAGCTAGCTTTTTAGATGCAGCTCTCTAAACATTCCATTGAACGTTGTTCATTGCCATCTCCTCAATCAAGTCATATGCTTCATCTTGCATTTTCTTCATAAAGGCTCCTCCAGAGGCTGCATCTATTAAAGTTCTTGTTGAGTCCCCTATTCTTTTAGAAAATTTGCACCTGTATCCATTTGGCTAGGCCATGATGAGGACACTTTCTAAGCAACTTCTTAAACCTCTACCATGCATCATATAGAGATTCTCCCTCATATTGTGTAAAGGTGGAGATCTTCGCTCGTAACTTGACTGTCTTCGATGGTGGGAAAAATTTGGCAAGGAATTTCTGGGTTAACTCCTCCCGAGTAGTGATGGAATCTACAGGCAAAGAATTCAACCAACTCTTAGCTTGCTTAATCTCATGCATCAAAATGCAAAATGCATGGGATTTTATCACTACTCTTCAGCTACAAAATGCAAATGATTGAATCATCTAAAGAGTAGATGGCTTAATCTCAAAATTGTTTGCTTGAATGTCCGGTTTCCTTATAGCTTGATGAATTCCCGTCACCGTAAGGAGCATGTAATCCATAAGTCTTGGATTAGCTGGGACTATAGCTCTTTCTTCCTTTCCTTCCATTATTGTTAGCCATCTCGTTTGTTTGTTTGGATTTTTCATGGTTCTCCTTTCTATTCTTTTGACAGGTTCGTTCTATCTCAGAATCCAAAGGTAATAGGTCTTTGTCTCCAAACTTTTGTATGCAACAGTCAATATGAAATGAAGCAAAGCTGTAAGTAAAAACTGAAAATAAAATTCAAACTAAAATCAAGCTTTTTAGTCTACCATTAATAAAAATAATCCCCGGCAATGATGCCAAAAACTTGTTATGTAAAATCCGCAAGTATAAAGAATCGAACAAGTAATATATGATAAGTGAGTTATATTTCCCACGAGGATTGGTTATTAACTCCTAAGCCTAATCTAACTTCGATTTTATTTGAATAAATAACAAATTTAAAGGAATTCACTAACTAAAAATTGGAATAATATTTTAAACACTAAGTAAAGAAACTAGATTTAAACTAAGTTGAGATAAATTCAATGGTAGTGAGCTCTAGGTTATCAGATTTCACCTAAATTGTCTACTCTATTATTCAATCTAATTTAATTAATGTTTATCAACCTTGTTGCCAACCAATTTCTCTAAAGTATTTGTTATTCTTTTTCAAGCAATAACAATGTAAAACTATAGTGAGAATCACATTCCTGTCTCATCTAATAACCTATAATTATCTTTTAAGCGCAAGAAATCATGTAAGGTTGCATAAATCACAATTATATTTCTCTCTCATGTGAGTTTATGGTAAATCACTCAAGGACTAATATAAATTAACTTCTTAGTCTAACTTATATCTCAAATCATGCAATAGTTGACAAGACCATCACAAGCATTAAACACATGAATAACTTACTCAACAAGAAATTAAAACATCAATATTTTGAATTTAAATAATAGAGTATCAAACTTGGCTACATCCTAATCGTAGAAAAAGGGATTTAATTAGTTCATAATGGA
The DNA here is from genome assembly GCA_013180625.2 of Boswellia sacra. Taxonomy (NCBI): domain Eukaryota; kingdom Viridiplantae; phylum Streptophyta; class Magnoliopsida; order Sapindales; family Burseraceae; genus Boswellia; species Boswellia sacra. The sequence goes on along the minus strand of SNVD02013559.1, from coordinate 333,217 downwards.
AAGAAGAATAACATAAGAAAATAGATTACAAAGAAGGAAGAAAAACTTAGGGAACTTGAAGATTCCTTGATGATTCTCCCTTTAATTATGCCTCCAAGGGTTGTAGATTACTTCCTTATCTCCTAACTACTTCTAATGACGCCTATGATACCCTAAAGAATACCTAAAACTCGTCTATTTATAGTCTATAAAAGAAAGAAGTCAAATCCGAGTTGAAAGAGGAATCTTGAAAATTTCCAGAATTGGCCTTACGCAGGAGCGTAGATACAGTGGCGCAAAAGCGCCAACTTTTTGGTTGTGTGTTGCTCTTTTGTTCTTGATCTCGTGCCACTGCACCATTTTCTTTGCGCAAGAGTGCCAAATCTCTGATTTCAAATGTATTTTTCTGCATTTTCGTGCTACTGCGCTATCTTCTTTGCACAAGAGTGCCAACCTTCTGATTTGGAGATCTAGATTTTTTTCTCTTTTGGACTTAGTTACTCCTAGTTTTTTATGTGCTTTATTAGGAATCAAATTCCATTCCAAGAATCTGCATTAACTAAAAACTGCATTATTTTCTCTTTATTTTACTCAAACAGTAATCAAAAATTAAATTTAAGTGTATTAAATTAGTGAATAAAATTTACTAGCACATAACATTATATATTATTAAATGATGTGGTTAATACTTAATTAATACATTTTCTGAGAGCCGACCACTATATATATAGGCTATAATATTCAATATTTAATCTCCCCAGACTTTAGATATTACATTCATGCAGCTAGGCCCTGGCCTTATTATGAAGTTAATGTATTTTATTCAAAGATATATTAATTAATTTATTTAATTTTATCAATTATTTCACCTTGACTTTTTTTTATGACAATAGAAGATTGTGTGCGAGATGTTAATTAGAATATTCAAAACAAACTTTTTAAAAGAGCATGTCATACATGTAGAGTTCACTTTGTTGCACTTGTTATCTTCACAAAATATGTAAACTGAACAACGTGCGGTAGAGATTTAAATTTTTAGTCAAGCGAGTAATCAAATTTTGCAAGCTCTCTTAATTAATTATCCATCTCATCATATTCTGACCGCCATTGAGAACATGTTGTCGATTATGGAACATATGAGATAAGATTGACTAAACAACACTTGAAAATTACTGAACATAATCAAACTGTGCATCCTTTCTATTTCAACACACATATTTGACACTCGAGCAAGACCACATATAAAAGCGTTAACTAAGCCTAAACTTAGAGCAGTGGACTCGAAGTTACTAGTTGACCAAGTAAACTGATATTAATCTTTCTCTGCACCAAAATTTGGAAGCGACCATCTTGAAGCGAAAGAAAATTAAGTACATTATTACTTGAAGGCCTTTGTCTTGAACGAATCTAACCCACTACCAGTAAAAACAGGCCCAGCATGACCTATATTCCGAATGGAAAAACATAAAATTCACTCCACACAAAGCCCAATCTATAACCACCAAATGCTGCCCTTCGAAAAGCTCAAAATGTGGCCGAGCATGGGTCAGGATTGTTAGTCTATGTGTTATATCGGTTTTCGTTAGAACTTTTGAGAAAATTGCCTTGATCAACCCCAATTTTGAACCTCCGACGATTATATATTCTATGACCAATTTCCTTTTATTTGTGTGTTGTCTGCATTCATTAGAATCATATTTATAAATGAAATTAAGCTAAGCTTTGCCGCCCATCCTAGCTAAAGGTAAAGATTGCAATCAAGATATATATTGAAGAGTACTGCCCTCGATTAAAATAATAACATATAAGTTAAAAATGTTAAAATAATAATATAAATATTGATGGTAGTACTCGCACAACACATGCTTCCTATATCAATGTTGTAAGTTCTAAAGCTACAGACTTTATTACGTAAGATAGAACTACTGCAGTTATATCAAATGTAATAAAATGTAAATAAAATTGCATAGAGGAGATTAACGTGGTTTGGCTATAACCAGCCTACATCTATGGGTAGTCAAGTTATAATTTACTATGATGTTCACGTTTACAAGGACTGTGACTTTACAGTTAACGAACTCCTCGTTCACTCACACTCACCTATCCTATATAAACAACATTCCAATCACCTAGGATTCCATCCATAACAAACCAACTCTTTTCTTACTGCACTCCCTACCCTTTGAGTCCCTCTCAAATTGTATTACAAGTTTCGAATGAGAAAACCTCACTTTTCTAGTTAATCACAGACATAACAAGTGAATAATTCTTATCACTACTCAAGCTAAACTCATACAGCGTGCACACAAAATGTTACAAGACATAAGAAAAAAAATTCTAGTTATATAAGACTTGTCCAGCAAACTATCCTTATTGAACAAGGATTCTTCAAGATCTTTCCTAACTATAATTATCATGTTGATCTTACAAATATAGGAAACCTAAATCATGTTAAGATTGAGTAAATCAACAAAATATAAATCCATTCCTAAAGTGAGACAAAATCAATACTTTCTTAAAGTAAATCCAAATCCTGGAGATAATATCCAATTAAGTTATACATAACTGAATCAGTTCAAAACAAGAAAGAAAAATATTGCAAGATTTGCTTTCTCTGAAAATGCCAACACATCAATGCCACATAAATTGACTAGGATACGTGGCAATCCACGTGGCATTGTCCTAAGAATCTTACCCTTTGGCATTTTGTGAGAAAAACACAAAGTAAGATAACCTGCATAAAATTAGTTAACACTAACATGACTATAATAGGGAAATAAATAAAAATTACATTAAAGTAGTTACAAGGATTATCCTACAAAGGAACTTTGGTCAATCAACTTTATCAAGTTCATATAGAAGAACCCAAAATAAGCAATCAACTAAGTTCAAAACATCAAAATAAAACAAATAGTATCTTCTTCCCTTAAGTTTAGTGCTTCCCCCAAGTATGTGTTACTCCCCCTCAACACAAAACATCAAAAACAAAAAGAAAAGTCCAACCAGCAAAAGGCAAACAAGCAACCAGCAAACCGCTTCCAGATTTTGCCTTACTCCTAAAATCCAATCCAAAATTTAACCTATGCTCATCTAATCTACTTTCCCCTTTTTCTTCATAAAGTGCCAAAGAGCACTATTTTTGGTGTTAGGAAAACCTTCTGGGTAAGAATCCTAGCTTGAGAAAGCCACCCCTTGTCCATGGCCTTAATCTTATTGAAGGTGTTGGTGGAGAAAGGACTGGAGTAGACTACTCAAATGAAGTGGTAGTTACTGCAGCAAGAGTCTCAACTATCTTCTTAGCTTATTAAGCTACAACTTTTGGTGAAATGAAAGACATTTGCAGAAGTGAAGCAGCTGCAGCAGCTGATGGAGAAGTATCTTTTTCAGTTGAAGTTGGGGATGAGTGATTAAAGGCTGCAGTAGACTAAGTGGCTGTTTGTTTTGCCCACTGAAGTCTAAATCTAAATAGAATTAGATGGCAATCTTGTTTGTTTTAAGTTTTAATCACTTATTTTCAGATATTTTTGTCTGAATCAAAAAAGTGAAAAAATATCACTTTTTTTCTCTTAAAACATCTGAATGTATTAAAATACCTTTAATGCCCCTTTTACATAATAAATTTGTGAAAACCAACCAAACCTAGCCGTGGGCCCATGGAGGTAAAGCAAAGGAAGAGAGAGGGAAATGAAGTGGGAGCAAACTAAGTGATGCCAGTCTAGTTCTGTGGGCCCATGAAGGTAAAGCAAATTATTGATAATTAAATTTTGGTTTAATTTTATTAAATGTAATTAATAAATATTAAATGTATAATTATTGATAATTTGGGTTTAATTTTACTAAATATAATTAATAAATATCAATATATAACTAAGGATGATTTTGGTTTAATTTCATTAAATGTAAAAAATGATAGTTTTGGTTTAATTTTATTAATTATTTAATTTTTAAAGAATTTTTATAAATATAATATAAATATTTTACATCTCTTATTACAAGGGTAAAAAAGTCACATTAAAAATCAGATATGTTTTTATCACTTTTTTTAAGTTGTATATAAAAGAACAAACAAACATATTTTTAAGTGGTCTAAATTAAGTCCTAAAAAGTGTTTAGATCTAAAAAGTGTTCAGTGATGGAATCAAACATACCCTAAGCTGGAGATGGAACTTGTTCAAGTACAGGTTGAGAGATTAGAGCAATGCTATCAACTACAGGAGATTCAGTTTGAACAAGGGAAGGTGGAATGTCAGTTGGAATGGTTATGGTAACTCTATACAGTAACAAGAACTGGAGCAGTTGGTGGTGATTCAATTGGTTTAGGAGTTGTGGCTGGGACTATTACAATTGTAAAAACTACAACTGATGATTCAAAAGTTGCAATTTCAGTAGCAGTAGCAGGAATGTTTGCTGATTCTTGTTGTGTGGCTAAGGGAACAGAAATGACTGGAGGTTCTTATCGTGCAAAGGTAGTAGGGGATAGGCTTTTATGAACTTCAGAGGTGGAAGGACCTACAATAGCTAGAGCTGGTCCCGCCGAAGCAAAGCCTGCAAAATGCTCCAACAAAAATTCATGATGAGCTTGCACTTTTGCATCGTTCTCTTTTTCCGGCTCCATGAGTTTCTTCTAATTAATCAAAATCTATTGTTGTTGCTGCAAAATTGAAGCAAGACTGTTAGACAAAGTTTGCAGGGTATCTTGCATAAATTCTAAAGATTGCTTAGTAGTCATCCTAGCCTTTTTTGGAGAAGGCTCAACTTCCTCTCTTTCTTTTTCTTCTTCTTCAACTTCATGATCAATTTCTTCTTCAAGATCCTCCTCATCATCCCCTCTCTACTGTCCCCTTACTCTTATCATGAAACCACTACTAATAAGAGGCTCTAAAGTTTCTATAACATTATTAGCTTTAAGTTCAATGCCATTTTTCTTCAAAATTTCTATTATGAGACAAGGGAAATACAACCTTTAGGAATGGTTTTTAACAATAGCAACTATGTAATCATAAATCCATAGTCCCATATTAATACTCTTATTCTTGTCTAAACAATATAAAAACTTGGCTCTGTCAAGGCCAATGGTAGCTAAATGAGAAGTTGGGGTCCAGTTATACCAGAAATCTTCTTCAAAATTCTATACCTAGGCAACAACTGAGATTGAGTGATCTGTTCTTGACCCTTAATGGTGCAGCCAGCAAGTTCTTTCTATATATCATTCTTTATGATTTTCAAAGAATAAATATCATGATCAACACCCCTAGGTATATCTAGAAAGCCATTGACAATATTTGGAGAAAAAAGGAATGTCTTTTCCTCTACAATAAACTAGATGATACCTAATATTTCAAGCATCATTAATATGATCCACCACATTTGCATAGAATTCTCTAATTAAAGAAGTAACAGGAAGTTGAAATTGTGTTACTAACTTGCTCCACTATCGGTCCTGAAGAAGAGCATCAAGAGAATATGTGGCAAAGGTTTCTGGCTTGACAAATCGTTTCTTCCAGAGCTCCCTTGTTACAATGTAATCACCATGTCATTCCTTGATTTCTTCGTAAGCAAACTTGTCGTCAATAGGATTGAATCCTTCAAGAACATCAGAGTGATTCACATGCATGTCAAAATATTTACTTTTGGCTGGATCATCATGATCAGATGACTCAGTGTCTTCACCATTCTATGCCTCTGAGTCTTCTTCATCATTATTTTAAACTTCTTTAGGCTCTTGTGAAGGATCAACATTCTTTTGAGTTTTTGGTTGAGTCGGATGTGACTCCTCTTATGGTCCTGTGACGGTGACTATGAAGGAGAATTGTGTAGGGCTGGTTCCATCTTTCTTGACTAAAATCGAAGTTTTGGTCCCATTTTGGTTAACTGAAGCTGCAATATAAAAACCCTAGCAGACACGATTTTAAGTTCAATTTGACAAGGGAAAAACGAGATAATGAAGGAAATATAAGATAATGTTCTTTTAAATCAAGAATCCTAACAAAATTAGGATAACACAATTTCAAAACTCCCCCTCAAAATCTGATTTTTTATTTTCAAAATATTTCTCAAGAAAGTAAATTACAAAAATTTAGGCATTTAATGAATTAAATGAAATGCTTGAATGTTTTGAAGTCCTGCCACTTTTAACAATATTTCAATTTCAAACCTGCTTGCTATTGTATCAACCTTGTACACATGTAACTCACACAATCAATTACACAGCTGAGTCAGTAAAAAAAATAATAAAACGACAATCATATATATCACAACTGCACTTGTTATCTCAATTGTGACTACAACATCCTGACATCATGTAATTTATTTTAATAAAGCATTTTTTAGAGCTACATAAATATTCAATAAATTAAATCTAGACTGCTGCATTGACACATAAACCAAATTGTAATCAAGTGGTCAATCTCAGCATATCTCCAAAATACATAGAAATTGATCCCAATTGAAATTAAACACAAATACAGTACCTTTCACACAGGTATGGTGGTAGCCTTTTTCATGTTGAATAGGCAATCTAAGCATGTTTCCTAGATACACATGAATTGCTTTCGATGGATGACTTTCACTTAGGATATATAGGTAGCCCTTTATGTATTAACAATAAAATTTCATCAATTAAAAACAGTAATGAAAAGCACTAAATTCAAACACAAATAGCCCCAAAATGCAAATGAAAAGAAATTTCATGATATTTCAGATATCTTATATGTGACAAAGGCAGTATTCAATCATGTAATTGACACACACCAATAGCCTTTCTCAGCTTTTCAAATCTTGAGGAGTCTAGTACATTAGTAAACAAATCAGCTAGTTGGTTTTCAATTGAAATATGCTCAATGTGGAATGTTCTAGATTGAACTAACTCTCTAATGAATTAGTACCTAATGTCTATGTGTTTAGTTATTGAGTGTTAGACAGGATTTTTGGAGATGTTAATTGCACTTGTGTTATCACAAAAAACTATCATGGATTCTTGAGTGATTTCATAGTCTCCAACATTTGTTTCATCCACCACAATTGAGTATAGTTGCTACCCGCAACTATGTGCTCAGCCTTAGCAGTAGAAAGTGAAATTGAGTTATGTTTCTTGTTGTGCCAAGCCATCAGGTTGTTCCCAAGATAGAAACACCTATGGCACTCTTTCTAACATCCACAATGCCAACCCAATCAACATCACTATAGCCTACAAAAGATGAATTTGTGTCTTTAGAAAACCAAATTCTATATTTTGTAGTCCCTTGAACATACCTAATTATCCTCTTGACTGCTGCTAAATGCTGTTCTTTGGGACATGACTGGAATCGTGCATATAAACCTACACTAACACTTATGTCAGGTTTGCTTGTTGTAAGATATAAAAGGCTTCCAATCATGCTTCTGTACAAGCTTTGATCAACATCATTTCCAGCATTATTCTTTGACAGTTTGAGATTGGTAGCAATAAGTGTTCTCATTGCTTTATTCTTGTCCATTTCAAATCTTTTCACTAAGCTCTTTGTATACATAGTTTGAGAGATGAAAATGCCATCATCAAGTTGTTTAACTTGAAGTAAGAGGAAAAATGTTAGTTCACCTACCATACTCTTCTTAAATTCTCCCTATATAAGCTCAACAAACTCATTAGTTTTATCATCAAGAGTAGAACCAAACACTATATCATTAACATAGGTTTGAGCCATAATAATATACTTAGATGCATGCTTTATGAGCAAGACTTTGTAATTGCTGCCTCTAGTATACCCCTTACCAATGTTGTAAATCTTTCATACCAAGCTCTTGGAGCTTGTTTTAAACCATATAGAGCCTTCTTTTAGTTTAAAAACATAAGTGGGATACTTAGGATCAACAAAGCCTTTTGGCAAAAAAAGCTTCCTCATTTAAAATGCCATTTAGAAAAGCTGTTTTAACATCCATTTGAAAGAGTTTGAAGTTTAACAAATAGGCAATAGCAAGCAGTAACCTAATAGATTCTAACCTAGCCATAGGTGCAAAGGTTTCATCAAAATCTATTCCCTCAATTTGTGCATACCCTTGAGCAACTAATCTAGCCTTATTCCTAATCACTTGCCCATTTTCATCACTTTTATTATCAAAAATCCATTTAGTTCTAATGACATTAGTGCTTTCAGGTCTGGGAACTAAAGTCCAAACTTGATTTCTTTCAAATTAATTCAGCTCATCTTACATCGCTTCAATCCAGGCTTCTTCCTTAAGGGCATCATTAATAGATTTAGTTCTACAAGTGATACATGACAAGAAAAACTCACATGATTCTTTACTTTACTTTTGGTTTTATCTCCACCTTCTAGACTTTCAATGATAGAAGTGGTAGGATGTGCGTTTTGAATTCAGGTTGGGGGATCCTTGGTCTTATCATCGATTTTGATTTCATCTCTGCTCAAATGAATGCTGTCAAACATTTAAGTCTCATCTGTCTTAACTTTTATAGTTTCATTCTATGTGACTAGTTCTAAGTTTTATGCAGAATTTATTCCAGTTCTATCAATAGGTTCTCCAAGATTTTATATTGCTTCTTCATGTGAAAATTCTGCAAAATTATCACAATCGTCAAACACAACATTAGCAGATTCCATAATGTTTTTAGTTCTCGTGTTATAGATCCTATATGCTTTGCTATTCAATGAATAACCAATAAAAACACCATCATCACTTTTGGCATCAAATTTGTCAGGTTGTTCCCTGTCATTGAGAATATAGCATCTGCAACCGAATACATGGAAGTATTTAAGGTTAGGCTTTCTCCCTTTTAGCAGCTCATAAGGTGTTTGATAGGTTCCTAGCATTAAAAAAACTCTATTGATAACATGCTGTATTGATATCCTCCACCCAAAACCTTTTGTAAGCTTCTTTTTGTTCAACATCACTCGAGCAATTTCTTGCAAGGTTCTATTCTTCCTCTTCACTACTCCATTCTATTCAAGTGTCTTCGGAGTAGAAAATTCATTAGTGATGCCATGAAGTTTACAAAAATCTACATAACTCTTATTTTCAAATTCTTTCCCATGATCACTTCTGATTCTAGTAATTCTTTAAATGTTTCTGTTCTGTTCATTTTTTGACATGACACATAAGTTTCTAAACACATCAAGTGTATCAGATTTTTTTTTAACAAAATCTACCCAAGTATACCTAGAATAGTCATCTACACAAACAAAAACATACCTTTTTCCCTGCATTGCTTTGAACTTGCATTGGACCCATGAGATCCATATGTAACAATTCAAGAATCTTTGAAGTACTAAGAAAAGAATTATAAGTATGTGACCTTTTAATCTGCTTAATTTGGCAATGACCACACACAATGTCATGTTTATATTCAAACTTAAGTACTCCCCTAATTGCACCAGTCTTAGTTATTTAACTAAGTCTTTATAATTCATGTGGCCAAGTCTTTCATGCCATAGTTTAATCTCTGAAGTTTTGACATGCAATGCACTCAGTTTAGTTAATAATTAACAATTATCATTAGACGTAATTCCTTCAAGAATGCAATTCTTGTTGGAATTAAGAACCATGCATTATTCTTATTGAACTCAACAGTATATTTATCATCACAAATCTGACTAATACTGAGTAAATTAACTTTAAGACCTTCAACATAAAGAACATTATTAAACTCAAGTAAACCATCAACACACAACGTACCATCACCCATTACTTTGCTCTTGGCACCATCTCCAAATGTGATTGAACCTTGGCTACATGATCTGAAATTTTTTAGCAGGTCTTTATTACCTGTCATATGTCTTGAACACCACAATCAAAGTACCAGGAATCATTAGTGAATGCATTCAAAACAGATAATACAACATAACATTTATTTGTGTTCTTTTTAACCCAGTTATGTTGTGCTTTATGTGACTGCTTGTATTATGTGTTATGAGACTGCCTATCCCGCTGTTTATTTTGATACAACAAATTGTTCAGCTTATAGCATCTAGGTCTAATACGGCCCTTAATTAACACCACAAAAGTAACAAGTTGGCACAAATTTTCTAGTCACAGACATCGTGAATTTAATGCAACGTGATGATACACTATGAAATGAATTTTTTGAACTTTTGAAGGAAGAGTTTTTACCTGAACTTGAAGTCCCTTTACCTGATCTCTGTGAATTTTCTAATTTGCTTAAGACATTAGATTTTGATGATTTTGATTTTGTTGAGGATTATGATTTCTATGAACTGCTTGATCCAGAAGCTTGACAAATGTTATTTTTGAAAAAGATGCTTGGTTGTGTGCTTTAAAACCCAATCCATGCTTGATGTTGTTGTTTCTCCCTTGAACTAGAATTTCATCTAGCTTTTTGGTTCCTTTTGACAGAAACTGAATAGATATTTCATGCTCCTTTATGAAGTCATCCTTCTCAGCCAACTATAATTTCAGTTTCTTAATAATTGTGTCAAGTTCAGTAACATTCTCTTCCAAAAACACTTTCTCACATGTGACAATTTCAATCTCTTTAATCAACTCTTATATTCTCTTCTCATTTTCTTTGTTCTTTTAAATTTCTATTTCACAAGCATGATGAAGATCGTTGTATGCTACCTGTAGTTTTTCATAATAAGTCAGATAAAAAACAGATTCAGTGTCAGTTACCTCAGTTATAACTAATCCAGTTGTCTCTGATATGATTCCCTTTCCTTTATCTAATGCAAATACAACAAATGTAATGTAACCATTCTGATGTTCATGCTCATCTTCACTACTTTCAGAGTCATAGTAACTCCATGTAACATTTAATCCTTTGCCTTTCTTCTTTGAATTTGGACATTCAGACTTGATATGTCCGAATCCTAAGCATTCAAAACACTACACTTGAGTTTTCTTCTCAAGTTCTTTGTTAAATCTCTTAAAGTCAACTACATTTTTCTCTTCTTTCTAACCCTTACACTGATTCTTATTTTTGGAATTTTTCTTAAGAAATTTCTTAAAATTTCTCACCATTAAAGCCACTTTTTGGTCATTTGAGATTTCTGAATTGTCATCATCTTCAATAGCTTTTGATGAAAAGGCTGCTAGAGCAATAGATTTGCTTTTCTTGATTTGTGGCATGAATGTCATCTCATAGGACTGAAGTGATCCTAGTAGCTCATCAATTTTTAGCTCATCGAGGTTCTGAGTATCAGTGACAATAGTAGCTTTGGCTTGATATTTCCCGCGTAATGAATTGATATTTTTAGAACAACATTAGCATCACTATAAGTCTTGCCCAACAAAGTGGCAACATTTGTTATCTCACAAAGTCTTGCATAGAATTCTGGGACTGTCTCATCTTCTTGCATTTTGATTTTGTCAAATTGAGAGTCAAGTATCAAGATTTTAGTTCTCTTGACTGATGCAGTCCCTTCATATTTGTTTTGAAGTCTCTCCCATGCATCTTTGGCTTATGTGCAGGAATAAATAACACTAAATGCTTTTGGATTGACTGCTTTGAATAGGGAATGAATGGCTTTACAATTCCATTAAACTGCACCATAACGTTGCTGATTTCAAGCTGATTCTTCTTTCACAACTCTGACACTGCCTAGATTAACTTGAATAGTTGGACTTCGACCATAGATAAGAGTTTTCCACACCGTCTCATCAATTGCTTTAAGAAATAACTTCATCTTAGCCTTCCAGTACCTATAATTGCTTTCATCGAGAAGAGGTGGATGATTGATTAACCCTCTGTGCTTATGAAAGTCCATAGCTTAAGAACAATGACAGGATCTACACAAGTATGTTAATGCTCTACTCTAATACCAACTATAAGTTATGATTGTTACGTAAGACAGAACTACTGCAATTATATCAAATGTAATAAAACGTAAATAAAATTGCATAAAGGAGATTAACATGGTTCAACTATAACTAACCCACACCCACAGGTAACCCAGCTACAATGCACTATGATGTTCACGTTTACAAGAACTAGAACTTTAGAGTTGATGAACTCCCTGTTCACTCACACTCACCTATCCTATATAAGCAGTATTCTAATCACCTAAAATTCCATCCATAACAAACCAACTCTTTCCTTGCTGCACTCCTTAAAATTTGAATCCCTCTCAAATTGTATTGCAAGTTCCCAATGAGATAACCCCACTCTTCTAGTTAATCACAAACATGATAAGTGATAATACTTAACATTACTAAAACTAAACTCATACAGCCTGCACACAAAATGTTACAAGACATAAGGAAAAAAAAAACTTCTAGTTATATAAGACTTGTCCAGCAAACTATCCTTATTGAACAAGGATTCTTCAAGATATTTCCTAATTGTAATTATCCTGTAGATCTTGCAAGTATAGGAAACCTAAATCGTGTTAGGATATTGAGTAAATCAACAAAATATAAATCCATTCCTAAAGTGAGATAAAATCAATACTTTCCTAAAGTAAATCCAAATCCTGGAGATAATATCCAGTTAACTTACACATAACTAAATCAATTCAAAACAGGAAAGAAAAATATTGCAAGATTTGTTTTCTCTCAAAATGCCAACACATCAATACCACATAGATTGACTACGACATATGGCAGTCCACGTGGCATTGTCCTAACAAATGTGATTCAATTCAATCCAATTTCTTAAATTTTTGTTCTACAAGAAGTCCACGTGTGTCTTCAATATAATAATTTTTACCTTCTTCGGCTCTAGTACATGGTGTTGGGTAAGTTTTCCAAGTCTAAAAAAGTCAGACCAATAGTAAGGATCGAAAGAAATATAACTTAACTAGGGTTTTTCTGTTTAAATCTTAATCACCATCAAATCATTAGACCTTACTTTTAAATTTATTTTATCAGAGATTTTAGATTGACTTAATTAATAATTTCTAAATTACCTTTCTATTTGTATCTTATCTCTTAATTATATATACTCGATCGCAGTTCTCACGCTTAGTTTAACTTTGTCGGTGGAGCTATAGACTATTTCAATGACGAATTGACAACCCATATATATAAAAGTGAAATTACTTCCCTTTGTTTGGTTAGTTAAAATTAAATTATCAAAGCACTATAAATTTAAAGAAAAAGGTTTGCTGCTGCTATCAATTTGTTCCTTAAAATTTAAAGTTAAAGACACGTCTACGTCTAGACGTGCAGATTCCAACTTTCTCTCATGCTGTAACTGCACTAGCTGGCAAAGAAAATGATATCTAAATTAAAAAGATTACACGATATATAATTACAAATGGATCATAAAAGCAATGAAGCTATTTTATTTGTTCTTGAAGTCAAAGACACGTCTATATTAAGATATAGATTCCAACTTTCTCTCAGGCACTAATATAATATAATATAATACAATATAATATAATATATATATATATGCCATTACACATCATCCTAATAAATAATTGCACATAATTAAGTAAATCATATTACACTTATAAACTTTTTGATATATAACGTGATTAGAAGAGAAAATTCTAATAACAGCTAATATCAATATAAATTGATATGATAATTTTGGAATGAGTCTGTCTAAAAATATTTTTATAAAGAATGTAGAAGCTAAGAACCTAAGAATTAATATATTATGTATTTTATTACAATTTTTAAAACACAAAAATAAATATAAGATAAAAAAACTAGGGATGTACCATGTGAAGTGGGTAATACAAGCGAGGTCATCATAATTGAAAAGAAAAGGAAATGGTAATAAATAAGATTATCCTGTATTCAAAAAATTGGTTAGGTCAAGAAAATCATTTCTGTTGTACAAATGTGGGCATTCTATTGATAACATTCTCTGCGGGGAAGCACGCACAAACTCAACTGCGCGTTACCACTTCCGCCCACAGCTCAATCAGTTAATTGCTTATTAAAAACTTTTACATAGAAGGACTGAATTGTCTATATTTGATTATTTTATGGTAATTGTATCCCATGAAAGACCATTAAAATATAAATAGTCAGGCCATATATATAAACTTAAACTTTCGACTTAATTTTATGATACTAATTATTGACCATTCATCCAATTTTGTGATCCAATGGTTTGAAGGATGATGAGTTGGCATTTTACATATACATCAACTCAAGAACATAATCTTAGTGTCATAGACTTTGAACTGCAAGAGTTTTAAAGGTAGATATGGTTACTGATTACAAATCAAAAGAGGGAATAACATAATTAATAATAGTTTTTGATAAAATTAAAGAAAGCACCTAACTACTAGAGGGATCGGTGGTACATTAAAGACTATTAACTAGAAAATAATGTAAAGTGGATCAACGTTCACCAACAACCTCACTATTCAAGATTCCAAACTAGGGATGGCAAAATCCGAGGCCGGGGCTCGGATTGGGGGTCCCCGGCCCCGGCCCCGGTCACCAATTGCAAACCCCGGTCCTGGGAAATTCCCCAGAAATTTTTCTCGAAGCCGGGGCCAAATTACCCCGGGTGGGGCTGGGTTTTCCAATAACCAGGGATTAAAACCCGGGTTGCGTAATTTTTTTTTAATTCTGAATTTTTTTTTTGTTATGTTATATATATATTGCATGCGGAATTCATTGTAAAGTGGGCTGCAGCCTAATGGTGTCCTATCATAGTTGTTGCCTTATTGTTTCCAATAGAGAAGTGGTTCAAATCTCATGAATAGCATTCTTTAAAACTCATTTAATTTATGTTTTATTATTAAAATTTGTTGCAACCTTAATTCACAGGCTGCAGCCGAGTGGTAAGCTGCATGTCATTTTCTTGTGTTGACAAGGGGGAATAAGTTCGAATTTCTTTCATTACAACACTTCAAAAACTCATTTAATTTATTTTAGGTGGGCTGGGTTGGGTCTCAGCTTGGGTCTAAGTTGTTAGGGTTTTATGAGTTATTTAGAAAAATAGTTTGTGGGCTTAGGGGGTTATGTTTAAGAATTGAAAATTGATGGACTAAATTGATGCAGCCTTTAATTTTAATTGTGTACCCCGGTTTCAATTCCGGGTCCCCGGACCCAGCACCTCTACCCCAGCCCCGGCCAATTACCCCGATTTTTCAGGCAATTCCCCGGCCCCGGATGTCCAGGTTTTTCGAGTCCTCGGCCCGGCCGGATTATTTTACTATCCCTATTCCAAACCTAATTTGAGAATCTATGCATGATAAACCAAGAATATTTCTCAAAGCCAAAAGAGCGGGCTAGTTACAATTAAGTAACCAAAGTACATTCTATGATGCCATATGCATGATTCAATGCTAGACACATAATAATAACACTTTTTCAAAAATATTTTTCAGTTTCAAATTATAATAGTTCATTACTTAATTTAAACTAAAAGTTCATGGTATGTTTAAGAGCATTGTTTGTATACTGTTATCATTTTTCTTAACCGAGTTCAAAATGATCAGATAAAATAACAATAAAAAAGAAACTTCTGAAATGTGTGTGTGTGTGTATGTATGAGAAATTTCTGTTTTAAGAGTTTCAACAGTTTAAAGTTATTATTATTTATATGAATACACATGTGATAGCCTATTTTAATGAAACTTCAGAAAAAAGGAGAAATGAAGCACGTACGTGCGGTAATGGTTTAATAAGTTAGGGTGTTTAATTATCTCCACTCGCGAAGAAATTAATTGGTCACAAAATGACCTCTAAAGACCTGCATTAGTCAACGACATATATTAAATGCTTGTACCTTATTTTGGCAATATTTAGTTAAGAAAAATGGTGTTTACGTCAGCAAGAACTTCCGAATTGTAGATGTCAACCCTTAAAAAATTGATGGTTGAACAACTCAGTCAAGTATTTCTTTTCCTTATCTTTAATTTTATTTTCGTTTATTTTTTATGTGATTTCTTTACACTCTATTGTCCCCCTTGAGAGCAGCACTACCAAGAGAAAAAGGGGTTCAGCTTAACAGATTATAATGGAACAACTATTCATGTAAGAATTCGCAATTCTATTTGTTCCACACAAATTATGTCAAAGATACGTGTGAAATACGGATAATTTCTAGCGTATATCCCATCCATTCGCTAAAAATTACCTGCGAATTAATACCAAAGGGTGGGGCTTTATGAAACCCTACTTCTAATTTCTATACCCCATTTCTCGAAGTTTTCATTCACCAAAATCTTTTTCTCTTCCTCCATTGACTATGATCACAAATATAAGTCATCCACATTCTAGCGTCAAAGTCGACAAATATATTTAATTGAAATTGACTCTCCAATATACTGATTAATAGATAGTTTGTATAAATAGTTTATATGAGTAGCATTACTCGGGGTTATAATTAACTATTATAACCCCGAGTAATGCTACTCATACAAACTATTTATACATACTCACATATACAAACTGATGTGGTATCTCTATGTGATCGCCACATCACCCATGTTAATTAATGTCATTTATTATTAATATATATCTATCAAATCACTGCATTTATTTATCAAATCACATTATGCCACGACAGTTTATATGGGTGAGTTTGTAAGAGTAGCATTACTCTTATAACCCCTCTAAAACCACCATGGAAAAAGGTGATTTTTACGCTAATGCCTCCATATGGATGATTTTCTTCAAAAAAAAAAAAAAGACAGAATGTCAAAAAGATGATACTAACAATCTTTAATCAAAAATATAAACATCCAATGAAGGGGTTTAAGGCTTGTATCTATGAATAATTGTAATTCCAAGTTGTTTGCTTCAAACTCTATAATTCGTGGTCAAGTGTGTGTGTGTATGTGTGTGTGGGATTGAGACTTAAACTTTAAACTTACATCTCCACCATCTAATCACCACACATTTAAATATGATCTAATGGTTGAAGGTCATACTACAGTACATCGATTGTACCATACAACCGTTTTCAAATTTTTTATAAATTAAGTGTAAAACTTGTAAATCCTTGCATAAAAATCATAAATGTAAAAAAAAAAGTTGTAAATGAATAATTTTTCATATTTATGACTTTTATACAATAATTTACAACTTTTACATTAATTTACAAAAAATTGAAAATAGTTGTACACACTACAAGAATTTTTTAAATATTTGTCACTCTAAAATTTTTTTATTTGACGGTCTTTTGAAAATGTGAGAAATATAATATTATTTTGGAAGTCAAACCTATCTTTTAACCTTCTTTGGCGCTTTTTGTCTTTTGTCAAGCATATATTTATCACTTTTTTTTTAAGTAGTGTCAAGGGACAACTAAAGAAAAAAGAAAGAAAAGACATAAAACCAAAACAAATTAGACGATACTCAATGCTTAGACTATTCTATGAACTCTTTGTCTTCAATCTTTCACTCTCACCCCTCGTTCACCTCATTTCACTCTTCAGTTTTGAAGTGCCAGACTCACTCATGTCTCCTTCTCTTTCGCTCTCTGTCCTTTGAAGCCCTCATAGATGGCTTCACATAGACTCACGTCCACGCTCCGTCGCTCGTCTCTTAGGCGATCCACCTCTAAGTCCCTATTATCTCACTCCTCCCTCACCGTCGATCAGATCTAGCCACTTCGAATAGCAAGGACTAGGTTGCTTACTTTAGGTTTTCGATCTGATCTTTTCTTTGGTTATTTTTTGAGGAATGTTGAGCGTTTTGTTTCTTAATCTCATGTTGTTATATGATAGTGCATTATAGATATAGAGCTTATTTCTGAATATGTTTTTTTTTTTTTTAATTTGAAACTAAAACCCCTAATTTTGGCATTATACTGAGAAAGAGAGATGACAAAAAAATCACAAATTTTCTATCCAGTTCAGATCCGGTTACATGTCGGTGATTCAAGGAAGGAGTTTTGTAGAGGTGGCTATGGACCTGCTATTATCGTTTCAGGTCTAATTGGTTAATTCCCTATTTTTTAGTTGTTTCTCTTAATCAAATCGATTCACATTTCTGAATCTTATCTAGTGTTTGGAGACTTTTGATACGATTTGTTATTGTGTTAGAGAGTGGAAAGCTAATCATGTGGTGTTCAGCAAATGATGAATGTCAAAGTTACTTGACTTCTCTTTCTTCCTCGTAGGTTCAGAGGTGGGGTGAGCAGCGACTTGGATAGTTTCAACGGTGCATGGTACATGGCCAAAGTAATTGAGCTACCACCACTGACTGCTAGCACTCCTCCTCCTCGAAGAAAGATGAAAAGGGACATCTTTGTTGAGTACCAGACTTTGCTTTTGGATGATGGCTCCAAGCTACTGACAGAGTTCATGGAGCCTGTTTATGTGAGGCCCTTGCCTCCCCTCGACCCTGATCAGCATGTTTTCGAAGTGAATGAGGTCATTGATGCATTTCACCTTGATGGGTGGTGGATAGGGGTGGTGGTGAAAGTATAGGGAGAGTCGAATAGTTACACTGTGTGGTTCGGGGACCCACATGAGTTGCTTGATTTTAAACGCTATGAGTTGAGGACTCACTGGGATTGGGTTGGTCGCAAGTGGGTTCGGTCTCGAAAGAAGGTATTGTAGCTCAGTTCATTGCTTCATGTGTTTTGTTTTGTGAATTATGGAGTTGAACGTCATGAAGTTTGTTCCTTTTTGCATTTCATGGTAAGTGGTAGCATAAAGTTAATTTTTTTATTGGTAGATGTGATAATGTGTTTGTGGGTTTGTTCGGTTTTGAGTAAACAGTTTATTTTTTTAAGATATTTTCAGAGAGATTGGTGAAACATGTGGAGAATGTCGGTGTCTCTCTTCATTTTATGATGGGTTTTTCTTCCTGGAATCACAGGGTAACGCTGTAATTTCTAATGTACAAAAGAAAAACTATTTCTTCTATTTTGTATTTCAATTGATTTAGCCTTCTCTTTCTGCAAAAAAAATTTTTACAGGAAATGCCAGAACCCTTTCTTCTTTCAACTAAAGCTTCTATAGTCAAGGTTTTTACTGGTTGGGGTCATTATGTTATAGTTATAGGTACCCTTTTTTTATCTTATCTCATCTTCTTTAACTTTACTTAAGGAGTGAATGTACAAATTAATTTAACAAGAATAAAACAATTTTGTGTTTGAGTAAATATAAAAAATTTTGTTTGGAGAAATGTCAAATTCAATTACATTTGCTCTTGCACTAGTATCTTGTTAAACAGTCTTCCATTTGGACCCAATTTGTGGTTTTGTTTTCTAGATAATTCATGTGGCTCTGTGATTTCATGATCTCAATGATGGGTAGACTTGTAATTTGTATACTCACCTGCTCACCAGCAAAATTCGTTTCTTGATTTTGTTTGGATGAGAAATGTTATGAATTATAATTGATTGAAACTGGCCAATAGGTGATCCTGACAATGATTTGCTTTTTACTATGCTAGTGGGAAGATAATAAAATCTAATAAGCATTAGTAGAAATCTAGTTCAACTTCTTTTGATTGAAATTTATATTTTAAAAACATTTGAAGAGAAATAAACAATAAAAAAATCATTGTTGAATAAGGTGTTTAGTTTTGTTACAGCCACGAGGGCCGCCCACATGGCCAATGAAATTTGCTCTCTTAAGCTTGCATGGTATGAAAAGTGAGCTTACCAAAATCAGCTTTGCATTTCATGAATTCTTTAATCATTTACTTGCTAATTATTGTCGGCCACATTCTTGCTAATGTGAAAATGAAACAAGTGATACTAATTATTATATTCTTTTGCATATTCCACTCAATTTGCTGTCAAACTTGAATAGTTTTGTCGCTTTCTTGATTGCAATAACTATATTTCCAACTTAGAAAAAATCCAGGTGAAAGTAGGAGGGTAGTGCATCATTTTTTTTTTAATTTTTGTTAGACAGTTATCTTGACAATTTAAATATCTGAAATATATTATTATATTAACTATATATATATATATATACATATCTTTAATTTGTCTGGTTATAATTTGTTGGTGTAATTGTCTAGAAAAATTTAAGCTAAGCATGCTTGATCAATTTTTAATTAACTATTATGGTGATGTTCAAGACATCTTAGGTTGGGCAATGCACTGAGTAGTTGCCTATTATACATTAATTATGCCTTCTATTTTCAATATACATATAAAAAAAAGGTTAATATAGTTTATAGTCTATTGGTTTATATGATTTGATGGATTCTAGTTGACACTCTTGTTAGGGTATCTTGTTTTGGTTCGATAGGCAGATTTTATTTTTCTATGGTGATTTGTTTTTGTTAATATTTCACATCGGTTGTCATTAACTAAAGTTTTGAACTTCTCCTCCTTAGTCCCTAATCTTTATCTATACTTAACAAAATATTTTATAGGTGATGTCAGTTTTCCAAGCAATCTCCATAATTGGTCATACTCTGTCTCCTTTCGACGAAAATAATTTGATACGTTGTTTTGGATTTGGTGATGGTAATTATACTTTTTAGCATTATTTTTGGTACATAACATGTAGTTATTTTCTCTTGTATTTGCTATATGATTATTTCTCCTTTTGTAGCATCAACACATGACCAACATGTATTCAGCTTTTATGCTGATCCACGACGTTATTGCCATGGTTTTGAGGAAGTCCTTGCACGTTATAGAGAGATTGTTCCGCACTTGAAGTTGTCAGGTTATTGATATGCTCCCATACACTGCTCTAAAGTTTTCCTTTTACTGCCTTGGTGAGATATTTCTAGTTAGTTTATTGATGGCTAGTGTTTAATGGTGTTATTATAATATTCTGTTTACAAGTACTGAGAGCCAGAAAATATCTTTCCAGAGTTTGGGGTCAGTTTGCCTGTTTATCTTCTAAAGAATATGCATTTGACTTTAGTGATTGATGCAGTTGTGGAAAATGATTTTCTGGGCTATCACTAATATCTTTTTAGTAATTACTAGGGGTTTTTAGGTTCTCTTCTTGCACGATTACATATGTTTATACTAGATAGTTTGGCTGGGAAGGTCTTGTGTAGAAGTATTGTTAATTTCATTCTGGACTTAATAATTGCCAATGGTGTATATTATGATAATTTCTTTTCCTTTTTTAAGGCCCGACCTCATTTGCCCCTATTATTGATGCGACAATTGACATTGTGGAGGAAAGCAACTGGCAGTATCATGTACTCGTCATTATTGCTGATAGACAGGTTCTGGAAAAGCTTTTTTCTTTTTGTTTTTTCCTGCCATATCTTTTACAATGGCTTCATTTTTAATTTTTCTATTTGTTATCTTCTCCTTACGGTTCTGGAATTTTTATGGGTCCAAGTAGGTTACAAGGAATCCTGATACACCAGCTGGAAAGTTCAGTCCACAAGAACAGGCAACTATAAACTCCATAGTTGCTACCAGGTAAAGTCATACCATCTCCTGATATGGAGCTGCAGTCATGTTGTTATTGTTGTTTTGATCAGTCGCATTTTTAACACACAGCCATTATCCTCTATCAATCATTTTGGTTGGAGTGGGAGATGGACCATGGGAGTCAATGCAGCAATTTAATAATAATATTCCTCATCGTTCGTTTGACAATTTCCAGGTATATAATAATGTCTATCTAGTGAATGATGTGTGCAGTAACTTCATAAATGTGATTGTTTCTCCAAATAACATCTTAATAATTTTAGGGTGGCACTAATTCCCAGAATACACTCAAACTGAATTTCTAGGTTAAGATTTAGAATATTAACTAGTAATTTGGTCGAGAGGTGGCAATGCATATAGGCAATGATGGTGTAATTTGCTTAATCAGTTGAACATTATTTTTCAAGTTGTAAATCATATAATATAGTGAAAAAGGAAAATATGACATTGTGTGGTTTAAAGAATTTGGATCCTGGTAACCTCTTGTAAAATTGAGTGGTTTAAAGAATTGGATCCTCAAGTGATCCCTTCAAAAGCAGTTCTATCTCACGATAGAAATGAAGCATTTTTAAGTACTCCGGTTAAAGAAAATGGAACTGGGAGCCAACCCAGTTTGACTCCTGTTGTGAGTTCAGTTAGAAAACATTGTCCACATATTTAGTCACTCCTTGTTTAACTAGTTACTGGTGTTATTTGGTTGTGATGATCCCTTTTTTATGTATATGCTTGTGCATACGAGTATATTTCTTTAAATACTTGGCGGCTAAAAACTGCCAAATATATTTTTTTTCATTTTTGAAATTATTATACTTGGCAGCCAAAAACCGCCAAGTATTTTTTTTTTAATTTTTAAACCTATTATACTTGGCGATCAAAAACCGCCAAGTATAGTCAGACGCATATTTGGCAGGTTGACTGACCGCCAAATATAGTCAAATTAACTATATTTGGCAGTGCCATTGGTGGCGCTTTCAAGACCGCCAAATATATACATATTTGACGGTCAAAAACTACCAAATATGATCATTTCTCTTGTAGTGACAATTTTTCATTTATAACTTTTTTTTTCATATTTACAATTTTTATACAAGGATTTACAACTTTTACACTAAATTTACAAAAATTTTGAAAACGGAGCTGATTACGCCCAAAATATACCGCGGTTATTGTAGTATACGTTGAGGTGTCGAATCCACAAGGAGGCTTTCGATAAAAGAGGTTCGTAAAACAAAAATATTAAAAAGATAATAAAAATGTAAAATTTAACTTTGAAGTGATTAGTTCTAAAGAAAGTTCAGTGTTTAATAATTGGAAACAATCGATGGTAATTAAGAAGTAAGGCATCGAGAATCACTTATATGTTTTGTAAATCTAATCTCCACTTTGATTCAATAATTATAAATCAATTGAAAGTTTCACATCCCAAACAATCAATCGAAAAATATGTATAGTATAGCATAAATGACAAACACATGTATTTGATATGCATAAACTCTTTACAAGCAATATTTACCAACAACATTCATCCTTACAAGTTATCCAAGAGCGACAATATATCACATGACAATATTGCAGTAAAGGACTAACTCATAAAACAAAACTACCAGTAACAATTATAATTCAACACGGATTACATAAAGAAAGCATGATTGAATTTATATGAAATTGAGAATTATAATTTCTGGATTAAAAAGAAATCACAAGATGAGAAAGAGTTTAACACATAAACAAACATACAATCTTTATAGCCCTTGAGGTAGAATGAAAGTGGAGAAATAGATAAACTATACATACAAGTTCATCTCTAGCCTCACCAAGAGTTCTAGCCTAACTTACAATTCATTCTTATCATTTCTAAAAAGAAAATACAAGAGAGAATTGTAATATACAATGATAAAAATGTGAACTCAAATGATTTTTTTTTTCTCTCCATTCAATTCCTCAAGTTGTCCTTAAATAGGTGGTGAAATGGAACTATTATACCAAACTTTCACCAATTTTTCCACATTGGCGGCCACCAAACATTCCACCAACTTGCAGCTGATTTTTGACCACCAAATGGACCGAATTGGGCTTTCTGGAAAACATGAAAGTTGTAGAATTTTGTCTTAGCTTTCCAGGGCCACCAGATTCATGCAATTTGGACAAGTATTCTCTGAGATATGGCCCAAATACTGGACATGGGTCGGGCTGAGAAACAACTACAATTTGGTTTTGTTGTGTCTCAATTTCGGCCCATCAAATGTTGGATTTGGGCTTTTGATTGTTCTTCAACTTTGTGTAAAATTGAGACATGTTGCTCCAGGTTCAATAATCTCTCCATTTTGATCTATAGATTGAGAGTTGTGTCCATTTTATTAAACCTGAAAAAATGATTTCTATTAATCACAATTTAAGGACAATACTTTATTTCAAGATAAAGACTAAAGAAAATGCAAAAGAAATGAAACAAATGTAAAAGAGGCATAAGCAAAATAATTATGCTAAAATATTATAAAAGCTTTATAATACTGTCTAATTAGCATTAATTATTTATGCTTAAGAGTGTACTTTCATGCGTTTATCGGGAGCTAAAGCCAATGGTTGATAAATAGTTGAGGACCAAATGGCAATACACATCAACATTCAATTATTTCTCCAAATTACCTATATGAGAATAATAACTTCTAGGCTCTTCATCTTCACCCTACAATTCTTATATTTGAAGACTTCAAATGACATCCCTCTGCACTGATTCAAACTCAAGTGTATCTAAGCAACAATCGACCAAAAGGCCATAGAGGCCTTCGACCTAAGCAAGGGAATCCGTGGGGGTAGGGAAACAATTATAAAAACTATGACTCAGAGTAAGGGGTTGTTTGTTTTTCCTCACTTTTCACTTAAATCTTAAAAGACTTAAGACACTAGTGATTATTTTCTATTTTTTTGCTGAACCTATGACTTAATTTAAGTGATTTATCAATTATTAGAAAAAGTGAAAATTTTTCACTTAAAACTGAATTATAAATGTCTACATCTATAACAATTTTTTTTTCCAAAAATCCTTTGTATTTTTAAATATTATTAAATAAAAATATATATTTTTAAATAATAATAAATATTTAAATTTAAAATTTTATTTTTATTTTTATTTTTATTGATTAAGAAATCTGGTGGTGGGTGATGATCGGAAAGCTGCCATCATGGGCAACGGCCGTCATGCTTGGTGTGAGTCCTACGACATAACTAGTACCATCATGATCATCTTCGAATGATCTTACTGTTAGCCCTAAGGCTATATGATAATTTTGATGATAACAATACACATTGATTCATTGAGATTTACTAATATATTTATTTATGTGCAAGAATAAGATTATTGAAATAATTATAAAATCAAGAAGGGGCTTATTAAAATGAAGTGTTGAAGCTAAGGAGAAGACTACATGTTAAAGGCACCAAAGTTTAAGTACAAGGTTTGATTCAAGGAATGTGACACATGAGCAATGTTTAATCAATTGGTCATATATTTCTCTATAAATGCCCAAATTACGTGATTCTTGAGCCTTTGGAAAGCTTACCCAATTTATAACATTTCATATGTTTTAAAGAAATTCAAATTTTAAGTGTAAGATCGTCCAAATCATCATGCAAGTTGAAAGACAAATGGAAGCAGCTGACATGAGCACCGAATACTCCTTTGGACATATCTTGAGCTAGAAAAATCAAAATGACTTGATTCTTGTGGCATTAGAAAGATGACTTAATGGGCACATTTCATATTTTTTGAAGAAATTCAAATTTCAAATGGAAGGCTGACATAATTGACATGCAATTCGGTGGACTGACACAGAGAAGAAAAATCAACTCACATGAGCACCGAATGGTGTTTTGGCCATATCTTAAGATAGAGATATCCAAATTCTTTGAATCTTAATGTTTTGGAAAGCTTATTCAAATATGAAGATCTTTTATGTTTTGAAGAAATTCAAATTTCAAACGGAAGGCTGACAGAATTATCATTCAAGTCGGTGGACTGACACATGGAGGAAAAATCAAGTCACATGAGCACCGAATGGTGTTTTGGCCATATCTTGAGCTACAGATATCCAAATGACTTGATTCTTGATGCGTTGGAAAGCTTATTCAAATGTGCAGATCTTTTATGTTTTACAGATTTTCAAATTTCAAACGGAACATTGACAAAAATGGCAGACAAAATTACGATTTTTATGGTGGGCAGAAAATTTGGAGATGGTGTCTTCACTTGATTAAGTTCATCCATTTGCCTATAAAAGGAGCCCTTCTCCCATGCATTCAGTAGAGCAAGAGAAGTATTTTATCAAGCAAAAAGCAAGAGAAATATCAAGTCTAGAGAGCTTTTATATTATTTATCTACTCTTTGAAGAGAGTTATACTTTTGTTGTAAAAATTATCTTTGTTCTTGTATTGTGGTGAGAGTGAGATATTATTGTAAAGGATAATAGTTATCCTTGAGAGAACTCTTGTTGTGTGTTAGCAAGAGTTGAAGGAAGTTGCCTTGGTGAGGTTGTTCATCAAGAAGAACTCTTGGTGTGGTGTTATCAAGGTTGAAGGAAGTTGCCTTGGTGAGGTTGTTCATCAAGAAGAACTCTTGGTGTGGTGTTATCAAGAGTTGGAAGAAAAAGTCTTGGTGAGGTTGTTCATCAAGCAAGTTGTAAAGATTTCTACAACTTAGTTGAAAGCTTAGCTCGTGGAAGCTAGGAGCCCGTGGACGTAGGCAAGGTTTGCCGAACCACGTAAATTGAGTTTGCACTCTCTCTATCCCTATACTCTTTACATTTACTTGCACTTGAGATTATTTATTATTGCTATTCTCTTGATTGCATCTTAGATAACTTCTATTTTCATCTTCTTCACCTTCTATTCTCAAAAGAAAAAGTGAAATAATTTTGATCTTTCAAGAAAAGTTTTCTAAATCCGTTTTGATAAATAAAAACCCAATTCACACCCCCTCTTGGGTTGTCATACCTGGGTCAACAAGTGGTATCAGAGCAAGGTTGCTCATTTTTTTAAATCTTAACCGATTTTGAGCTATGGCAACTTTTAATTCAACTTCATATGTTGAGGGCTTTCTATCTCTAGACCTCCATTTTTTAATGGAAGTGATTACTCTTATTGGAAAACTAGAATGAGTATTTTCTTGAAATCTTTTGATTATGATTTGTGGTCTATTGTTTTGGAAGGACCTTTTGTTCCTACCAAAATTGAAAATGGGGAATGCATGCTTAAAGAACCTAAAGAGTTTAGTGAAGATGATAAAAAGAAATTGAGTTTGAATGCTAAAGCTATGAATGTGTTGTATTGTGCTCTAGATAGAAATGAGTTTAATAGAATATCTACTTGTTC
The DNA here is from genome assembly GCA_013180625.2 of Boswellia sacra. NCBI lineage: Eukaryota > Viridiplantae > Streptophyta > Magnoliopsida > Sapindales > Burseraceae > Boswellia > Boswellia sacra. The sequence continues at coordinate 306,633 of SNVD02013559.1, read as the reverse complement.
TACGGCACAAGAAATATGGCACACACTTGAAGTAACTCATGAAGGAACTAGTCAAGTTAAAGAATCTAAAATTAGTATGCTAGTTCATAGTTATGAGCTTTTTAAGATGAAATCGGATGAATCAATTTCTGAAATGTTTACTAGATTTACGGATATTATTAATAGTTTGAAATCTCTTGGTAAATCTTATTCTAATGTTGAAATGGTGAGAAAGATTCTTAGGTGTCTACCAAAATCTTGGGAGCCAAAGGTGACGGCAATTCAAGAAGCAAAGGACCTCACCAAACTACCATTAGAAGAACTTATGGGTTCTCTCATGACTCATGAAATCACCTTGAAGGAGAATGAAGAAGAAGATTGTGAAGTGGCAAACATGTGCTTCATGGCTTTAAGAGAAAATGAGATAAGTATTCTAAACCATGATCCTAAGCTTTCATATGATGAATTACTTGAAGCATTCCAAAATTTACATGTGCAAGTTGATAAACAAAATTCAAAAATCAATGCTTTCAAAAAGAAGTCAAAAATCATGTTATCTCAATTAGAAGAGTTGGTGGAAATAAATGAAGCTTTAGAAAATGAAAATGAAATTTTAAAGCAAAAAGATTTTGAAAGTTTGGAAAGTCAAATACATTTATTAAAAACTGAAAATGACATTTTAAAACAAAAGGATTTTGATAAATTGGAGAAACAAAATGCTATTTTGAAAAAGGAAAATAATGACTTAAGAAATATTGTTGATAGTTTTACAAAAAGCACAAAAAATTTGAATTCTATGTTACAAAACCAAAGGTGTGTTTTTGATAAAAGAGGGTTAGGATATAAAACTCATAAAAATCAAAAGTGTTTTAAAAACTATTTTGTTCATACATCTTCTAGGAATAATCCTAATCATTCATGTACTTATTGTGGAAGAAAAGGACACAATATGCATTCTTGCTCCATTAAAAGAAATCCTAATTTGAAACAAATATGGGTTCCAAAAAGTATCATAACTAACCCCCAAGGACCCAAGAACTTTTGGGTACCAAAAAGTTACTCCTTGAATGTTGATTGTAGAGACAAAGGAGTGGCAAACACAAGTGGTACTTAGATAGTGGATGCTCAAGGCATATGACCGGAGATGCCTCCAAATTTTCAAAATTAATCATGAAGAAAGGAGGATATGTGACCTTCGGTGATAATGCCAAAGGAAGGGTAATCGGACATGGTGATATTGGTAACCCTTCTTCACCTATTATTAAAGATGTTTTGCTTGTTCATGGTTTGAAACATGATTTGATTAGCATTAGTCAATTATGTGATAAGGGATATTTTGTTGCTTTTGAGCCTAATAGATGTGTGATTAAGGATGTTAGTAACAATAAGACATTATTTGTTGGTAATAGATGTGGTAATATTTATACAATTGATATTGATGTTAATGATCATGTAGAAAATTGTTTCATTGTTAATCATGATGCTTGGTTATGGCATAGAAGGTTAGGTCATGCTAGCATGGACACAATTTCAAAAATTTCTAAAAATGATTTAGTTGATGGTCTTCCAAAAATAAAATTTGAAAAGGATAAGATTTGTGATGCTTGTCAATTTGGAAAACAAGTGAGAACTTCTTTTAAACAAAAGAAATTTATTTCAACAAATAAACCTCTACAATTACTTCATTTGGATTTATTTGGACCATCAAGAACTCAAAGTCTTGGTGGAAAGTATTATGTTTTTGTTATTGTGGATGATTATTCAAGATTCACTTGGGTGTTATTCTTGAAAACTAAAAATGAGGCCATACAAGCTTTTTCAAAATTTACAAAAAGAGTCCAAAATCAAAAAGGGCATTCTATTGTATCCATTAGAAGTGATCATGGTGGTGAAGTAGACAATGTCGCGTTTGAAAATCTTTGTGGTGAAAATGGTTTTGAACATAATTTTTCCGCACCTAGAACTCCACAACAAAATGGTGTTGTTGAGAGGAAAAATAGGACTATCCAAGAAATGGCTAGGACCATGTTGCTTGAAAATAATTTGCCAAAATATTTTTGGGCCGAAGCCGTTAATACCGCATGCTTTATAATCAATAGAGTCCATGTTAGAGCTTTAATAAAGAAAACTCCTTATGAACTTTGGAAAGGAAGAAAACCCAACATTGGATTTTTTAAAGTTTTTGGATGTAAATGTTTTATTTTAAACACTAAGGATAACCTTGGAAAATTTGATGCAAAAGCCGATGTTGGAATTTTTGTGGGCTACTCCAACCATAGTAAAGCATATAGAGTTTTTAATAAAAAGACTCTTACTATTGAAGAATCTATGCATGTTGAATTTGATGAAACTAATGTGATTTCTTCAAAGAATTTAGATGATGATATTGTTGAAGTAGAAAGGCAAATCAAGGAATCAAGGCTTGATGAAAAGAGTCAAGATGATTTACAACTTCAACAAGAAAAGCTTGAGAAAGTAAATGATTCTTCCCAAGAATTACCAAAGGAATTGAGGTATGCAAAAGCTCACCCTAAAGATCTTATTATTGGTGAACCAGCACAAGGTATGAGAACTAGATCTTCTTTTAGAAACTTTTGTAATCATTTTGCATTTGTCTCTCAATTTGAACCAAAAACTTTTAAAGAAGCCGAAAATGACGAAAGTTGGATTTTGGCTATGCAAGAAGAATTGAACCAATTTGAAAGAAATCAAGTTTGGGAATTAGTCCCTAGACCCAAAAATCATTCTATTATAGGCACTAAATGGATTTTTAGAAATAAAGTAGATGAAAATGGCACCATTATTAGAAACAAAGCTAGACTTGTTGCTCAAGGATACAATCAAGAAGAAGGTATTGATTATGAGGAAAACCTTTGCACCGGTTGCTAGATTAGAATCCATTAGAATGTTGTGTGCATTTGCATGTTATAAAAATTTTACATTATACCAAATGGATGTCAAAAGTGCATTTTTAAATGGTTACATTATGGAGGAAGTATATGTAGAGCAACCTCTTGGTTTTCAAAATCATGATTTTCCAAACCATGTTTTCAAACTCAAAAAGGCACTTTATGGCTTGAAACAAGCACCAAGAGCATGGTATGATAGATTGAGCAAATTTCTCATTGATAATGGTTTCGAAATGAAAAAAGTTGATACTACTCTTTTTGTTAAAACAAAATATGATGATTTATTAATTGTTCAAATCTATGTTGATGATATTATATTTGGTGCTACTAATATTTCTATGTGTGAAGAATTTTCCAAGTGTATGCAACAAGAATTTGAAATGAGCTTAATGGGAGAATTAAATTTCTTCCTTGGACTTCAAATCAAGCAATCAATGGATGGGATCTTCATTAATCAAGCTAAATACACAAGAGATCTTCTCAAGAAGTTTGGCATGGATAATTCAAGGACATATAACACACCTATGGGTACATTAACCAAGCTTGACAAAGATGAGAAAGAAAAAGATGTTGAGGTAACAAAATATCGAGGTATGATTGGCTCTCTTTTGTATTTAACTGCTAGTAGACCTGATATTTGTTTAGTGTGTGTATGTGTGCTAGATTCAATCTTGTCAAAGAATCCACCTTAAAGGCTGTATAAAGAGATTTTAGATTATCTTCTTGTAACTCCTGCTAAATCTAGCTACTTTGGTATCCTAAGTGTGATCAATTTTGATCTAATTAGTGTTATTCCCGATGCGGACTTTGCTGGAATTCTTCTTGATAGAAAGAGCACTAGTGGCTCTTGCCATTTTCTAGGACATGCATTAGTCTCATGGTTTAGTAGAAAACAAAATTCTGTTGCCTTATCAATCGCGGAAGCCGATTATATTGCAGTAGGAAGTTGTTGTGCACAATCTCTTTGGATGAAACAAATTTTAAAAGATTATGGTGTGGGTATTTGAATCACATTCTCCCATCAAATGTGATAATACAAGTGGCCATTAACATTTCAAAAAATCCCATACAAACACTCCCCCCCTACAACAAAAAGGACCCCTAAAAGGCCAATATAGGGAAAAAAAAAAAAAAAAAGATTAACATCTTTTATTAAGAGATCAGGTGTCCAAAAGATAATATTTCTTTAGAATTTGTTTCCACCGATAAACAATTAGTGATATAAATTTACTAAACCCTTAGTCAAGATAGATTTGCATATTAGAAGAGAATTAGGCATGTTGGATATATCTTAATTTTGCTTTTATTTGATAATCTTTGAATGGTTAACATATGTTAGGGGGAGAATATATTTAGGGGGAGTAATTAATTTGATTACATCTTTTTGATGATAACAAAAGGGGGAGAAATGGTTGGATTGCTTGTATTTATAACAATTGCTCTCTTTTTGTTTATTCTTGATTTCATTTTCAATTCTTGATTTTAGATATTATTTTAAAGCAATCAATGGTTTGTCATCATCAAAAAGGGGGAGATTGTTAGCCCTAAGGCTATATGATAATTTTGATGATAACAATACACATTGATTCATTGAGATTTACTAATATATTTATTTATGTGCAAGAATAAGATTATTGAAATAATTATAAAATCAAGAAGGGGTTTATTAAAATGAAGTGTTGAAGCTTAGGAGAAGACTACATGTTAAAGGCATCAAAGTTTAAGTACAAGGTTTGATTCAAGGAATGTGATATATGAGCAATGTTCTATCAATTGGTCATATATTTCTCTACAAATGTCCAAATAATGTGATTCTTGAGCCTTTGGAAAACTTACTCAATTTATAACATTTCATATGTTTTAAAGAAATTCAAATTTTAAGTGCAAGATCGTCCAAATCATCATGCAAAAGTGAAAGACAAATGGAAGCAGCTGACATGAGCACCGAATACTCTTTTGGACATATCTTGAGCTAGAAAAATCAAAATGACTTGATTCTTGCGGCATTAGAAAGATGACTTAATGGGGCACATTTAATATGTTTTGAAGAAATTCAAATTTCAAATGGAAGACCGACATAATTGACATGCAATTCGGTGGACTGACACAGAGAAGAAAAATCAACTCACATAAGCACCGAATGGTGTTTTGGCCATATCTTAAGATAGAGATATCCAATTGCTTTGATTCTCAATCTTTTGGAAAGCTTATTCAGATATAAAGATTTTTTATGTTTTGAATAAATTCAAATTTCAAATGGAAGGCTGACAGAATTATCATTCAAGTCAGTGGACAGACACATGGAAGAAAAATCAAGTCACTTGAGTACCGAATGGTGTTTTGGCCATATCTTGAGCTACAGATATCCAAATGACTTGGTTCTTGATGCGTTGGAAAGCATATTCAAATGTGCAGATCTTTTATGTTTTATAGATTTTCAAATTTCAAACGGAACATTGACAAAAATGGCAGAAAAGATTACGGTTTTTATGGTGGGCAGAAAATTTGGAGATGGTGTCTTCACTTGATTAAGTTCATCTCATTTGCCTATAAAAGGAGCCATTCTCCCATGCATTCAACAAGTGCAAGAGAAGCATTTTATCAAGCAAAAAAGCCAAGAGAAATATCAAGTTTATAGAGCTTTTATATTCTTTATCTACTCTTTGAAGAGAGTTGTACTTTTGTTGTAAAAACTTTTCTTTGTTCTTATATTGTGTGAGAGTGAGATCTTCTTGTAAAGGATAAAAGATATCCTTGAGAGAACTCTTTCCTTGGTGAGGTTGTTCATCAAGAAGAACTCTTGGTGTGGTGTTATCAAGAGTTGAAGGAAAAAAGTCTTGGTGAAGTTGTTCATCAAGCAAGTTGTAAAGTATTCTACAACTTAGTGGAAAGCCTAGCTTGTGGAGGAGCTAGGAGCCCGTGGACGTAGGCAAGGTTTGCCGAACCACGTAAATTGAGTTTGCACTCTCTCTATCCCTATACTCTTTACATTTACTTGCACTTGAGATTATTTATTATTGCTATTCTCTTGATTGCATCTTAGATAACTTCTATTTTCATCTTCTTCACTTCTATTCTCAAAAGAAAAAGTGAAATAATTTTTATCTTTCAAGAAAAGTTTTATAAATTCGTTTTGATAAATAAAACCCAATTCACCCCCCCTCTTGGGTTGTCATACCTGGGTCAACATCCATTCTACCAGCTGATCCTACTTCAAAAGCCTCAAGATTGGTGTGCAAACGATTGTCAATTTGGAGATGAACTGACTAATATAATGGATTTCCCAATAAACCCTCGAACTTCTTTTTCAGTCTTAGGTGATGGCACCTTCCTAATGGCTTTGACCTTGTTTGGATCTACTTCTATCCCCTTCTTGCCAACTACAAATCCTAATAGCTTCCCCAAAATAACTTTGAAGACACACTTCTTCAGATTTAGCCGCAGCTTGTATTTCTTCACCCTTTCTAGGAATCTATCTAAGGCCTCAAAGTGACCCTCTCGAGTCTCAGATTTCACTATCGTGTCATCCACATAAACCTCTATCTCCTTATGCATCATGTCATGAAATAAAGTCATCGCCATTCGTTGGTAAGTGGCCCCTGCATTCTTCAATTCGAAAGGCATCACCTTATAACAATCAGTTCCTCATTCCATAATGAAGGTTGTCTTCATCTTATCTTCATTGGCCATTATTATCTGATTGTATCCAGAAAATCCACCCATAAAAGGGAAAATTACACTGGCAGTAACGCTATCTACCAAACCATCGATTTGAGGCAAAGAAAAATCACCCTTTGGTGAGGCCTTGTTTAAGTCTCGGTAATCTACACACATTTAGACCCTTCCATCCTTCTTCGGTACTAGTACAATATTGGCTACCGTTCCAGATACTTCACCACTTTCAGAAACTTAGCTTTAATTTTCTTAGAGACTTCCTTTTTGATTTTTTTAGCCCATTCTAGTCTTATCCTTCTCAGTTTCTACTTAATCGACTTTATATGTGGATAAGTCAAAATTTTATGCTCAGCAATGCTTCTCATAATTTCAGGCATATCGTCATAGGACCAGGTGAAGACTTCTTCATGTTTCTTTAATAATTTTTCAACTCTCTCTCTTTCTCTCTTTCTCTTTCGTCAGGAGTTGTATCAAGTGTAATGCATATGTTCTTAGGTTTTTCGATTCTACCAAGATTAATGTCATGAGTTTGAATGGTATAAATTTTAAATATGCTAGTGAAATGCAAATTATGATGCATAACACCATTAGGAAAGACATCATACAAGTAAGCAAAATTATTTTTCGTTGTATTAAACATTGAAACACAAACAAATCCTCTTCTTTAAAAAGGTTGGTTACAAACACATCTTCATAAGATACATTCTTAATTCCTTTTTCGGTGGAAGTAGCAAGGTCGATGGATAGGTCTATTGGCAGTGCTTGTTCTTGGAGCTTCTCCTCTTTGATAGTCATCTTCTCCATTTCTCCAAACAAGTCATTCCCCTTGGAGACTCCTGTCTAAAGGATGTCTTTAAAGATCTCAAATACAAGCTTCAACATTCCCTTGAAAACCCATGGTTCAGCAACTCCCACACACTTCGTATCTTGAGCCTTCACAAATTTGATGAATCTCCTTTTGTGGGTTCAACATCTTCTTTCCCTTCAGATTCATAGCCCAACCATCTTCTAAAAGTTTGGCCTTTAAAATCTAGGAAGGATGGTAAACCACGTCCATTCCTCCCAAGCCTAGTTCCTAGCAAATACCCTTGTTTCTTCATTATTTCAACTACAATTGGGCTGACTTCGTCAATCATCGCTACTTGAAAGCCACCCATGTAAGGTATTTCTCCAACCTTCACACTAAAAGTAGCTGGTGCAATCATTGATGCTGCATGAATAGTTATGATCTCCCCATCCATGTTGAATCAAATTTTCTGATGTAAAGGGGAAGGAACCCCACCAAGTGGATGGAAGCATGCTCATCCTAACAAAACAGCAAATGTGACTGAAATATCAAGGACTATGAATTCTGTCATGACTTCGATTGGCCCAATCTTCACTAAGGCTTTGAAAATTCCAATAGCACTCCTCTTCGAGTCATCGTAGGCCTTGATCACCATCTCAAAAGGCTTAAGTTCATCTTTATTGACTTCATATTTGTGTAGTATCTTCATAGGCACAATATCAATGGCAGACCCATCATCCACCATGATACAATGATACGTTTTCCCACCAATTTTTGTGATGATGAACAATGGCTTGTTATGATTCCTCCCTTCAAACGGTAGATCTTCATCGGTGAAGGTGATTACTCCTTTCTCATTTACCCTTTTGGGTGTTCTCCCAATCAAGGCGGTCAACATTTCATTAGTAGTAGTAGCCATTGATATCTCTACCTCTGCCGAAGACTTCGCCGTGGCTTCTCAATGCTTTTGGGATGATATAACAAATCCCAAATGCTAGCATTTGCTTGAGTCTGCTTCAGTTGTTTGATCACTTGATCCTCTTCTTCTTTGGTATCTTCTTCTTTGGCAACTTTTTTGCCCTTCTCAATTGTCTTCTCAGTTGGTTTCTCCCTCCTTCTTAATGTAAAATATACCACTCCTTGTCACTCTTTGGACATTCTCTTTCTTACCCCTGAATGTTTTCCCTCATGCATTTCCCCGACTCTCATTTCTCCCCTCTTCCTCTTCATTACTACTAAAGTCATCCCAAATTCCTATAACTCTTACCTTCTTACACCTTCTAGGCAAGCTCTCTCTCCTTATAAGACTGTCATCTCACCTAGCTTCATTACCCTTCTTAACCTTTAGTCTTTTAGATGGCGGACCTTTTCTAGCCGCTCTTCTGGCCATCCACTTCTTAGCAAAGGCACTAAATGGTGTGGGCTTTCCCTTAGCAAGAATCACTTCTTGTGGCTCATCCTCTTCTTGGTCACTAAGATTCATAGGTTTGGGTTCTAAGCTTCACTTGACTTTTTTATTGCAATATTAGTCCATTCACCCTTCTTGGTGTGAATCTTGGCTGCCAAACGAATGTGATCATCTTTCACCCTCTTAGTGATCTCCTTGGGCTCTTTGGGTTCCTCAACCTTTGGCTTCTTCTTTGAGACCACCTTTCTAGTAGTTTGTTCTAGCTTGGACTTTTCCTTCTCTTGGCTAGCTCAACTCTACTTGATCTACTTTCCTTGAAAGAGTTCATGACATACTCTTCAGTCAAGCCCGATCCAATCATGTTGGTCGATGGAAGGGGCACCTGGTTGTAATTGAGCAATGGGTTGCTCCTTGTGTCGAGCTCATATGTCTCTGGGTAAAAAATCTGACCCTTGTTGATCAAATCTTAGATCTCATGGCGAAGGTGACTGCAGTCATCAGTCTTGTAATCGGTCACTTGATGGAATTCACATTTCTTACGGTGCCTCCAATTCCTTGGTAGTAGATTTGGAAGCTCTCTTGGTGGCAATGAGTGCATGATCCCTTCGGCTCTCAACCTTGTAAAGACCTCAGAAAACGGCCTTCCCAAATGACTAAATCTTCTTTGTGGGGCAACCGCCTTCACTTCTACATGCTTCGTGCTCGACCCACTAGGTTGGTGATACTGCCCTTGACTTCTTCGACAGTAGCTATGGTTACTTCTCTTCTGTCTAGATTCTAACTCTTCTATTGGATACCTGAGTCACATAAGTCTTCGAATGCTTTGAGGGAAACCTACTAGTTTATCACTGATGAAGCCATGGGCCTATTGATCAACATGCGAACCTGGTCCTTCTCCACATGCTTGGTGGTCCTTTTGGCAGCTTTGGCCCTCCAATAGACTAGATAGTATGAGAAAGTCTCATTGGGCCTTTGTCTCGTCGTCTCTAAATCTCTTCATGTTACTCCCAGTTAAGTATTGTGGCGATACTGTTCCACAAATTGTTGGGAAAGCTCCTCCCAATCTTTTTAAACTCCCTTCGAAAGGTCATGATACCATGCTACCGCATCGTCTTCTAAGGATAGAATAAAGTATTTCAATATGTGCCCTTTTGTCAAAGGAGTAGTGGCCATGATGGCTGCATATTGCCTCAAATACGTCTTGGGATTCCCTTCTCTGTTGAATTTGGGCTAGTCTGGCAAACGAAACTTTGGAGGCAAATCTTAATCTCGCATAAGCAAAATGTCATCTAGGTCTTCGAACCCTTTCAACTCCTTCTTCTTCAAGAGAGATTGGACCTTTTCCATGTCTTTAGCCAAATGCCTGACTGATTTAGGTTCTTTCGGATTGATTGGGCCTTTTCCCCTATTTTTGCCTTGGCTTTTCTCACCATCACCATTACCATTACCCTCATGTGGAGATTGGTTCATGCGATTAGGCCCATTCTGTAAAGCTTCAATGAGTTGGGCCATTTGTTGTTGGAGCACGGTGATGTCAACTCTCACTTGAGCCATTTCAGCATTGTTGTTATTGGGTGTTGCCATTTTGTCAATTGGTTCCTCTTGCCTTGTCAAAATTCCTCCTTATCCAACCCAAGCTATAATGGCCGCAAAACAAAGGTGTTAATGCCATCCATGCAGGCATGTATGCATGATATGATGCACGCTTGTATAAAGGCATAGACACACTTTCAACCTTCCAACCTTACTTCTCCCTCACACGTGAGGTCGAGTCTCTTTCCCTAGGATTTTTTGCCTCATTCCCAAGACATCATCATGGGAAGTGGGAATGCAAGATTCTCTCTCCTAATTCTAATATTCATGTTGATGTTGGATTTTTCAACATTATCATAACATGGTTCTGTAGACATCATGATAACCTTAACTCATGGCACATATTCCCATTTTGTTCTTATGGGTGACTTGACATGTGGCATTCGTTCATGAATCCATGGGGTTTTGACTTGATATTATTCTAATCATGGGAATTTACATCCATAGATATGCAATTCAACATGGGTGGGGTTTTGTATATTCATCTTGTTGGAAATTTCTAGAGCCGTCTATATGGGCTTGAGTCTCAAGGGTCCAAGGGTCTAGGCTCCTTTGAGCAAGAGATGCCCCCTTGGACCAGTCTCTTTTTATACTAATTCAATGGTAAGTGCTCAAAGGTGGTGACGCCAACATGAGTCATCTAGGGGTCGAATGGAGCCAAAGATTTCTCATGCCAATGTCATACGACTAGTTTAGGCAATTCGTGCTCATTGTGTGCAAAAGTATAGTGATGCAATAACTCATTATATCAACACGAGGTATTAGAATTTGGTATTTCCATCAGAAGCAACTTTTCTTATCCCTAGTGGAGTCGTGCCTGTGAACGGGAATTTCATCCAGCCAGAGCATTTGCGACTACAACAGTATGTCAAAGCCTTTTTTGAGACTCAAGGGAACACAAACGAGCCATTGGCACATCTGGAGAAAGGAGTCGCCACCCAATTATTCAATTGGGAATGAATAGGGGCAATCCAATCCCTCGTTTTGGGACCTAAACTACCCTCATCCCTTCAGAGATGGGTTTAGAAAGTTAGGAACGAGTCTTTTGACTCGCCCAGATGTAAATCTGGCCTCCACTTGGAAAATACCAAATAAAAATAACCCGTATTATTACTTAGTCCACTTAGAATGTTCATTTTATGCACACATTATTCATTTTATCTTTTTTAGGCATGGGAGGTGATTATTCAATCAAAACAATATTATATTTACACATAGAAAGAGGGAGAGAGTAGATTATATTTTCTTCATATATGGGGGAAGGGGAGAGGATTACAACATTTGTTCTTCAATAATAAAATAAAAAAACATCCCATACATTCATACGTTTGAATATTCATTCTAAGTAATGGTCCCTCACCATCAATGTGAGTCCACCATCACTTCATGGTATCACACAATTACACTTCTTAATGTACAAATATTCATATGTAAACAAACAAATTACAAATCAAATAAAGCCATAATCTAATATCATGGCATTCTAGCCTAGATTTTGATAAATTATATTATGGCAATTCCACCTATTGCTTATTCTAGCATAATTCATATCAATTATCATGGCATTTCTAGCCTAACATGGTACACAAGGCATATTCTAGCCTAGTTGAAGCAATCATCATCAAACAAGCAATTCAAGGGTAAAACGGTAATTCTCACCTATTCTATACTATTTCCTAACATTCATTAAAGCAAAAAAGTTTTTCTAGTATGATTCTAATCATATGCTCTAAAGCATGATTCTATACATGTATTCCTAGGCATATTTCTAACGCAAAGAAAGTAAACTCCTAAGCATGATTCTAAAAAATGAGGGATTGCAGACTCACCTCGACACGCTTATTAATCTTGTAAAATAAATCAGGTTGGAACAATTCATAATAATCCTAGCATGCTCCTAAGCATCAAATTGAATCCTAAATATTCTTCTTCTAAGCAAGAAAAATAAAAGAGAAAATGGGAGGGAGAAGAGAATTCTGCTCCTAAGACGTACCATTTTCAGGTTTAGAGCAATAAAACACCTGAAAATCTTATACTAGAAAAGACTTCTCCAATTCTCGAGTGTATCTTCGAGATGGAGAAAAGATGATTGCATTCGACAATCGATGTGTCTTGCAAAGTGAGAAGAGGGGGGTTTATATAGGAGAGGAGTGAAGAAAAAAAAAGGAAGAAACAAAACAAAAAAAAAATGTTCATATTGAAAATTTTCAAAAATAAGTCATAAGGGGCTAGGCGGTTGTCATTAAATCACCGGTGGCTGGCCATCACCCAACAGCCAGGTGGTTGCTAGATGGCTGGGTAGCTGTCATGGACAGTCAGTCGACTATTATCCCTTCAGTCCCTTTCTATTTTGTTATCCTTTGATGTAGTCCATTCATACCTTTGCTCATTCGATTGCTCATAACTTATTGGATTGAACTCCGATTTGGGATCTATAAATTTCTATAAAAACTAGAAATTTGTATCTTCGCAACCTCATATGACTCATTATCATATTCCTCCTGGATTAGTTTCTGTAATTTTTCAAAGTCACATGTCAGTTTACAAGACTCTTCAGCAACTCCTTCTCACCCTTCTCTTCTTGGCCTTGAAGGGTATTTTGGTCATTTCTCTTTGCTCGACATCTATCGTCATTCCTTGATAGAGCCTAAAAAACTAAGTGTCTATAGTGCTAGTGCCAAAGAAGGATGGAAGGGTCCAAATGTGTGTTGATTACTGAGACTTGAATAAGGCCTCGCCAAAGGATGATTTTCCTTTGCCTTACATTGATGTGTTAGTAGACAGCACTGTCGCAAGTGTGGTGTTTTCCTTTGTAGATGGGTTTTTAAGGTATAACCAAATAATGATGGCCAATGAAGACGAGATGAAAACAGTCTTCATTACAGAACGGGGAACCTACTGTTATAAGGTAATGCCTTTCGAATTAAAGAATTCAGGGGCGACTTACCAACAAATGGCGATGATACTGTTTTATGACATGATGCATAAGGAGATAGAAGTCTATGTGGATGACATGATGGTAAAATCTGAGACTCAAGAAGGTCAGTTTGAATCTTTAGATAGATTCCTAGAAAGGGTGAAGTACAAGCTACGGCTAAATCTAAAGAAGTTTGTCTTTGAAGTCGCCTCAAGGAAGCTATTGGGGTTTGTAGTTGGTAGAAAGGGGATAGAAGTAGATCTAGACAAAGTTAAGTCAATTATGGAGATGCCATCACCTAAAACCAAAAAATAAGCTCAAGGGGTTCTTGGGAAGATCCAATGTATCAGTCGATTCATTGCCAAATTGACGATAGTTTGTGCACTGATCTTCAAGCTTTTAAAGAAGGATCAGTCAGTGGAGTGGAATGATCAGTGCCAAGAGGCATTTTAGGAGATTAAGAAGTACTTGCAGAAACTTTCAGTCTTGAGATCGCTGAGACCTGGCAAGAATTTAATTCTCCATTCGGCACTTGTAAAGGAGGCCATAGGTACTATGCTGGCACAAGAAGATGAGAATGGTGTAAAACACGCTATTTACTATCTTAGCAAGAAGTTGCTACCATACGAGGTGAAATATAGTTACATGAAGAAGATGTGCTTAGCCATGGTATGGCTTTCAAAGAAGTTAAGGCGCTATTTTCAGTCTTATAAGATAAAGGCTATCTCGAAGGAGGATCCAATGAAGTATCTTTATGAAGTGCCATCATTGGTGGGGAAGCTAGCAAGATGGCTCATCCAATTGTCAAAATTTGACATTGAGTATGTCATTAAGAAGGTGGTGGTAGGAAAAGTAGTAGTAGAGTTTTTGGCCAAGAATACGGTCGATGATGATGAACCATAGGAGTTGGATTTCCCAAATGAACATTTGGGGGTAATCTTAGTAGTGGGATAGAGGATGTTCTTTGACAAAGTTATTAATTTAAATGGTGCCAGAATAGGAGTTATTCTAGTATCACCTACTGAAGAAGTTATCCCTTTTGCTAAGAAGCTGAAGTTTAGAGTCACCAATAATATGGCTGAGTTTGAAGCCTATGCCTTTGGTTTGGAAGTAGTGATTGTAATAGGTATTGATGAAATAAAAGTGCTGGGAGAGTCAAAATTAGCCATCTCTCAAGCCAATGAAGATTGTGATCTACAGGAAAGAAGGTTGAAACTGTACCTTAAGCATATTAGAAGGTTAATTGGGAGGTTCAAGCAGTGTACCTTCACCCATCTTCTTAGAAATGAGAATCAGATGGCTAACGCTTTAGCGTCTTTGGCATCAGTTTGGGTGAGTACTCATGTAATTGGAGACTGAAGTGGATGAGAAGCCATGGTTCTATGACTTGAAGAGATATCTAGAAGAGAGGATTTGGCTAGATGAGGCTAATGAGAAAGGTAAGGTTGTACTACAAAGGTTGGCCCAACAATTTATTTATCCTGAAGGAGTGACATACACATGAATGCCAAAAAGCATGCAATTGAGGTGTGTCGATGAGAAAGAAGCTAGAAGGCTCATGGAGGAAATCCATATTGGTGTATGTGGACCACATTGAAGGGGCTAGTGCTTGCAAATAAGATAATGGGGCAAGGCTTTTCTTTGCTGACCATAGAGATAGATTGTGTCCAATTTGTGACGAGGCATCAATAATGCCAGATCAGTGGAAATTTGATTCGCAAACCACCTTTGGAGCTATAAGGACTGATAGTGTTGTGGCCCTTTATTGCATGGGGCATTGAAATTATAGGCAAGATAAGGTCATCGGCCTCTAATGGGCATCGATATATGGTGGTGACAATCGACTACTCTACCAAGTGGATAGATGCTGAGTCCTACAGTAAACTAGGGGCAAAGCAAATGGAAAAGTTCATTGAAAAGAATATCATATTTAGATTTGGGGTGCCACATCAAATTGTGATCGACAATGGGGTTCATTTCCAGGATGACACAAAAGCCTTACTTGAGAAGTATGGGATTTGAACATCATAATTCACCTCCATATCAGCCACAAGCAAATGGAACAGTAGAAGCGACCAATAAGAATATCAAGAAGATGTTGGCCAAGATGGTGTAGACATACAAAGATTGGGCAAAAAAGTTGTTATTTGTGTTATGGGGTTATAGAACAACACCCATAAGTTTAACAGGCATGAAGACCTTCTCGTTGGTGTATGGTTCAGAAGCGGTCCTACCGATTGAGATAGAAATGAATTCAACGAGGGTTCTGATGGAAGCAACAATTTTTGAAAGGGAATGGATTGACAATAGATGTGAACAATTGGCCTTGATTGATGAGAAAAGAATGAATGCCAGATATCACATGCAACTATACCAGAAACGGATTACTCGACCCTTTAACAACATAATATAGGTAAGATAGCTCAAGGAAGGGGAATTGGTCCTTAAACAGGCTAGGATAGTAGTGTTTGATTTGACCAGGATAGCGGTGTTTAATTTGAGAGGGAAGTTCAAACCCAACTGGGGGGGCCTATTCATTATAACGACGGCCATGTCTGGTGGAGCCATCATCCTATCATACATGGAAGGGAATGAATTCATTGAGCCCATCAATATGATAGGCTGAAGAAGTACTAGGTATTTTAAAAAAAAGTAAGAGAGGAAAAATAGTTAATTAGACAGCCAAAAATGGCTGATTAATGACAGGAGTTGTCTCATTGTGCACATGATGTTCGAAAAACAAACGATTGTACTTTTATTAATGAAATGAAATTGTTTGGAAACAGATATGCCTTTAAAATGTCTTATTATTTTGCATAATGATAAAAGGAAAGCATCTGACATCTGAGCCAACAATGAAACTATCAATGTCGCCTTTGCCTCTTTGATGGACTACGAATAGGCTCGCCATATCATTCATGGTACCTTCCAGCTCGAATGGTAGGATAAGAAATGGAAGCTTGAAGGGTGTAGACACTGAATTTTTAAGGCTCGATGAAGGAATGAAGATGAATGTCTAGCAAAAAAAATGACCAAGATGCCCTTGGAGGCTAAGAAAGGAAAGGTGGAAGGAATCGATGCGAGGTCTTAAAAACTGATATATGACTTTAAAATTTTATGAAAATTAATCCAGAAAGAATTTGATGGTGAGTCATATACCATTACGAAGATATAGATGTCTAGTTTTTGTAGAAATTTACATATTACAAATTAGAGTTGAATTCGAGAAGTTAGATGCAATCAAACAAATAAAGGTTTGAAAGGACCACCTGCAAAAGGACCAAATAAGAAGGGCCGAATAGGGAATAGCCGGTTGGCCATCTAACAACCGCCCAACTATTGAATGATAGTTGATCGACTATCTGACAGCTGCCTGGCAGTTTGATGATGGTCACCCGACTGTTTATCATTTATTTTCGAAAATTTTAAATTAAAACCTTCCTTTCCCAGAATTTGCTTCTTTTTTCAAATCCAACCCTCACCTATATAAAACGCCCATAGCCCAACACCCCCCATCCTCTCCCTCCCCTCGCCCGCCCCACCCCCCCCCCCCCGGCTCCCTTTTTCATACATCAAATTCTAAAACAATTCTCTCTTCTTTCTCTTGAAGTCACGCTCGAAAATTCAACAAGTCTTTTCTAGTCTAAAATTTTTAGGCGTTCTATCATTCTAAACCCGGCAAGGGTACATCTTAAAAGCAAAATTCTCTCCCCGCTCATATCTTCTCTTTTATTTTTTTTGCTTAGAATTAAGGATGTTAAGTTTAGTTTAAGCTTAGAATAAGCATGATTATGATTTATTTTTATGCTTAGAAGCATGATAGGGTTATTATAAATGTTCTAACCCATGTTTGTTTTTCGAGATGGATAAGTGTGTCAAGGTAAATATGCTATTTTTTCGTTATTCGAATCATGTTTAGGATTTTATTTTTGCGAGTGCTTAAAATCATGCTCAGGAGCAGATAATTAGAGTCATGCTAAGAAAGGCTTATGTTTGCTTTGATACATACTAGGAAATAGCATAGAATATGTAAGAATTACCATTTTGCCCTTAGATACCTTATTTGAGCTAGAATAGCTGTGGTCGATGTTGATTGCTTAAATCAGGCTACAAATGCCATGTTTAGACTATAATATGCCATGATAACTATGACTAGGCTAGAAATGCCATGAATTAATATTGAATTATGCTAGAATAGTTATTGCCATGAAAGAATTATCGAATCTAGGTTGAAATGTCATGATAATAGATTATGGCTTTGTTTGATTTATAATTTATTTATTTATGAATGTATGAATGTTTGTACTATGATAGAGTTATTATTGGATGCTACCATGAAGTGGTAGTGGACTCACATTGATGATGAGGGACCATCACTAAGAATGAATGACTTAATGTATGAATAAAGATTCGATAGAAGTTGAATAAACTCAAGTATGGTGGTGAGGAATTCATCATCTGTTGGGTCTCGAAAAGACCATTTGTATTTAATCTTTAAATTTATGTTATGGATGAATGTACATTTTAAAATTTATTTTATTGAAGAAAAAAAGCTATGTAATCCTCTTTCCCTTCCCTCATGTTTGATGGAAATGTAATCTATTCTCCTCCGTCTTTCTATGGATGTTTATAATTGCCATTGATTGAATAATCACCTCACATGTCTAATGAAGATAAAAATGGAAATGTGTGCATAAACCGAATCATTTAAGCAGACGAAGTAACAACACGAGCTATTTTCATTTGGTATTTCCCTAGTGGAGGTCAGATCTATATCTGAGTTGATCGAACAACTTGTACCAAACTTCCCAAACCTATATCTGAAGGGATGAGGATAGTTTAGGTCTTGAAGCGAGGGATCAGATTGCCCTCATTCATTCTCAGTTGAAGAATTGGGTGGCAACTCCATTCTCCAAACGTGCCCATATCTAGAAAGAGGCTTTGACACCGTGTCATGGTCGCAAGCACTCTGGCAGGATGAAAGTCCCATTCACTGTGGCGACTCCATTGGGGATAAGAGAAGTTGATTCTGATGGGAATAACAAATTCTAACACCACATGTTGGCATAATAAGTGCTTGGATCACTACACAATTACACATAATGAGCTTGAATTGCCTAAACTAGTCGTGTGGCATTGGCATGAGAAGTCTTTGGATCCATTCGACCCCTAGATGACTCATGTTGGTGTCATCACCTTTGAGCACATACTATTAAATTGGTATAAAATGATATTGGCCCAAAAGGACATCTTTCGCTCGAAGGAGCCCAGACTAGTGGATCCATGGGACTCAAGCCCACATAAACGACTATAGAAACTTCCAATAGGATAAATATCAAAAACCCATGTTCAGATGTATGTTTATGGATGTAAATTCCCCATAATTAGAATAACATCAATTTAAAACCTCATAGAACCATGAGTGAATGCCACATGTCAAGTCACTCATAAGAACAAAATAGGAACATGTGCCATGAGTCAAGGTTATCATGAGGTCTGGAGAAGCATGTCATGATAATCATGAAGAATCCCACATCAACATGAACGCTAGAATTAGTAGAGAGAATCTCGCATTCCCACATCCCATGATGATATCTTAGGAATGAGGCCAAAAATCCTAGGAAAAGAGACTCAACCTCACGTGTGTGGCAGAAATAAGGTTAGATAGCTGAATGTGTGTCTATGAATGAGCATGCATCATATCATGCAGACATGCATGGCATTAGCACCTTTGTTTTGCAACCATCGCAGCTTGGGTTATGATGAACACTTAAATATGCATGTTTAATAAGAGTTTAGTTCATCATATTGCATTAATAGTGTCATTAAATTCCTCAACTTAAGCATATTTGTAGCATTTGCATCTTTGGAATTAATTTCTCTTAATTTTGGTTTTGTTACAGGTTCGGTAAAATGGGCATAACTCTCTATTTATAGATCAGAATGGTGCAATTCTTAATGTTTTGGAAAGCTGATTTAATTGTCTACAAGATTGCATTTCACAAGAATCATCAAATTCGGGCTCTTAGTGGACCAAAATTGGGCTTGAAGTGAACCCATCTACAGTCTCGGCCCAGTCTGACCAGGCCTCAGTATTTGGACCGTATCTCTCAAAATACGTATCCAAATTGTGCAAATCAATATGTTCTAGAAAGCTGAGAGAAATATCTACAACGTTTATGAAGACATGTGATTAAAATTCACAACATTTCGATGTGAAAATTGATGGTCAAAGTCGGTGCCTAATGATCCCAATTGTCAAAGATATTTACAACTAATATTTGACAATTATGCCCTTGTAATTTGACAAGTTTGCCCCTGGATGTATCTATAAATAGAGGTGCCTTGTGACCCATTAGGGCATCTTGGCCTTGGCTGGAACATTTTGGCTTTGGCTAGGATCTTGTATTGTGTTTTGTGTGTTTATGTTATTAATGAATTTCCTTTTTCTTGCATTTTATTTTCTTTCTATTATAATGTTCTTCTAATTTCTCTTTTGCTAAGGTGAAAGGGTGAAACCCTTGATATGAGAATAAGGATTCTCTAACCCTTAATATGTGCTTAATAATCTTAATCTTATAATGTTTATTCAATATGATTTATATTTAATTTCTTAATCAATCTTGACACCACTCGTAAAGTGGAGGTCTTGATCCATTGTCGACAATCCTTGGCACATCAAATGCTTGGATCCTTTCTAGATGATGTATGGTTCTTCCTTACCGACACGAATCTAGTTAGGAACCTTGATTTGTTGTAGACATATGATGATTGGCACATTGGATGCTTGAACCCATTTACAAGAAGTGGTATAAATATTGGTAATGAAACAAATATAATTCATATAACTAAAATGGGTTAATTATCCTTATTTGAAATATCAAGGGCGGATCCCCTAACCTTAGCCTTCATTGTTATTGTGTTAATTCCTCTTGTATTTTAATTATTCTATTGTTTATGAACTTTTTATTTTATTTACTATGGTAGGTTCTACCACCTTATGAAATTGTTCTTTAATTTACTATGGTTGGTTATACCACCTATTTCCATGGATGGTTTTACCTCCTCTTGCTTTTTGTTTTATATTTGAATGGTCGGTAATACCACCTACCATCTTACATACTTGTTGATATTATCATGTCACCTCTTTGAATCATCCATATCACATTTGTTTAGCTTATAATTTGTAACGCTTAAATTCCCTTCCTCGTGGATCGACCCCGGTCTCACCGGGTTTTATTACTTCGACACTCCTATACTTGGGAGACAATCCTTTTTCGGATGTGGCAAGTTTTTGGCGCCGTTGCCGG
Source organism: Boswellia sacra (assembly GCA_013180625.2). Lineage (NCBI taxonomy): Eukaryota > Viridiplantae > Streptophyta > Magnoliopsida > Sapindales > Burseraceae > Boswellia > Boswellia sacra. The sequence continues at coordinate 286,055 of SNVD02013559.1, read as the reverse complement.
GGAAGGTAAAAATTGGCGTGCAAAATTGTAAGTGTTCTCTTTTCTCATCTTAGATCTAAATTTTTTATTTTTGTGTTTTCATCTTTTGCTCTCTTTTCTTCTCCCTTTTTTGCATGAAAATTTGGTCACGAACATCTAGTGGTAGACTTGTTAGAAAAACATCATCTTCCTTGGAAAACATGGCCAACAATCATGAGGAAATATTCACGGATGAAGGGGACAACCGTTCGCAACAAATGATCAAAACCAACGAAGAACCCTCAAAGACTACATGAATCCGGTAAGGACTAGTGCACCATCTTGTGTAGTTTCTCCTCCAGATTCAATGCATTTCAATTTCAAACCAAGTTTTGTTCGACTTCTACCCACTTTTCATGGCCTTGACATGGAGAACCCATATTCGCACTTGAAACTCTTTGAAGAGGTATATAGCTCCTACACTGACCCAAATTGTAGCATAAACACCATTAGATTAAAGCTTTTTTCCTTTTTCTTTAAAAGATAAAGCTAGAACATGGCTACAAAATTTGAGGTCGAATTCCATCAGTTCATGGGATCAGATGAAACAACAATTTTTGAAAAAATTTTTTCCTACCCATAGAACAAATTCTCTTAAAAGACAAAATTCTGATTTCTCTCAGAAACAAGGGGAAACCCTTTACCAATGTTGGGATAGGTATAAGGAACTACTTAATACCTGTCCTCACCATGGGTTTGAAACTTGGAGAATAGTTGCACATTTCTATGAAGGGTTAACACCTCAAGATAGGCAACTAGTAGAATTAATGTGTAATGGAGAATTTAAAGAAAAAGACCCTGAGGAAGCATTTGACTTCCTAGATTCCTTGGCAGAAAAGGCACAAAATTGGGACACTGCTGGCACCTATGAGGTACCAAGCAAGGCCCAAACCTCGACATCCAATAGAGGTATTTACCACCTTAGGGAAGACCATGACCTTCAAGCCAAATTCGCATCCCTAGTTAGAAAAGTCGAGGCTTTAGAGATGAAAAAGAGTGGTCAATTGAAATCTATTCAAGAAAATGTCTGTAACATTTGTGATGACAATGACCATTCTACTGATGATTGCCCAACTTTGCCTGCCTTTAGGGAATGTCTCCATGAAGAAGCCAATGCCTTAAACACTTTCAAAAGGCCAAATCACAATCCAAATTCACAAACCTACAATCCTGGTTGGAGAAATCATCCAAATTTTAGCTGGAAAAATGATAATCATGCACAATCTTCACAAGTCCCTTTTCAAAACGACAAAATTTTCAAAATTCTCATGATCATGCATATGCTCCTCTCATAGGATGACTTTGAAGAGACATGATTCATCATACAAAGCAGATACTTCAATAGTCAAACTGCTCAAACATTTTTTTTTTAGCAAATTGTCTAGAAACTCTTGCCAAAATTTGTCATCACATTTAGCATCCAAAAAGAAGGGAAAAATTTCTCTCAACATTGCAAAACCCCAAAGACAATCTAACCAAAGCAGGAGTTCAAGTAACCATTATTTGGGGGGGGGGGGGGGGGGGGGGGGGAAAAAAAAAACCAAGCCAAGGACAGTCATGACCCCTTCGCAATGGAAAAGATTGTGAAAAACACATTCCTGACCCTTGTGAGAAGAAGAAGAACGATCCTAAAGGGCAGGAAAGGCTGGCTAAACCAAACCTAGCGAGAGGAAACCATATCCTCATCTGTGCCTCCATTTCCTCAAGCATTAGCCACACAAAAGCAGCAAACTCATAGTTCTGAAATCTTTGAAATTTTCAAACAGGTAAAGGTCAACATTCCCTTGCTTGATGTGATCAAACAGGTACCTTCTTATGCAAAATTTTTGAAGGACTTGTGCACTGTAAAAAGAAAACTAAATGTGAAAAAGAAGGCCTTTATAGCCGAGCAAGTAAGTGCTATTCTTCAAAATAATAATACAGTGAAATATAAGGATCCAGGTTGTCCTATAATTTCATGTGTTATTGGAGACCATAAAATTGAACAAGCTTTACTTGATCTTGGTGCTAGTGTGAATTTGCTTCCATATTCGATTTTTCAGAAACTCAATCTAGGTGAGTTAAAACCGACTTCTGTGACTCTTTTGCTTGCTGATAGATCGATTAAAGTACCAAGAGGAGCAGTGGAAGATGTATTAGTTCAAGTTGATAAATTCATTTATCCAGTGGATTTTATCGTCTTGGACACACAACCAGTGGAAGTATGTAATTCAATTCCTGTCATTTAGGGGTCCATTTCTAGCTACCTCTAATGCTTTGATTAATTGCAGGAATGGAGTCATGAAGCTATCTTTTGGGAACATGACATTGGAACTAAATGTTTTCAATATGTGCAAACAACCACATGAAGAAGAAGATGAAATTGAGGAGGCTAATATGATCGAATCTATTGTGGAAGATCACATTCAAAAAGGGAGTTCTTCTGACCCTTTGGAAACTTGTTTAGTAAATTCGTTAGAATCAAGTATGGAACTAGAACATGATCTTTCTAATATATGTTCTTTACTGGATTGTGCACAAGTGTTGGAAAAAGGCTCAAAATCAAGATTTGAAGAATTGGGGCAGATGAATGAAAGCAAGGAAGATGAAGCTCCCGAAGCTAGAATTGAAGCCCTTACCTGAAGGACTGAAATATGCATATCTTGGGGAGAACCAGACATATCCGGTGGTAATTTCTTCATCCCTCACATGCGAGCAACAAGGTAAGTTGATAGAAGTGCTTAAAAGGCATAAAAATGCAATTGGGTGGACTTTAAAAGATATAAAAGGCATTAAACCTTTAATTTGCACACATAGAATACATTTAGAGGAAAATGCCAAAACATCTCAACAACCTCAAAGGAGATTAAATCCACACATGAAAGAGGTCACTAGGGCTGAAGTTCTTAAACTACTTGATGTGGGAATTATCTATCCTATTTCTGATAGTAAGTGGGTAAGCCTTACACAAGTAGTACCTAAAAAATCTGGCATCACAGTGGTTAAAAATGAAAAGGGTGAATTATTGCCAACTCGTGTCTCATCTAGTTGGAGGATGTACATTGATTATAGAAAATAAATGCTGTCACTAGAAAAGACCATTTTCCCTTACCCTTCCTTGACCAAATTCTTGAAAGAGTAGCAGGAAACCACATAATGCTTTTGATGGGGTAATCAGGCTACTATCAAATCCCCATTGCACTTGAAGACCAAGAAAGACACCCATTTCAGTGCACCTTTGCACTTTTGCATTAAGAATGCCTTTTGGGCGTTTAAGCCCCAGCCACTTTTCCAAAGATGCATGTTAAGCATTTCAGTGACATGGTTGAGCATTGTTTAGAACAGTTTCATGGATGATTTAACTGTCTTTGGAAACTCTTTTGATATTTGTCTTGAAAATTTAGAAAAAGTCCTAAAAAGGTGTGTAGAAAAAGGTCTTATTTTGAATTGGGAAAAATGTCATTATATGGTCACTTCAGGAATTGTTTTAGGTCATGTGGTGTCTTCTAAAGGAATTGAAGTGGATAAAGCAATAGTGGAATTAATTTCCCATTTGCCTCCACCAAAAACAGTTAAAGAGGTTCGTTCATTCTTAGGGCATGCTGGATTTTATAGGAGGTTCATAAGAAATTTCAGTGCTGAAATTAAACATCTTGTAACCTCTATTAAAAGATACTTCCTTTGAAGGACTCAAGAATGTCAAAATGCCTTTGATACATTAATTGGACTTTTAACAACTGCTCCAATTATGCAATCTCCTGATTGGTTCTTACCTTTTAAATTGATGTGTGATGCAAGTGACTATGCCGTTGGTGCTGTCTTAGGACAAAGAAAAGAAGGTAAGCCTTATGTGATATACTATGCAAGTAGGACTTTAAATGATGCACAAATGAATTATACAACAACTGAAAAAGAACTACTTGCAGTAGTATTTGCATTGACAAATTTCGTTCTTATTTAATTGGTTCTCCCACAGTTGTTTACATTGACCATGCAGCTGTGAGATATTTAATGTCTAAACAGGATGCAAAACCTAGATTGATACGGTGGATCTTATTGCTCCAAGAATTCAACATCACAATAAAAGATAAGAAAGGAGCCGAAAATGTCGTTGCTGATCATCTTTCAAGACTAACGACAGAGACATTAATTGAAAATTCACCTATCAATGATTCTTTTCCTGATGAATTTTTATTTTCCGTTGCTACTGTACCTTGGTTTGCTAACATTGTAAATTTTCTTGCGACAGGGAAAATGCCACCTCATTGGAATGCTCAAGACAAAAGAAAATTTTTAACCGAGGTGAAAAATTTTTACTGGGATGACCCATATCTGTTCAAATATTGTCCAGACCAAATAATGAGAAGATGCATACCCGACAATGAGGTAAGTAGTGTCATTAACTTTTGTCATTCTGAAGCATGTGGAGGACATTTTTAATCTAGAAAAACAGCTGCTAAGATCTTACAATGTGGATTTTATTGGCCCACCTTATTTAAAGATGCACATGCATTTTGCAAAACATGTGAAAATTGTCAAAAATTAGGATCCATTTCAAAAAGAAAAATGATGCCTTTAAATCCCATTCTTGTTGTTGAAATCTTTGATTGTTGGGGTATTGATTTTATGGGACCCTTTCCACCGTCATTTGGTTTTGTGTACATCCTTGTTGCAGTGGACTAGTTTCAAAATGGGTCGAGGCAATGTCCATGTCGAAACAATGATCACAAAAAACAGTGTCAATCCTTGGAAGGAGAATACTCGGAGAGATTTGGACATCCTCGAACCATTATTAGTGATGAGGGTACACATTTTTGTAACAAACCATTTGAAACTTTAATGAAGAAATATGGAATAACCCATAAAATTTCTAAACCTTATCACCCACAAACAAGTGGACAAGTTGAATTAGCTAATAGGGAGATAAAACAGATCTTAGAAAAAACGGTTAACCTAAATCGTAAAGATTGGTCTTTAAGACTTAGTGATGCACTTTGGACTTACCGAACTGCTTTTAAAACATCATTGGGAATGTCTCCTTATAGACTAGTTTATGGAAAACCTTGTCACTTGCCTGTGGAAATTGAGCATAAAGCTTATTGGGCTATTAAAACATTCAACACAAATTTGAATGATGCTTGCAAGTTGCGTAAACTCTAACTGAGTGAACTTGAAGAAATCAGGAATGAGGCTTATGAAAATTCTAAAATCTACAAAGAAAAAATGAAGGTTTTTCATGACAAATCCATTGTTAGAAAATCTTTTGAACCTTCACAAAAAGTTCTTTTGTATGATTCAAGATTGCATTTGTTTCCTGGTAAACTTCAGTCTCGTTGGACTGGGCATTTCATTGTAAAAAATGTTTTCCCTCATGGAGCAGTTGAAATTGAGAACCCAAAGAATGGTAATGTGTTTAAAGTTAATGGACAACGGTTAAAACCATTCTTTGAAAATTTTGCCCAAAACAAAGAGTCCATTGCTTTAATCGATCCTTTTTAAGGATTGATTTTCCCGGTCAAGTGGCGGATACGGTACTCCGTGACATTTAAAGTCGGTTTTTCAGTTCCCTAAAAACTGTTGCTCACCTTGCATCCATTTTCTTCTCTTCTCTCTCATTTTTTCACATGGATACCATTCTCTCAAAATTGCACAAACATTTTCCCTCTCTTCCTCAAAATGATTTGCTTAAAATTTATAAAGCTTGTGCAGAAAGACTAAGGTTGGTGATGCGTAAGGGTATTCCTGCTGATTTAAGATGGTTAATTGAAGCCAAGGTTCGATTCTCTTGTGAGTTTTCAGATAATCTTGTTTCCCACATGCCAGGTTTGGGAAAAAGCTCTTATGCCAAAAAGCGAAGAGCGAAAAGGTTACAAGTTTGTCCCAAATGTGCAAGATGGACTTGTAACCAGCGTTGCCGCTCCTTGGGATATTTGTCTAACAATCGAGAGGATAAACTACAGTTCATCAAGAATGGACTGAGTAAGGAGTCTGGATGATATCCAAACGACTCTTGAGACGCATTCTTGTGGACTTGTGCAGGTGAAATTTTTAATTTGTGGACACAATTTTGAGATGAGCAGGAACGCTATAATCTTGGGAATCTGACTCAAAACGACCATGTTTGCCAGTTTATAAGAAAACTGGATGGGAAGCATATCCCCAACTCATAGAAGGTGTTTAAGCCGTTTCTGGACGTAAAGCCAGAGGAAGATGTGAGCCACAGCACAAATAACTGTACATATACATGCGTGCCATCATTTTTGAATTTTAATGCCTTATAGCTGTCATTTTTGAATTTGTATCTTTTGCTTGACTTATGGTGTCTAATTTCATCATCTTTTTTTGAATTTCTATGCATTATTGTCATATTTTTCAAAAAGCAACCGAGCTACCTATTTAGATATCATCATTAGCATACTTTTTGGCACTCCATAAATACCCACATCTCTTATTCTCTTCTTCCCACATAGTTAGAGAGTTGCATAGACATGGAGGGAACTTCAAAACGTCGAATCCAAAGGATATGTGTATTCTGTGGATCTCGACCAGTTAAAAGTGAAGAGTTCGTAGAAGTAGCGAATTATCTTGGTAGGCTACTGGCTGAAAGAAAGATTCATGTGGTTTATGGGGGAGGTAGCCTCGGGTTATTGGGTTGTGTGTCAACAGCTGCACATGTAGGAGGTAGTCAAGTTTTAGGAGTTATTCCTAAAGCTTTGGCTATATAAAGCATTGTTGGAAAACGGTTGGGCATGAGTTACAAGTCTCCTCTATGCATGAACGCATGGCACATATGCTCATCAATTCAGATGCCTTTATTGCTTTACCAGGTGGCTTTGGCACTCTTGAAGAAAATTTTTCAAATTGCCTCTTGGGCCCAACTGAATCTCCATCAAAAACCCATAGGTTTGTTGAATGTCAAAAATTTCTTTGATCCTTTGATAAGTTTTGTTGATGCAGCTGTGGAACAGAATTTTATCCCTCATTCAGCGAGAAAGATCCTTATTTCTGTCACTTCTGCTGGTGAGCTACTTGACAAATTACAAGAAGTTGAGTATGAACCTGACCCAGCTAGTACTCAAATTAATTGGGCAGGAGGGCAAAACAAAAAGTGCAAATTGGATTTGAATCTCCGTTTGTAATTTTTTTCTTCTTGTCCTTTATTTTATTTTATTTTTAGCATGTTATTTTATGAGTCTTTCAGGTCATCTCTCTTGAATAACAGAAGCTTCAGGTAATGTCTCCTATACTTTATCTCTCTACATTTAAACATTGAGGACAATGTTTCATTTGGTTGGGGGGAAGGATAGTAGACATAAGTGTGTCTTGAAATTTTATTTTTTCTTGCAAAAAAAAAAAGCAAAAAAAAAGCGAGGTAGTAATTAGATTCAGAGTGCGGTGTAAGGAGTTCAAATCCTCTTGAGACGCATTCTGGGTCCGGAATGGCAGAGTAGGGAGGACCAGTTTGAACTCTTGAAACCCATTCTAACCAATTTGTTATTTTATTCTTGCATTTTTGAAGACTTATTTGATATTATTTAGTCTGAATATTTGAATTTAACAAAGGAGCTTATTCATTTCAATTGAATCATTCAAATCTAGACTCTACAACCTTATCATTAATAAATTGTGTGCTTATGTGCTCATTAAGCAAGTATCTATGAATTTTTCTTCACACACACAAATACCTTGATGTATGATTGTGGGTGACGAAATGAAATATTGCAATATTTGAGTTCTTTTGTTTTGTTTAGGATAACAACAAAAGGAAGGGGAAAGTTTTAAAAAAAATGAAAAAAATGAAAAATGAAAAGAAAAAAAAAAGAAAAAAGAGAGAAAGCAATGGTGGATAAGTTTGGTCTTGTAGCCTCCTTAATTCGAGCAATTAAGCCCGAGGGGTGCCTCAACACCTAATACCCTAAGACCAAATGGTTTGGGAGCTATTGGCCCAAAGCTCGCTACATGGATTAAGGAGAAAGCTTAATGGGATTGAACATTGCACTATCCACAAGTTTCTAAGCAAAAAATAAAGCATCGGCAACCCGAGTCGTTAAGCTCGTAGGGGTGTCTTAACACCTAAATGCCCTAATGGCCAACTTGGTCTGGAGTATTAAGCCTAAGGCTCGCCTTACATGGCGTTAAAGATGCATTTCTTTCTAAAAAAAAAAAAAAAAAACACATATATATATAAAATAAATGAATATCCCCTACCTAAAGTTGTTAGCCTTAACAAATATTAGAACCGATATGGCTTCTTTCTAATAAGCCCCATAGTCATGTGTCGACTGAGCATAAAAACAAGGTTTATTGATATGTTGACTAAAGGGTACATGAGTCATTAAAAAAAATCGGTTGAGAGTTTGTTTATTTGGAAAAAATCAAGGAGAGTGTAATAATGACCACCTTGGATGTAAAATTCTATAAATCACTTCTAAATAATAACGCTTTAATTGCTAGGGACTAGCAATAAGCTAGTTGGGGGGTGTGATGAATACTTAAATATGCATGTTTAATAAGAGTTTAGTTCATCATATTGCATTAATAGTGTCATTAAATTCCTCAACTAAAGCATATTTGTAGCATTTGCATCTTTGGAATTAATTTCTCTTAATTTTGGTTTTGTTACAGGTTCGGTAAAATGGGCATAACTATCTATTTATAGATCAGAATGGTGCAATTCTTAATGTTTTGGAAAGCTGATTTAATTTTCTACAAGATTGCATTTCACAAGAATCATCAAATTCGGGCTCTTAGTGGACCAAAATTGGGCTTGAAGTGAACCCATCTACAGTCTCGGACCAGTCTGACTAGGCCTCAGTATTTGGACCGTATCTCTCAAAATACGTATCCAAATTGTGCAAATCAATATGTTCTAGAAAGCTGAGAGAACTATCTACAACTTTCATGAAGACATGTGATTAAAATTCACAACATTTCGATGTCAAAATTGATGGTCAAAGTCGGTGCCTAATGATCCAAATTGTCAAAGATATTTACAACTAATATTTGACAATTATGCCCTTGTAATTTGACAAGTTTGCCCCTGGATGTATCTATAAATAGAGGTGCCTTGTGACCCATTAGGGCATCTGGGCCTTGGCTGGAACATTTTGGCTTTGGCTAGGATCTTGTATTGTGTTTTGTGTGTTTATGTTATTAATGAATTTCCTTTTTCTTGCATTTTATTTTCTTTCTATTATAATGTTCTTCTAATTTCTATTTTGCTAAGGTGAAAGGGTGAAACCCTTGATATGAGAATAAGGATTCTCTAACCCTTAATATGTGCTTAATAATCTTAATCTTATGATGTTTATTCAATATGATTATATTTAATTTCTTAATCAATCTTGACACCACTCGTAAAGTGGAGGTCTTGATCCATTGTCGACAAACCTTGGCACATCAAATGCTTGGATCCTTTCTAGATGATGTATGGTTCTTCCTTAACGACACGAATCTAGTTAGGAACCTTGATTTGTTGTAGACATATGATGATTGGCACATTGGATGCTTGAACCCATTTACAAGAAGTGGTATAAATATTGGTAATAAAACAAATATAATTCATATAACTAAAATGGGTTAATTATCCTTATTTGAAATATCAAGGGCGGATCCCCTAACCTTAGCCTTCATTATTATTGTGTTAATTCCTCTTGTACTTTAATTATTCTATTGTTATGAACTTTTATTTTATTTACTATGGTAGGTTCTACCACCTTATGAAATTGTTCTTTAATTTACTATGGTTGGTTATACCACCTATTTCCATGGATGGTTTTACCTCCTCTGTCTTTTTGTTTTATATTTGAATGGTCGGTAATACCACCTACCATCTTACATATTTATTGATATTCTCTTGTTATTTCTTTGAGTCATCCATATCAAATTTGCTTATCTTATAATTTGTAACGCTTAAATTCCCTTCCTTGTGGATCGACCCCGGTCTCACCGGGGGGTTTATTACTTGACACTCCTATACTTGGATGACAAATCTTATTCGGATGTGCAAGAAGCTTCAGGTAATGTCTCCCTATACTATACTCTCTACATTAAACATTGAGGACAATGTTTCATTGGTTGGGGGAAGATAGTAGACATAAGTGGTCTGGAAATATTTTTCTTGCAAAAAAAAAAAGCGAGTCTAGTAATTAGATTCAGGGGCGTGTAAGGAGTTCAAATCTATTGAGGACGCATTCTGGGTCAGGAATGGCAGAGTAGGGAGGGCCAGTTTGAACTCTTGAAACCCATTCTAACCAACTTGTCATTTTATTTTGATCTTATGAACTCATTTTAGCTAACTTGATATTATTTAGTCTTGATTTTTAAATTTTATAACAAGGAGGTCTTTTTCATTTCACTTTGAATTATTCAAATCTATGAACTCTCACAACCTTATCATTTTAAAAAAAAAAAAAATTTGTGTGCTTATGTACTCATTAAGCAAGTATTCATGAGCCTTTCTTCACACACACACACATACCTTGATGCATGATTGTGGGTGGCAAAATGAAATGTTGTAATATTTGAGTTCTTTTGTTTTGTTTAGGATAACAACACCAAGGAAGGGGAAAGTTAAAAAAAGAAAAAGAAAAAAAAAGCAAAACAAAAAGAAAAAAAAAAAACAAGAAAAAATAATAGCAATTGTGGATAAAGTGTGATCTCGTAGCCTCCTTAATTCGAGCAATTAAGCCTGGGGTGCCTTCACACTAATACCTAAGGAACCAATAGGGTTGGAGCTAGCCAAAGATCGATACATGATAAGGAGAAAGCTTAATGGGATTGAACACTGCTCTATCCACAAGTTTCTAAGCAAAAATAAAGCATCGGCAACCCGAGTCGTTAAGCTCGAAGGGGTGTCTTAACACCTAATGCCCTAAGGCCAACTAGTCTGGGAGTCATTAACCTAAGGCTCGCTACATGGGTTAAAGATGCATTTCTTAAAAAAAAAGGAAAAAAAAAATATATATATATATAATGAATAAATGCCTCTTAGCTAAGGTTGTTTGCCTTAACAAATATTAGAACCGATATGGCTTCTTTCTAATAAGCCCCATAGTCATGTGTTGACTAAGCACAAAAAAAAAAAAGGTTTATAGATATCTTGACCGAAGGGTACATGAGTCATAAAAAAAATAATAATAATATTAATAATTGGTTGAGAGTTTGTTTATTTGGATAAAATCAAGGAGACTGCAATAATGACCACCTTGGATGTAAAATTCTATAAATCACTTCTAAATAATAACGCTTTAATTGCTAGGGACTAGCAATAAGCTAGTTGGGGGGTGTGATGAACACTTAAATATGCATGTTTAATAAGAGTTTAGTTCATCATATTGCATTAATAGTGTCATTAAATTCCTCAACTTAAGCATATTTGTAGCATTTGCATCTTTGGAATTAATTTCTCTTAATTTTGGTTTTGTTACAGGTTCGGTAAAATGGGCATAACTCTCTATTTATAGATCAGAATGGTGCAATTCTTAATGTTTTGGAAACCGGATTCAATTGTCTACAAGGTTTCATTTCGCAAGCATCATCAAATTCGGGCTCTTAGTGGACCAAAATTGGGCTTGAAGTGAACCTATCTACAGTCTGGGCCCAGTCTGACCAGGCCTTAGTATTTGGACCGTATCTCTCAAAATACGTATCCAAATTGTACAAATTAATATGTTCTAGAAAGATAAGAGAAATATCTACAACTTTCATGAAGACATGTGATTAAAATTCTCAACATTTCGATGTCAAAATTGATGGTCAAAGTCGGTGCCTAATGATCCCAATTGTCAAAGATATTTACAACTAATATTTGACAATTATGCCCTTTTAATTTGACAAGTTTGCCCCTGGATGTATCTATAAATAGAGGTGCCTTGTGACCCATTAGGGCATCTTGGCCTTGGCTGAAACATTTTGGCTTTGGCTAGGATCTTGTATTGTGTTTTGTGTGTTTATGTTATTAATGAATTTCCTTTTTCTTGCATTTTATTTTCTTTCTATTATAATGTTCTTCTAATTTCTCTTTTGCTAAGGTGAAAGGGTGAAACCCTTGATATGAGAATAAGGATTCTCTAACCCTTAATATGTGCTTAATAATCTTAATCTTATAATGTTTATTCAATATGATTTATATTTAATTTCTTAATCAATCTTGACACCACTCGTAAAGTGGAGGTCTTGATCCATTGTCGACAATCCTTGGCACATCAAATGCTTGGCTCCTTTCTAGATGATGTATGGTTCTTCCTTACCGACACGAATCTAGTTAGGAACCTTGATTTGTTGTAGACATATGATGATTGGCACATTGGATGCTTGAACCCATTTACAAGAAGTGGTATAAATATTGGTAATGAAACAAATATAATTCATATAACTAAAATGGGTTAATTATCCTTATTTGAAATATCAAGGGCGGATCCCCTAACCTTAGCTCTCATTATTATTGTGTTAATTTCTCTTGTGTTTTAGTTATTCTTATTTATTAACTTGTTCCTTACTTTTACTTGTTGATATTATCTTGTCACCTCTTCGAATCATCCATATCACATTTGCTTAGCTTATAATTTGTAACGCTTAAATTCCCTTCCTTGTGGATCGACCCCGGTCTTACCGGGTTTATTACTTCGACACTCCTATACTTGGGAGACAATTCTTTTTCGGATGTGTCAATTAGTACATGCGTTTGCATTAACAACAAACTGTTTTCCATATATGTCAGAATGTTGAGGTTGAGGAGGAACATGTGGATGAGTGCTCGGTTTCTGATCTCTTGTCATTTTAAAATGGAGGTATGTATTGGAAATTATCTCTTGTTCTGTTAGTAGACAGCTTGCGTTATTTCTTGGGCATTATGCCACTGTGAGACCTTGATATAAAGTATTCAATCATGAACTACATGAAGGAAAAAGGGGAAAAAAATTAAGTCATTGACCTGTGGAGTATATATTTTGCTTATTTTCCAGCTTACCGATATTTGTCATGTAATCGATAATTGAAATTGATTCTATTGCCCTTTATACTGTCTTTGACGAAATTTCATTACCTCCTGTAGAGCTCTTCAAATTGATTGGCTACATTTAGAAGTTTATTAAGTAATGTGTTGATAACCTTAGGCATTTGGTAGGCAATGTTACTGATTCTTGTCTTGAAATGGATGTCATGTATGAACCTGTAGCCTCGTCTGTTTGTCTCTACCCCTCTCACTTGAATTAAAGGTTTACTTTATCTTTCTGTTTTCCAGGAAGAGCATGCTTGCTTGTTTACAAATCATTTAACTTAGTTTGGGATTTTACTGTATCCTTTTGTTTTTGTGGAAATGCAAATCCCTGTTAGAAATTATTAACCATGGATTGAGATTGGATCAGATTGCTGTTGGCAGAAAATTGCTTTACTGCAGGGTAGTGGTATTTTAAGGAGAAATCTGGAAAATAAGTAAATCTATCGCTGTGTATATAAGTGTCATAGATCTAAAAGGATAACAGTAAACTTTGTATGAATAATATGGTTCCATAGCTGTTTTTTCGTAATGCGTTTTGTTTTATTTACATTTATTTTGATTGATTATGGACCTAAACAGTTTAACCATAATAGTCAACAGGGTAGAAATAATACAACATGATGTTGTGCTATGAACCAATTATCTTTCTTTTGGATCCACTATTTGTGTTCCTCTACCATCCCAAAAGCAACTATGTCCTTAGAATATTGTTGTTAGATGCTTCAATTTCTATAAATTATCTCGATGATACTAAATTCCATTGCTTGTCATAATATAAGACTTAATGAGTGTTGTCTGTTCCTCAGAGTCAAAGGGAGTTAAAACAAATACGAATAAAAAGAAAAATCGAAGGCCAAAAGACCAACTGAAGGACTCATCTTCAAACAGTTTAAATGGAAACCCCAAGGTTGGCACCTCTCTGTCTATCATGGCTTCTGTGCTGCATCCCTTGCATGCATTTTTTATTTTAGGTAAGCCTGTACATGTTGTATGGATTCCGTAATACTCTTGGAGACTTTCAGGATACTGACATTGTTGCATTGAAGAACTATATGGATGCTCAGTACTGTGGTGAGATTGGTATTGGTACTCCTCCACAGCCGTTCACTATAATCTTTGACACAGGCAGCTCTAATTTATGGGTGCCATCGTCTAAGTGCTATTTCTCGGTGAGCTCTTACATTCGTTTCTATTGTATGCGTCTCAAAATGCAAGTTGTTGAAAAGATAGAGTTGATTTGTGCTCACTGGTTTATAATCTTTGGCATTCTTGCGAGGTCGCTTGTTTCTTGCATAATAAGTACAAGTCAAGCCAGTCACGTTCCTACAAGAAGAATGGTTGGTTTCTTCGTACAGAGACTTGAGGATTTTCTTCAATCCGTTGTTGAATTGTTAACCGATTGACTTGAGAAGGAAGATCGTTTTCATGATTTTTACAGTTGCATGAAAATGTAGAATGACATAAATATTTCATGGAATAATATTCTTATATAAATTGACGTTTTTTCCACTTACATTTTTTACTATAGAGGTCTATCATTTGGATGATCATATCACTTCTAGAAACTTGTATATTATAATTGTTCTATATCGTCCCTATGCAGGTCAATCTGCTGCTATTCAGTATGGTACTGGAGCTATCTCAGGTTTTTTTAGTTATGACAGTGTCAAAGTTGGCAACCTGATTGTGAAAGATCAGGTAAACCTAAGTTTCTGTTGTCTTCTGCATGCATTGTTGTATTTTTGCTAGAGTAACATGTATGGAGTATTAGTCTTTCCTCCCTTCCCTCTACAGGAATTCATTGAGGCAACCAGCGAACCTGGTGTCACGTTTTTGGTGGCCAAGTTTGATGGCATATTGGGACTTGGGTTTCAAGAAATTTCAGTTGGAAATGCTACCCCTGTCTAGTATATCTGTCAATCCTTAATTCATATGGCCAATTTGCTATTTTTGTTTTTTAAAATGTAAAAAATTTATGTTTAACATACTGCTCTTGTATGTCTTAAAGGTATAACATGGTTAAACAGGGTCTTATTAAGGAGCCAGCTTTTTCATTTTGGCTGAATCGCAATCAAGGGGAATAAGAAGGTGGCGAACTTGTGTTTGGTGGAGTTTATCCAAGTCATTAGAAGGGCAAGCACACATATGTTCCTGTGACACGGAAAGGCTATTGACAAGTTGGTCATGAAAACTTGTAGCCTTTTGCATTCTTGATCAATAACATGATAGATCCCTATGTTCTAATTTTGTTTCAAAAAAAATTTTAATTTGTAGTTCGACATGGGCGATGTTCTTATTGGCGGCAGACCAACAGGTACAGTCTTACTGTTGCCTACAATTCTTTCACTAGAAAATTAGAACAAATTAGTTTTAGCTTCATAATTCGAAAAAGATGTATTTTTTTTTCACAAAGATATGGAGCCTCACATTATTTTTTTCCCCTTATATTATTTTTTTTGACTTTCACTGTTGCACATACTCTTTTCCAGGAGTTTGTTCTGGAGGTTGTCCAGCAATTGCAGATTCTGGGAAATCATTGCTGGCAGGTCAAACGACATGAATAAATCCTTCAATTTGGTGACAATTCTATTTCTGGGATACGGTTTACTTATTTCTTGCTTGGCTTTTGGCCTGGATTTTGGTTGTGGTATGAGAAATAATCCTGTCTCAGTTGTATGGAGATATTGTGAGGAACTGATACTTATCAAACTCCAGATGGGATAAATTAAGAAGTGAAATTGAGCTACAAAATTAGTTTGAATTCATAGGCATTTTAGGAATGTCCTCTTGGTATAAGGATTTCAGTATATAATCACGCTTATGTTAGCCCAAGCGTCTTCTGCAGACATGGTTTAGATATTCTCAATTGAATAATATGGTAATAGTTTTTGTTTATGTATTTTGATTATGAGTATAAAAGTCTTTTGCTGTTTCAAATATTGGAACGTAAACAATAATTTATATAACTGTTGAGCTGTAGTGTCTACTTTGTGATTCACCATGAATTGTGTTCTTCGAAAATGTTTTGCAGGCTGTGATTACTCTGATAAATGAAGCCATTGGAGCCTCTAGAGTTGTTAGCCAGCAATGTAAGGCAGTCATTGAGCAGTATGGGCAAACAATTATGGATCTACTTCTATCTGAGGTAAGTACCAGATCAAAATTTATTGTCCATTTCCTCTTTTTTATACGTGAGTTGGCTGACTATTTTTATCCTAGCATTCTCCTAATTTTGGGATTTCCTTTTTTAACTATTAGGCACAGCCTAAGAAGATCTGCTCTCAAATGGGATTGCGTACCTTTCATGGAAAACGGGGTGTTAGGTCAGTCTTTCAGGATGTACTTTCATGTTTATTCTTTCGGTGTTTCAATCCTATTCATTTTCTATTGTTGCATCTCCATTTCTTGGCCTGCATGTTTCAAACGGTTGTGATAAACTAAAATATGTCTATATAGTATGGGCATTGAGAGTGTTATGGATGAGAGCAACGGCAAATCCTCTGGTGTTCTTGATGATGCTATGTGCTCTGCTTGTGAGATGGCAGTTGTATGGATGCAAAACCAGTTGCCGCAGAACCAAACTCAGGAGCGTATATTGGAATATGTCAATGAGGTGAGATAGACATCATTATTTTGGTTGATAATTCTAGAGTCATTGCTTCCCAAGCTAATCCACCTTGTGCTGCTTTTGCAGCTCTGTGACCGTATGCCAAGTCCAATGGGACAATCAGCTGTTGACTGTGGAAAGCTTTCTTCCATGCCTCCTGTTTCCTTCACCATTGGTGGCAAAGAGTTTAGGCTTTCATCAGATGAGGTATAACGTTACCAAAATTTTATTAATTTGTTATAATCTGTTCGAACTTAGATAATTCTCTTCTTGCGCAATGATTTTCTACAGTTTGTAATAGTTGGATTTTATTTGCCCTCATCTACTTGCTATTATAAGTAGTTTTCTTGACCAAAAAATCAAATTACCATGCTATGAATGCATTGATTCAACATGATGGGGGAAGACTTTGAGGATGAGAGGGGATGATTGAATGGGAATTACATGTGGGTCGCGTATCAATAATCTTATCTACATGTTACTTTCCCTCCTCTGCTGGCTTCGTTATGTTTCTCTCGTGTACTAAATTAAAATTACGGGGGTGATGCAACATGCTACGTTTGAGTATCTGTGATAAGTATTCCTTGACTTGGCAATCAAGTACTTTGCTTGTAATGATTAGTCAGTGGTTGGATAATTAGCAATAGCTCAAACAACATGTATATTATCTTGGAAATTTTACTATTTGTCTCATGGCATTCTTTGTGGTTTGTTATGATCAGTACATTCTCAAAGTGGGTGAGGGTCCTTCTGCTCAGCGCATTAGTGGCTTTACTGCTATAGATATTCCCCTCCTTGTGGACCTCTCTGGTATACTTTTCACATCTTGTTTACTTTTCCAAGAATTTGAATCTCTCTATTTATGTCCTGTTGTTAAAATTGGTCTTCATTTTAATGCAGGATCCTGGGAGACATTTTCATGGGCAAGTACCACACGGTCTTTGATTACTTTTAGAAGTCCTTGGCAGCGTAAATGGGTTGATTCTGGCCCTCCCCTCTTTTTATTATCTATCTTTATTAAATTATGCTTTCTGTACCCTTATAAAGATAAAGATAATTGAGTGACAAAGTATGAAGCTGTTTGGTCTCTTTGCCTAAGACGATTACTTGTTGCTTGTAAATAGAGTTAGCTCTTGTCAATATAAAGTTACTTTTACTTCATGTTTGATGTGCTGTTAATTTATCAGCAATTCTTCTAGGACCAGCAATAGCACGTCAAATCAAAATGCTAACAAAGTTATTATTTATTTCCCCCAGTGATTTTGTAACTTTACTGTTTGCAATTGAAATGTCTTATATCAACATTTTTTGGTGGTAATATTTAAGTTAGGATATGTTGCTTTATTAACTTGCTGGGATTTATGAAAATAGGTATAAGGCTCTATCTATTTGGGGGTCATTTTTTTACTTGGATACTAAGATCTTGTCTTTGATTATAGTATATCAAATGCTCATTAATGTATGAATTATTGTAGATCAAAGTTATTATTTATTTCCCCCAGTGATTTTGTAACTTCATGTTTTGATGTCTGGTAGAATAGTTGCCCTGTTGTTTGTGTTACCTATACTTCATAGCTTAATTGTGTATTGTTATATGCAGGAACAATATATTAGGGACGCAATTGGTTCTCCATTGCTCTCCTTCACCTTGATGCAACCACATGCAGTAAGTTGCTTTAAATAAGTACAGTTTAAGTTAGTAAATAGTTGCATTTTAAGTCAGTTTGACAGTTCAAGTTATCTTTTATATATTATTTATCTCACCTTTTTTTGGTGATTTGTTTGAAGTTAGTGTTATGTTTTGCAAATATTTTTGTGCAAACCTTTTTATCTGAATACAACAATTATGAACAAAATGGAGAAAAACAAGTTTTCTTTTTGTAGTTGAATTTCTTCAACTGCCCAATAGATCTTTAGCTTTTAGTTTCTATATTAACCAAGGTTTAGTAAGTGGGTTTTAATTGATATTAGTCGTTTTTTCTTTGTTCTGGCAATTTGTGATGTGGTGTACCATAGAAGTTGGCTCTAGTAAGTGGATTTCTTTTGTATTCAATGCTAATTCAGAATTGCTCTAGTTTTGCTACTTTGGTTGTTTAGGCTAGCAAAGCAGGTAGTTTGTGCAATAAATATAACAAGATAATGTATTTAGTTTGTGTTGTTCATTATATGTGACTCACCTGAAAGTAAATAGTTTGTGCTAACTATTGCATCTTCAGCATTTATTTTCTTTGCTGTGGAAGGTTTTTTAACTGGAAATTACTCACTGATTGTAAATGTAACAGGAGCTCAGAGAAGAGAGTGACTGCAATTGCCACTAGCAATGATGGTAAGCATGTTTGTTTTGCTGACAAATTTGGAGTTGTTTGGGTTTTGGACCTGCATGAAGTTGATTGCAGTCAAGCATTAGTCAATAAGAATGCATCACCATTGCTTGCTCATTATTGTAGTATAATTACCAGCCTGGTGAGTTAGTCACAATTTTGCATTTAGATCTTTCTTTTTCTTCTCATACACATGGATTTTTGTTGGCTTAGTATCATTTTTGAGCTTAGATCTTGAACAGATTAATGCCCCTCATGCATCAAGAGATTTCTGCAGGATAAAATCTTTCTCCATGCTCTGATCTTTGGTTTTTTATGATTTAGTACTTTCTGCGAAATAAAATCTTATTCTAGAGTTTGTAGAATCAATTACTGTCCTCGTCTTTTACCTATTGCCAAAAAAGGTATTTGTTTCTGAGTACTGAAGCTATTCTGAATTTCTTATACTGCTACCCCAAGAAAACTCGCCACCGTGACTTGCATCTTTCTTTGCCCCTTCATTATCTGCGTATATTCTTTCTCAAAATTGTTGTCCAAAATGTAGGTCATACTTGGTGAGGAGAGTTTCCATGCTATTTGCTCTTGATTACATGATCTATCTGCTTCACACTTAGGCCATATAGGCTATGTTTTTGCTGATTTCCCCTTGTGATCATTGTTTTGGAGTGCAGTGCTAGCACATTTTATTCTGAAGGAGAAACTGCATATATTTGGTGTGGTTGGATGTGTTCTCTGCGTGGTGGGCTCTGTTAGCATCATTTCACATGCTCCATATGAGAGACAACTGGAATCGGTCAAGGAAGTCTGGCACCTTGCTGCACAACCAGGTATGTAAAAAGTAACCATGAAGTTAGATTGTCCTATTGCCTATAATAGACCTTGCAAATTTCAGGATTTAGTCCTTTGCTAGGATTTCGATCCATGTATTTTTGTCCAATGCAGGTTTTCTTGTCTATAGTGGCTTAGTTTTGGTTGTGGTTGCTGTACTTATTTTCCAATTTGAATCATTGAAAGTGAATGATTGGTATGCTTTAAATTACGATGAAATATTGTCAGCTTAAGTTCTAGTACCATAAAACTCATTTTTGGGGTTGCAATCTGCTCTACTTTTGCAGTAAGTGCTGAAATGCAGGAGCAACTGAAGCAATAAGCTGGGAATGAACCCACAAGAAGCAATAGCAAAAGTCAAAACCCTTTCTGATGTTGAGGGGCTGTGTGTTTCATTTGCTGCTACACATGGTTCCTCTGATCCTGTCCTTGCTGTTAAGGTATTTCTTGCTGTTTTCTTGTGCTGTTTATTCTACTAAATTTTAAAGAAATTCCCTTACTCGCACGGCACTTTAGGATCTATTAAAATTATATTTTGGTTTTTCTTTATGTATATTCTGTATCATTGGGTTTTATAAATTCACACTTGATTATTCTTATTGATCAACTTATATTGTCTTTATTAAAGGAATTGTTGGATGAGGAACCTTACAAGGCTGAAGACATTGAGAAGATCACTGGGGAAAAGCTTTCATTGATATTCGGAAATAGTCGGTCTTCTTTGGATGTGCTAAACGTAGCCAAGCACTTCAAGTTACATCAGGTATACCTCATTGGTTGTCAGCAAAATTTGCTGCTTACTAAATTTTCTAATCATTTTTATGTATTTTGTTTGGAATTTCATTTTTTTTTTAAATTGCTGTTGTTGGTATGTTTAAATGTTAGGATATTCCAGTAGATATGGTTTTTTTTCAAACTGTCAAAAATCTACTACTTGTAAGGGAGTTTTTTTCAAATGTGACCATCTCTAGGGTAGGTGGGCTATTTTGTTCAATCTTTTATGATATGAAAAATCCAAACATTACTTGTGTCGCTAAGGTTTAAGTGGTTAGTTTATTTTAAATTTGATGGAATATCTGTGCCGCAGCGAGCTGCCCATGTGTATTCTGAAGCAAGGAGGGTACATGCTTTCAAGGACGCTGTCTACTCGAATTTTAAGGTGAGTCTTATTGATTGAAAGTAGCTATTGTTGTCTCTCTCTCTCTTTCTCTCTCTTTTTCTCAATAAAGCCTTTGGTCTAGACTTTTATAGTGTGTTCATCGAAGTAAAACTTGTACCATCCTCATATTTTTCTTAAAACTTGTACCATCTTCATATTTTTCTCATTACCTCTATAATTTATTGAACATTCTAGGTTCTCTGCAGAGGAAACTTTAGTGAGCTCAACCTGTCTGATCTGGGTCAATGTCTATCCTTTGAGCTTAGATAAATTTGATTGGAATCTGCAATCTATTTGTTAATTGGTTGTGTCCCTTCATGTAGATTTTACTGTCAAACAATCACCCCAACCTCAATGATGGCTTTATCATTTTTTTAATTATTTATTTTTAGAAGTCCTTGCTTGTGTTTTGATGGGATTGGATCTAAATGCGTGGTTTGCTAAATTCTAACTTTTGGAAGGATTCTTTTGCAGTGAGGAAGACAAGTTGAAGAAACTTGGTGACCTTATGAATGACAGCCACTACAGCTGTAGCGTTTTATATGAGTGCAGGTAGACAATTGTCCCATCCAGCTTCATAAATATGTGTGATGTGAAAATTGATTACTTTACCATTTTAGGAGTAGAAGAGTATGTATATATCAGAGTCTTAACTTCTAGTTGTGGTAAATTTTTCAACCATTGATTTCACATAATCCATTCTACTATTTATATCTCTTTTTAATTAAACATACAAAGAACTATTTATATCTCTTTTTAATTAAACACTCGCACAGATCATTTATTTTAATAGTGTATAATAAATCTAGGAGAGGAGCTATTTGTGTGTGTTGTATATGCCAAATTGGAGTATTGACAATCGTACAGGGTAGAAAAATAACAAAAATTAGTACTATTATGTTTCTTAAGGAGTAAAACCATATCTGCAATTACAAAGCCATATTTATCGGTCAAAAACTGATAAATATTGTACTGGAATCATATTTATCGGTCAACAAGCGCCAAATATGATAAAATTTAAATAATTCGACCGTTGGCATGCCATATTTATCGGGCAAAAATCGATAAATATGGTAGAATTAAAATTGGACTCATATTTATCGGACTAGAAGCGCCAAATATGGTAAATTTTAAAAAAAATGACCGTTAGAAGACAATCTGTCAGTCAACAAGCGCCAAATATGGTGAAATTTAAAAATTTTGACCATTACAATGTCATATTTATCGGAAAAAAGCGCCAAATATGAGGAAATTTAAAAAATTTGATCGTTGGCATGCCATATTTATCGGGCAAAAAGCGATAAATATAGTAGAATTAAAATTGAAGTAATATTTATTGGTCTAGAAGCGCCAAATATGGTGTAATTTAAAAACTATGACCGTTACCGCGTCATATTTATCGGAAAAAAAGCGCCAAATATGATGAAATTTAAAAAATTGACCGTTAGTACTTCATATTTATCGGGCAAAAAGTGATAAATATGGTAGAATTAAAATTGGAGTCATATTTATCGCTCTTGAAGCGCCAAATATGGTAAAATTTAAAAACTTTGACCGTTATCGTGCCATATTTATCGGAAAAAAAGTGCCAAATATGATAAATTTTAAATAATTGACCGTTGGCATGCCATATTTATCGGGCAAAAAGCGATAAATATAGTGTAAAATTGGAATCATATTTATCGGTCAAAAAGCGCCAAATATGGTGCAATTCAAAAAAATTGACCGTTATCATGCCATATTTATCGGTCAAAAAGCGCCAAATATGGTGCAATTCAAAAAATTTGACCGTTAGAAACGACTATATTTGTCAAAAAAGTGACAAATATGTGATTTCCTAAGTAGAATATTGAGGGCTATATTTGGCGCTTTTATGTGACAAATATGATCTAAACCATATTTGGTGTTTTGACCGACCGCCAAATATTGTCAAATATACCATATTTGGCGGTGCCATTGGTGTCGCTTTTGTGACCGCCAAATATGGTCATATTTGACGGTCAAACACCACCAAATATGGCATTTTTTCTTGTAGTGATGGAAGAGCAACGGCTAGAGCAGGATGAGCAAGGCATGGAGGAGACGGCTGGGGTGGGATGAGCAAGGCATGGAGGAGCAACGAGTGCAGCGGCTCGGGCTGTGGAGGAGCGGCGATTGTTGAAAGAGAAGGAGATTTTAGGATTTGAGATTCAATTCAATTTAGGGTTGGAATTGGGGAGATGTTTTAACTTTATATCATTGATTCAATGTGGTAAGGTTCACAATAATATTATGCTTTTCACTTATCACAGAGTGACACGTGATAATTTTAAAATTTTTTAAAATATATATCGGGTCGGGTTTTTTTCGAGTCTCAATTAAAAACCCGATTTAAAACCCAATGCTTTGAACCCGAATTCGGGTTCTTCCTTAAACAGCCCTGATCAAACCTGATCGGGTCAGATTATTTTGAACACCCCTAGCAAAAAGGGCAAAAAAGTAATGCAAAAAAAAAAAAAAACATTAAAACAATCATATATCTACTACATATTCAGTTTAACCATTGCAATTTATGTCTAGGTTTATGGCCATTAGACTTCAATAAGTTAAAACAATTATGTTTCGACTACCTTGAAATAATTTCATCAAAGGACTTAGCTTTAAGATATGATAAAACAGTATCTATTACACATAAAGTAGATAATCAAAAGTAGAATCTTAGAGGCACAAGATAACTAAATTCAACATTTATAATGTAAAACAGCTAATAGTTGCTCACTTCATTATCAAGTTCCAACAGTTACGTATTGGTTTATAATTAAATACCTTTTAACAAAAATGAAGGCAAAGGTCCCGAAGCTAAAGATTAGCAATGTTCCTCCTCAAATCTGGGTGCACTGATTAACTCTCTTATATGCAAGTCACCAGGCATCTATTTCCAAAATACCAAATGAAGCAACAATACAGAGTGAACATTTAGGAGCACACTCGATAATCACATAGAAATACTAAATAAGTAATTAAAATCTCTTATAATTCTTAATAAACAACTTGGTTTAATATGAAGTACACATCAAATATCTCATCTCACGTATTGATAAAGACTTAGCTACCTTAAACAAAATGTTTTCAGTTATGTGAATTTTCCCAATTCAAATAGTAATTAAGGTGTTTCAGATAGTTAGTAAGATGCTTTATGCTAAATATCACAGGAGAAAGGTGAATTTGCTCTGTACATACACACACACACACACACACACACACACATATATATATATAGACACACACACACACGTGATATCTGCTAATCATTATTCTATACGATAGCACAAGATTTGGTTTTATTTTAAGTCGTTGTATTGATTCTGGTCATCAAGTCAAGTGAAAAGCAACCTCTGATCGTTGAGGCATTCCATTTTCTAGCTAGTTACACACATTGTAGGACTAACTGAACAAATACCAAGACAGAAGCTGACAAAGTCTTCAAGAAGTAGACATAAGTACTTCCCAACGAAATAACTTTCAAATAAATAAATGCAAAAAAAAAAAAAAGAGCATCCAAGGACTATCATGAAAGCAATAACAAAAGCAAGATATTCCTATTAAGAAAGCTAGAAAAAATCTTAAACATGGCAAGGATGATTCTCTCAATTAAGTGCCTATAATCTCAAAAAGGATGACTCTATTAAAACTACTAACAACACCATTTTACTACGCAACCAGCATCAACCCAATCAATTATTTGATCCACATGTCATACAAAAACTTAAAGAAAAGAACAAATATGTGGATAGAGGACAACTAATATAATGTTCGTGTGATAAAGGAGAGCAGCTACCATATCGATTTTACTAATGTTCAAACCTTGCATTCGATATGCCCAGTCCTTTCCACAAAGCCTTCACTTTTGATCTCCTTTTCCTCTGCACAAGGAAAGGGAATTGCGAGTGAGAAAGATTAAAAGTAAATTTGTAGAAGAATAATAGGAATATCCTTCCTCTCCAAAGTTATTAAGGAAAATTTATACCGTACTTAAAGAAAAACAAAGCAAAAGGGTTATTAAAAATGAACCAGTCCTGCAACATAAAAATATTTTACTACCATGCTAAAAGAATAGCAGCAAAAATTCAGCACTTGTAGTTTCAGCCACAATAAATGTGGACAAAATTGTTAATACTAACTTTTTTTTTCAACTCTTGCTGGAGGAATACATCTATGAGAAATGACTTATATTAAAAGTTGCTCTTCTAATTTATTCTTCATTGTAGGGAATTAGTAGTGTAGTTTTCTGGTATGCTAATTTAATTAATTGATCTAACTAAATCAGAACTTCCACTTGTAAAAGAAGTATTGTATGATGTGATTTGGAATTATACGTTGTCTTGTTATGTGTAAGAAACTAGAATTAGTCCTCTATTCTCACCTAACAAAATGTGATGACATAAATAATGTTTAAGGAAAAATATATATAAAAAGTGAGATAATTATTAGATCTTAATCATAAATACATATTAAAATTACATAACGTAAAGTTTATAAAACCAGACAAGAGCGTAAATAACCAGAAAATCCTTCCATTCTTATAGGCAGTAAACATATTCAAGGCTCGTTTACTTAGGTACCTACTCCACGAATTAGTAACAAGTGGTCGATTTCATAATTGTAGAGTACAAGACAAGTAAAGGCCTTTAATAATAACATGTTTCTTACTGTATCTTGCCTTCATTCAGAGTATAAGATGCGATCATATTCACAAAGGCAGTAGTTTGATTTCCATATTAAATAATTAATTTATACAAAATGGTGAGCTACTTGTTTTACTTTATTATAATTAACAAATGGTGAATCACTAGTCACGTTAGGATCCTGAATTATTGTTTGGATCATTAGTCATACAAAGATACTTGCCTTACTTTATTATAATTCACAGTTATCTGTTGCTATATGTTATTTATTTATTATTTTATAAGAATCTTTTCTAGTTGTCATTTAATTCAGTACATAACAAAGTTAAATATTCTCATGAATAAAATTATTCTTAAGATACTAATCTGGAGAGTTGTATATAAGATAGGATTTAGCATGGTATACTGTAATCTAATAGAGGGAGCAAGTTAGATGATGATGTGACATTAAGTGCTATTGTTTTTTACAACTACTATCGAATTAACCACTCACAAGCACACTTTCAATTATGGACCTCATTTTATGAGGTTCATGAATGATGAGCTCTCTTGAGTGCAAATAATAGACAACTCATGCTTATATTTTGAAAACTTTAAATACTTTTAAATTCTATCTACTTAATGCATTAGTAAAAAAGTACAAAAGGAAAATTAAGATTAATCCAAACCAGAAATATAAGCAACTATCACATGCACATACATGACATAGTGAGGACAATTCCTTGTATAAAAAACTCATTTCGAAACATCAACTATTATTGTTCATGAACTATTTGGTCCATTATTTTATCTTCGTTATTGCTCCAAGACTTCTAAGCTAGATATGATATTTAACACATATTAGTGTAGGTATAAGGTAAATAATAAATCAGAGATTAACAAAAGCAATTCATTGGCATAACATATAATATCATGGAACAACTACCATTGGTGCGCAAATATTATTCTGAATGCTACTTAATTCACATTTGGCAAGAATGTGTTAAAAATCTACTACAATGTAAATCCATTAGGCTTTCAATGTGAAAAGTAGCTAAATAAAGGATGTTTTCTCAACTAAAAATTAATAGTTTGAGAATGGAAAAAAAGATTAGAATACCAGTACAATATCTCATTCTGCCATAAGATAGTTAAAACTACAAATTCTTAAAATCACGAACATAACAAAACAGTAAATATTCAAAATATTGAATGTAGAATTTTGTTTTTTACCAAAAAAAAAAAAGCCAAACCAGCTACTTGCATACTTTTCTTTCTATATAGTTTCACCCACCAAAAGGGGAAAAAGGACAATGACTTAAAAATTGAAGGTTAAACAAATCTCATAATATACAAGATGTTAGTTTGCAGTGGCCTATCAAATAACAATGTTTGTGAACGAGTAATAGATTGAAGTTTCAAAGAATTATTCCGTTAAAAAACCACATGGCTTAGTGTGCGCAAATTCAATGAAATGGTAATTTCAAACTTCAATTATGCCCAAGTAATCATTTCAGATTTATTTCAACAGTCCAAAGAAAGGGAAAAAATATTATAAATAATTATGGCATATACACAATTAAAAACCACTACTTCAAACCTGATTGAAACCCAACTACAAAACGCTCTAAATGATCAATGTAAGTTATAAATCATGACCATATAAAGCATTTAGGCCATTATCTCCCATAGCCTAAATTTTAGAAATCTAAGGATAATTCCTTACAAATTCACTAGTAGAAATTGGATATTTTACAACATTCAAAAAACGCTGTAAAACACCTTTCACAGCGTTTTTCCACGTGTTGTTATCGACGGAGCTGTAAAAGCTTCGCAATCAATTACAACGTTTTATAATCGCTATATAAAAACGCTGTAACTATGTACTGTACAGAGTTTTATAAACGCTGTAAAAAATCTATTACAACATTTAAGACACGCTGTAAAAATCTCTTAACAACACTTTAAAAACGCTATGCATGTTCACTGGAGAATTTGTTCATGTTATTCACAGCGCTTAGTAATTGTTGTAAAGTACTTTTTGCAGCTTGTTAAAAACGTTGTAAATGGGATTTGACAACATTTATAAAATGCTGTAAACAATGTGTGGTTTTTTTTTAAATATAATTATATGAAAATGCCATCTATTTCATTCAGAATTTAATAACACACTCTAGTTGTTCAATGATATTTAAGTTTAATCCAATACTCATCATCAACCAATTGCAAATTTTTCATAAGCAAAGAACATAACTTTTGAAATATCTTATGTCATAACAATAAATATCTTGGTTTAATATCAAGTACACACAAAAATATCGTCTCAGTTCAGCTCAATATGACAACAAAATACCATAAACTATAGCATTTGATAGCTTCTTTGTTTCAACTCCCATAAGACCTATGTCATATGTACATTGCATTGGCTATATCCAAACGGTACCCTATGGCAATAAACCTTCATCCACTTCTTATCATCAACTGCATAGAACATTTGAAAAATTTATTAGAAATAATACCTTAATAGGCATTCTTAGAATAATAAGTTTGGAGAAAAGGACAAAATCATTATAACAAAACTAGGATTATATTTTACTATAAACAAAATTATGATTGAATTTTATTTTAAAACTTGGGAACCTTGCTTGCATAAACAGTCTCTAGACACTTTTATATACAACTAACATATAAAGAATGAAGTACAACCGGGGATAGAAAACTTACCAAGATCAGCAGTCATCTATCATGACGATTGCTTCAGTTGGCCAAGCAACTGAACTTCCTCTAGCATCTTCTATTGTTTCCATATCAGCACTTGTTCTCCACAATGAT
Source organism: Boswellia sacra (assembly GCA_013180625.2). Taxonomy (NCBI): domain Eukaryota; kingdom Viridiplantae; phylum Streptophyta; class Magnoliopsida; order Sapindales; family Burseraceae; genus Boswellia; species Boswellia sacra. Next base: position 257,668 of record SNVD02013559.1, on the reverse strand, counting down.
GCTGAAGGTTGTTTAACATCACCCACCCATACTCTAGAAGCATTTTTTCCAAGAGGAACACAATATAAACATGTTCTTAAACATAAATGAAAAAAGGGATAGAAGAGAAACTAGTTATGGAGAGTTGAATCTTTAATAATGAAGATGATGACTGTCCAGTTTTTGCAAAAGGAAAACAACACTCGAGAATGCTTCAACTTGCAAATAGGCCTCAAAGATTGTACTTAATTATAACCTAAGAAAAACTTCAAAATGATGCACTTGATCAAGAATTTTATCTCAAAGATTAGTTTCGTTTCACTTCAATTCTTCAAGTGTGTGTGTGTGTGTGTAGAGTCGTTTTCACCTAATCATTTGTAACCCAGATGAGTTTATGCATAAAAATGAATCATATTTAATAGTGAATATGTGTGTATAAATGAACTCTATAGGCCTGCTTTTCAAGTCACTCTCCATTAATGTAGACATGCACAACACCAAGGATCAAGTAGGACTTTGTTGTTTCATTCTTTTTAAGAGCACTCAAGGGTATAAATCTCTTTTTCTTCTTTTTTTTCTTTTTTTTTCTTTTTTTCTGTTTTTGTTTTTTTTACTACACTTCCCCTTCCCCACAGTTAAACAACACATTATCCTCACTGTTTAAGTAAGTGAAAGATAAGTACAGATTGCTTTTTTTTCTTTTTTTTTTTCTTTTTTACAAACACAATAAAACTCACTTGCATTGCTCATGACACAACCCAACCTCCTCTAACTTCCCAAAACCAGAACATATCTCAAAATGTAATCGTGAATGATCTACATGCTCATAGGTAAGGAATAAACCGTTTGAAAAAAAAATTTTCAATTGAGGTTAGGAAATCTTGTGTAAGGATAATGGCTCAGTGCTCAATGTTGTGCAAGGAATCAAAGGCAAAGCAAAAACCAATAAACATTTCAAGTACACAGATCTAAGTATCATTTATCATTTTCCAAGAGTTATTCTTAATTCAATCATTGCCTTATCATTGGCCTATAAAATGCAAGAAAATAGGTACGTGGCGTTGTTCAACCTGAGTCAAGATTGTATATTTCAACAATCCTTAGGACCAGTAGCCTGCAGACTTAAGGTTTCCAGCCTATATACCTTTATTATGAAAGAACAAAACAAGAAACAAGACACTTCAAACAACATGAAATAAACAAAGTATAGATTTATTTAAAGAGAATGCGTTTCAAAGGTTCAAGAAACCCCATATTCTGCCATTCTAAGTTTTTTTCCACAAATTTCTCTTTTTGAATCGAAACTGATAAGACAAAACGCATAACAACTCTAAATTACATAAAACTAAACTTACTCATAAAATAACAAAGTTCAACAAGTCAGCAAATGAAAATAAGTCAGTTAGAATGGGTCTAAAACGTTTAAAAGTTAGCCTCCTTATTCTGCCATTATGGATTAAAGAGATCCATAATGCGTTTCAAGAGGACTTAAACTTTTTAAGCCACCACTCTAAAAGCCAAGATTAGAAAATATTACCTGGGACGAAAGAAACAACCTGAAAAATCTCAAAAGAAATGACATGACAAATCTCAAATAAACACAATAAAAAAAACAAAGAAAAACGAAGCAAACCAGTAGATAGAGATTACAGATAGAGCGTTAAATCTAGTCTACGCCTTTTATTACCTTCTCCAAACCAATCTATGAGCCATTATTGGATCAGGCGAATAGACGAATTCTTGTAGTTTGTCAATTAACTCCCCTGCAGTTGAAGCTGTAACCAGTATTTGCCTCGCTGATGGTGAGATGAATTTTTTTCTACAGCTTGATCAAGAAAGGACAACAAACCATCAAAAAAATTATTGATATTTAACAAACCAATGGGTTTCCGATGGATGTTTAGCTGTGCCCAAGAGGAGATTTGAAATATCTCCTCTAATGTACCATAACCACCAGGCAAAACTATAAATGCATCGGACATAACAACCGTATGTGCAATACGCTCATGCATGCTAGAGACCTGTAACTCTTCCCCGATTGTGTTGTCTACAATATCTCGAACAGCTAATGGTTTAGGGATAATGCCGAGAACTTTGCTCCCTCCTAGGGATGCAGCTGTTGACACACACCCCATTAACCCAAGACTACCCCCTCCATAAATCAAATGAATACCCCTCTCAGCTAATGTCCTACCAAGATCAAGAGCTGCTGTTGTAAACTCTCCATCTTTACCAAATTACGATCCGCAAAATACGCATATATTGCAGAATCGTCGAATTGGTATTTTCTCAATTTCTACAAGTGTTCTAATCTTGTGTAAGACAATGATGCACGTTAAGTATTATGCTATTCAAGTGCAAGACAGGTTATAAAATGACATTTGAAAATATGCAAAATGGATATATACACACGTAAAACTCTCAAATTTGACACATGGGGACATAATTTCGGTGGGGGTTGCTCAATGCAGATTTATCGCCCTAAGATTTGAAAAAATGAGATATACTTTCGGCGGGGTTTGACAAAACCGCCACACTTGTCTTCCACATGAAGCATGAAAAGTTTGACTTATCTCCTACTTTGAATTTATGAAACGGTACGTGGTTTGTCAAAACTAAAAGATACACAATCAAAAATGACTAAATAACAATAATAACATGATAAACAATGAGGAAAAAAGAAAGAAGAAAGAAAAAAATAGTGATAAAAAAAACTTAAGAGAGAAACAACAATGTGAAAAATTCACGAAAAATTGTGGCTTACGTCTTTCCCTCCAGTTTTCTTGCAAACTGGCAAACAGGATCATTTAGAGTTAGATTTCCTGGACTATATTGTTGATATTCTGTTCGGAATTGTGTCCACAATTTCATCAGTTCTCTTTGCACTAATCCACAAGAATGATTCTCAGGAGTTATTAAGATATTATCTAACGATTCTTTACTCAGTCCATCCTTGATGAACTGCAACTTATCTTCCCTAATTTTAGACACAAATCCTAAAGAACGACATTTTTTGTTACAATTCCATCTAGCACACCTATAACAGACTTGTAACCTTTTAGCACATCGCTTTTTGGCGAGAGTGCTTTTTCCTAAACCAGGCATGTATGCTGTAAAATCAATTTCATATTCGCCAACTAATCTAACCTTAGCTTCGATTAACCAACGGATGTCCACAGGCATTTTCTTAATCATCAACATCCTAAGTCTGTTAAATCGTGCTTTATAGATTTTTACCAGAGCATTTTGAGGGAGTGAGGGAAAGCGTTTTTGAAGGGCTGAAAGAAAGTTTTCATTATCCATAGCAAAGAGAAGAGGAAAGATATTACCGAAAATATGTTGAGTTCGTTCTTCTCTTTGATCTGCAAGCTTCGACCCCTTTAGGAAGTGTTCTCTGCTTCCTTTTGAGTTTACCCTTTTTAAAAGGACTTGCTGGATTTGGCGAGTAGCGGGGCTGCTATAGTCGGTCTCTCGCGGGGCTGTCGGAGTCGGCGAGGCTAGAATCGACAAGTCACGAGGATGTGCTGCGGCGCTAGAGAGAACAAGAGAGATGACTTAGTTTAGGTTTTAGGTTAGGTTTTGGAGATTATTTTGTTTATATTGTTTAGTAAAATTACGTTAATTTTTAATATATTAAAATTTTTCATAATCACCCCTAAAAATTTTTCATTGACACCCCTGATATTTCATAAAACATTACTTACATGATATTTATTTTTAAATTTTATATATGTATCTTGCGTATTAAAATTAACAAGACTTTTGCCTTTTACTTTAAAGTGTAGATTACAACAAAAATATAATAATTTAAGACTTTGTGGCCTACATTTATTAACTTCATATATACAATAAAGTAATCTAATATAAGACTTTGTGGCCTATATTTGTTGACCTGGAGTATACTTTTCGGCCCGTATTTTTAAATTTCAATATTTTGTTTTTTATCAATAATTTTGTTTGAAAATAGTTAAAGTAGAATTAAAGTTTTCATAATGTGAAATGTCTAAATGTTGGTGCAATCATTGTTATGGCCTAATTTTGTAAACATGCTTTTGACCAATACAGAAGTAATGTGAAATGTCTACATGTTGGTGCAATCATTGTTATGACCTAAATGTGACATGCGTAATCTAACTATAAAGGGAATTGCAAGTAAATACTTAAATATGATATATGGGTAATTTATTAATTATGTTACTTTGTTTTTGACATGGGACCAACTTAAGGCTTCAATATAATAATAGGAAAAGGGAAATAACAATGCGTGATGTGTCTTGAAAACATGTGAGAAAACCTGCCAAAGTTGACATAGAAAGTAAAGCTAAAGTGAAATGAAGGCTAAACTTTACCTTGTTAAAGAACAATTTGAGAGGCTCCTTTATGTTATTCACTACCTCAAGTTGACATGCAATCTGTTCAAACATGAAAATTCATTTAAAGATGAAATGAGAGAGGATGTCACAATCAAAATTCTTTCCTATGTTATATTTATTATTGTAAAGTTTCACAAATATATATAGTCAAATATATAACCAAATTAGTCATATTTTAGACAATTCACCAGCAACTTTTCTCATTGGCAATGATGCATCACTCAATTATATATAGTCAAATATATAACTAAATTAGTCAACTTTTCGCATAACAAACGGCCCCTATTTCTCTCTCAATTGGCAATGATAAATCACCAGCTTCTCTCATTGCAAATGTATATATTTTTCTAGACTCAAATATCTGTACCGATCTAGACTCAAATTCTTGGATTTCTTGGGATGATTGATGTATCCTCTCTACAAGTCTCCTAGAGGACCTAGAACTAGGATCTGTATTTGATAAATTTAAACTTTCAGAGCTATGCGTGTTTTCTACATTTATTATATGCTCTATTTGTATATGGTTTATGGTTCCAAAAGCCTAGATTTGTCTGGTCCATGTTGCAATTATCATCACCTGCTTCTCTCATTGCAATTATATATATATATATATATATATATATATATATATATTCTTTTAGTTACAGAGAATTTTATTAAATTGAGTATGTGATTAAAATCAAGCAAACAGAGGACATACCGATGATACAATTAAAATTTCATATTGGAAATAAAAAATAATTAATTAAAAGAAACAGAGGACATACCGATGATGGAAGAGGCACCAAATGGAGAATGAAGAAGACTTGCTTGTTTAGAGAGAGATACAACTGAATGAGCTGGGACGGAGTTCTTTTGAGTGGCAAAGAAATGCAAAGAACGTTGGGCTTCTTGACTTCCCCAATTTTGTGACTGAGAGTGATTGAGAGGGACAAAACGATGGAGGGATCAAGAGGGATTGAGAGGGATTAGGGCTGAAATATCAGTCAATTCATTAGGAAAGAATAAAAGAATAATGCGGGTAATTTCTTAAGGCAAACCCGTGAAAAAGAAATGTCATCATGAATTTTTTTTTTAACTTTATTTTTTCCTGGCCAAAACAGAATGCTTTAAGCTGTATACATTGGATTCCCGCCTAATTTTTAGGCAAACCTTGGAAAATAAAAAATTTTCATTTAATTTTTTTAAACCAAAACATTGCTTTTACTGTTGTAAGCTTTATATAAAAGTCACAGCAATTAAAAAATGCTGTGAAACTATTTCTATTTCACTTTACACAACACTCTATTAGCCACACGCTGTAATTACTGGGACATGATGTTGGCTAATTTTCTTTTACAGCATCTACATTAAAAATGTTGTAAATTAATGTTGTGAAAAGTAATATTTCTTGTAGTGATTCCTTTAAGTATGCACCATATAAAGATAAAAAATAAAGGCAAGAAAGTTAAATGGAACCACAATTTCCCAAACAATATAGAAAACATAAATGGCACTGTTGAGAGAGAGGGAGAAAAGAATTTAAGGGAAAAATTTGTATACATTTCATTGTAAAGAGGTATACATATATATAGTACAATAAGGGGAAATAAAATAGGAAAGAGAGAATCAAATATGTATCTAATAGGAACATAATCCTAAATTCCTATATAGAGATTTAACACTTCCCCTCAAGTTGGAGTATAGATATTCTCGATGCCCAACTTGGAACATAGATGAAGAAAAACTCCTTTATGAACTGCCTTGATAAAAAGATCTCCAATTTGGTCTTCAGACTTAATATAAGGAGTGATAATCTCTCCACTCATTAAAGCCTCACGAACAAAGTGACAATCTACTTCAATGTGTTTACTTCTTTCATGAAAAACTGGATTGCTAGCAATATATGTTGCAGCCATATTATCACAAAACATTTTTGATGGCTTTTTGAAATCAATTCCAATCTCAGTTAAAAAATTCTTGACCCACATAATCTCACATGTTGTATGAGCCATAGCACGATACTCTGGCTCTGCACTGGATCTTGCAACTACATTTTGTTTCTTGCTTCTCTAAGTTACTAGATTACCTCCCAAGAAAGTACAATATCTACTTGTGGACTTCATATCAGTTTTGGATCTAGCCCAATCAGCATCAAAATAGCGAACAATGTCCAACTCTTTACCTTTCTTGTAGAGAATCCTTTACCAACGGACTATTTTAGATATCGTAGAATTCTACATACTGCCTCCGAATGGAACTTCTTCGGATTTTACATATACTAACTAACTGCTCCTACTGCAAAAGTAATATCAGGTCTAGTGACAGTAAGATAAATCAACTTTCCCACAAGACTTCTATATCTTTTCTTATCTTCAAAATCTGGACTGCTATCATCATCCAATATTACATTAGGATCCATAGGGGTCTCTATTGGCTTAGACCCTAACATACCCGTCTTATCAAATAAGTCTTGCACATACTTTCTCTGAGACAAAATGATACCTTCTTTACTCCTTAAAACTTCAACACCAAGAAAGTATCTGAGTTGTCCCAAGTCTTTTGTTTGAAAATGTGTCTTTAGCTGTCTTTTCACTTCTTCTATGCCATTAGAATCACTCCCAGTCACAGTGATATCATGTACATACACCATAAGTATAACAATACCTGATCTTGTATGTTTAACAAACACTGAGTGATCAGATTGACAAGGGAAGAAGTTGATCGAAGCTAAAACGTCACTCAATTTTTCAAACCAGGCTCTAGGTGACTGCTTCAGACCATAAATAGCCTTTTTTTAACTTACAAACAGAGGTGGTTAACTCCCCTTTAGCAACAAATCCAGGTGGTTGCTCCATATAAACCTCCTCGTGTAAATCACTATACAAGAAGGCATTTTTGACATCTAGCCAGAAGAGGGGCCAGCCAAAAAACACAACGAGAGAAATGAGAATGTGGACTGAATTGAGCCTGGCAACGGGAAAAAAAGTCTCAACATAGTCAACACCATAAGTTTGAGTGTACCCTTTAGCAACAAGACGGGCTTTTAAGCGTTCAATAGTACCATCAGGATGATATTTGATAACAAAGACCCAACGACAACCGATCACTTCTTTACCGTCTGATAATTTTTGTAACTCCCATGTACCACGATCACAGAGAGCTGACATCCCATCTTCCATAGCTTTACTCCAGCCAAGATGAGCCAAAGCTTCCTAGTAATTTTTAGGAATAGAAACCACAGACAAACTCAAAGCAAAAAAACGAGTAGACAATGATAAGGCATTAAAGGAGACAAACTGAGAGATAAGATACCTATGAGAATTTCTAGTACCTTTGCGAAGAGCAATAGGGAGATCAAGATCGGAATACTCATTTGTAGAAGGAGTAGAATCTGGAGTAGAAACAGACGCTTGAGTGACGAGCAGATCAGTAAGCGGTAAATCTTGTGAAGCACTGGATTGATGTGACTTTCGCCTAGAATAAACTAGGAGTGGTGGAGTAGAGGGACACGGTAGAACTGACACCGGTATTGAAGGATCAACTAGACCAGTATCAAGTCTAGTACCAGTCGATGAAAAATATGGTGTGGACTCAAAAAAGGTGACATCGGCACTGACAAAAGTTTTTCCCGAGGAAGGGTCAAGACATTTGTAACCTTTCTGAGTTCTAAAATACTTAAGAAAAATACATTTGGTGGACCGAGGAGACAGTTTATCAGAAACCCTATGAAGATAGACAAAACAAACACAACCAAAAATACGAGGAGGAAGAGGAAAAGCAGGCTGATTAGAGAATAAGATCGAGTACGAAGACTGAAAATGAAGAATAGAAGAAGGAACCCGATTAATGAGGTAACAGGCGGTAAGTAAGGCTTCCCCCCAATATTTTGATGGGACTTTCATATGAAATAACAGAGTTCGAGCCACATCTAACAAATGTCTATTTTTTCGCTCAGCAACTCCATTCTGCTGAGGGGTGTAAGCACATGATGTTTGATGTAAGATCCCATTAGTGCTACAAAAAGTAGATAATGAGAAAGAAGTATATTCTAAAGCATTATCAGAACGTAAAACTTTAATAAAAGTACCAAACTGAGTCTTTATCTCATTGTAAAACATTTGAAACATACTAGGGACCTCAGATCGATCTTTTAACAGATACAACCAAGTAACTCTAGAATGATCATCCACAAAGGATACAAAATATTTAAACCCGTGACTGTTGGTAACTCGACAAGGACCCCTTACATCTGAGTGAACCAAATCAAACAGTTGGTCACTAATTTTATTGACTCGACTACGAAACCAAAAATGAGAATGTTTACCTAACTAACAAGACTCACATTCAATTTGAGTTGGACTAGAAAAACCCATATGCTGAAGCAATTTAATTGAAGGGTGACCTAAACGATAATGTCATTGTTCTGGAGAGGCAGAAGAAGCAAGAGCTGTATGAGAGGACGAAAGTACTTCAAACAAGTGATAAACGCCATTGTTTTCATGCCCGCCACCAATCATCTTCCTCGTATCAAGATCCTAAAAAATACAATAGGATGGAAAAAAAGTGACTGAGCAATTTAAATTCTTAGTTAACTGGCTAACAAATAAAAGATTAACAGAAAATCTAGGAACATGTAACACCGAAGATAAATGAAAACTAGATGTACGAATGGTTCCAGACCCTTGTACTTGGGTTTGAGAACCATCAGCAAGAATGACTGATGACTGTTTGCTAGAAGGGATAAATGAACTAAAAAGAGAATCATTACCAGTCATGTGAGAAGAGGCTCCAGAGTCGATAATCCAATGATGTGGGTACGAAGAAGAAAATAAGGGAGTGGACCTACCTGTTTGGACTAAGGAAGTGGAAGGCTCACTGGTTGGTTGACCTTCAGACTTATGAGCAGACTGTGCAGAAGGTGGAGCATGAGAGTTAGAAGAATTACCAACGTAAAGACGCTCTTCAGAGCTTTGATTTGCCCATTCAGGTTTTTCAAACTTATCCCAACACTTTTCTGAAGGATGATTAAGTCTACTACAATGAGAACAAGGAACTCTTCCACCTCGACCTCTAACACATCCTCTACTCCGTCTAGAAAAGTATCCTCTGCCTCGACTACCAGACACAACTAAGGCAGAAGCTTCCTGATTATGTTGAGAGGTGGGTAACCGTTGGAGTCGAGCATATGCAGTTTTAAGACTTGGGAGATCTTTCTCAGTCAAGATACTATTCTTAACACTTTCATAGACAGGATTTAAGCTAGACAGGAACTTGACAACAAATAATTCTTCGCGTTGTTTACATAATGTCTCAACATCAGTAGTAATAGGATGATAAGAGTTAAACTCACCCATTAATCTTTCGATTTCTCCTAAATATCCACTTAACATTCTATCACCTTGCTGACAAGAAAATAAAGTAGAGTAAACATCAAAATGTGAGTGACATTTTGAGATCCGCCAAACCTGTCTTGAAGTGAATTCCATAACTCTTTGGTAGTATCAACCCACATCACAATTGCCGCAAGTGATGGCTCCATACTATTCCACAACCATGTAGTAATCAAATTGTCTTCTTGAATCCATTTAACATACTGCTTTGAATCAGACGATGGAGGATCTTGTGTAAGATAATTATGTTTCCCTTGGTCAATCAAGTATTTGGTTACTGCTTTGGCCCATAACTTGTAATTGGAATCATTCAATTTTGCGATTGTGATGGAACCACCAACTCCAGGAAGATTAGAGGACGGATAAGAGGCCATGGAAACCCAAACACAATTTTTCTTCCAAACAGATCCACCACACAGAAAGAATTTTTAAGAAAAAAAAAATCGAATTATGTGCTGTCTATAAACAGTAACTTTGGTGAACAGTATCCATCGTGAATAGTAATACTGGTGAACAGTATGTAGTGAACAGTATGCCTATGAACAGTAACTGTAATTTTTTTTTTTTAAAAGGGGTGATGGAAGATGAAATTGGGATAAAGTAAGTTGATGGTGGTAGTAGGTTTAGGGTTTATGGGTTGAACAAAAATTAATGGGTAAATAGTATAAAAGGAGATCAAAACAACGCTCTGATACCATGTTGAGAGAAAGAGGGAGAAAAGAATTTAAGGGAAAAATTTGTATGCATTCCATTGTAAAGAGGTATACATATATATAGTACAATAAAGGGAAATAAAATAGGAAAGAAAGAATCAAATATGTATCTAATAGAAACACAATCCTAAATTCCTATATAGATATTTAATAGGCACAATGATTGTTTCCATTGTATTCATACCTATGGCACATTTTGGTGTTAGCAAAGCTTTCTTAGACAGCAACTCAAAGGGAAAAACACCTTCACTAAAGTCAAGAGATAGAATTGCAGTTGAAAACCTTCTACAAGCTACGGAAGATGACCTACCCTACATTGAACAACAAACTAAATAAAATAAAAAAAATAAAAATGAGAAAATGAGAAAGAAAATACATACGCAAAATACTTACCTTTAAGTTCTCCCGAAAAGCAACATCAAAAAAATTAGTAAAAAATATACAACACAGAAGCTTTGCAAACTCATAAAATGGAACAAATTTCACAAATACAGATAAAACAAACAATATCAAAATTTAGTACAATTACTCTTAAGACTCTATTGGCAAAAATTATAAGCTCATGAGATAATGTTTACTCTTGGCATCTTTATACTTTTAATAAACTCAAAATTTATAACAAAATCAAAATTTAAAGTTTTAGCAAACAATATCAAATTTATACTTTTAACAATATCATATACTTTAATCAAACTTGCACAATGATGGAGATATTGGAAGCGTGATTTCATTGAGCCATTGACCTCATGCTTTTAAAGCCGTAAAGTTGATCTCGACTTGTCTAAATTAACATAAGATAACATAGCTAAAATGGATAGGTTCAACATTGTTAAATTGTTTTTTTTTTTTTTGTTTGCCAATTCGTTGCCTATCTTTACTATAAGATGTTATTTCAAAATTTAAATTATTTATTATTAACATCTAGCTAATGATCGTTTGATTTTGTTTATCTAATTTATTGTTGACTGAAAGAAAAAAAAATCAACCTTCTCTACTCACAAGTAGGGGTGGCAATTCGTGTTCGCGGGTCGTGTTCGTGTCGTGTCGAACTGTGACACGATAAAGATTGACACGACACGAACACGACCTGTTTATTATTCGTGTCACTGGACTCAACACGAACACGACACGATTATTAAACGGGTAACACGACACGACACGCTAACACGAATAATAAACGGGTCGTAATCGTGTTAGACACGAACACGACCCGTCTAACACGATTAAGACACGTTTACATTATTGACACGACCCGATTGACACGATTATGACCCGTTAACATGATTATGACACGTTAAGGTTTTCAACTTTTTTTAAAAGACAAAAATATCCTAAGTTTTAAAATTTATTAGATTTTTAAAATTCTATTTTTATTTTAAAATTTGGATACATATAAGGACTAAAATGTCTAAAAAGTTTAGTATTTTTAAATTTAATATGTAATCGTGTCAATATTCGTGTTAATCGTGTTATCGTGTCAATCGTGTATAATATGTATTCGTGTTATTCGTGTTACTCATGTCATAATCGTGTTCGTGTCAATATTCATATTAATCGTATTATCGTGTCAATCGTGTATAATATGTACTCGTGTTATTCGTGTTACTCGTGTCATAATCGTGTTTGTGTCATAATCGTGTTCGCGTGTTGAAGACTCTCAACCCGAACACGACACGATTATTAAACGGGTTGACATCTTCGACACGAACACGACACGAACACGAATATACCAAAACCCAAATCCGCTTAAACCCGTGTCGTGTCAAGTCGTGCTCGCGTGTCGTGTGAAAAATTGCCACCCCTACTCACAAGCTCTATAGAAGTCACATAATTTTAGTGTTTGTTGTCAAAATCTAATTAGTCAATAAAAGTTAATTGGATGTATGCAAACAATTTGTAAAACCATGTGCATGAAACCATTGGCTTACCCACAAATGTCAAACCATCTTTATGAAAGTACGAAACAATTTAGAAATTATTTGAATAATAGTAATTAAATTTATAATGTAATAGTCTCTTGCATTATCGAACTTTTCTTTAGTTTAATATTTTCTTTTATGTCTCTATAATTGTTAAACAGTGTGTACTAAATCAGTATATGATATAGATTGAGAGAATGTAACAGAGAAACATGTTTATGTTCTTACTCAAATTGCTAATTCAATATTACTTCTTTTTAGTAAAAATCATTTAAATTCTTATAATTCTAGAGACTTTCAAGTTACAAAATCTACTTTATTGCATGCACTTCCTTAGTCTTTTGTATTTGAATAAATAAATAAAAAATAATAAAACCTTTGAAAAGATAAATATGATGATTATTTCTTAAAAGCCAGCCCCCTAAAAAACCATTTTTACGATGCCATACATAATAAATACAAAAGAAGAAAACAAAGAAAATCAATATACTATTCAACCATGTCTCCAAAACACAGCACTCATAAACCAAATTGAAAACCCTAGTCACTAGAATGCTAGCGAAGAAAGTGAACCATATCTTAAATTCAAAACCCAAGAAACATCTTTCAATTCGATCTGAGAAGTATGGGAAACTGATTTCAGTAGCTGACTTGAAACAAATGTCAGCAATTTGAGAAGCAACAAATTTTAGTGATGTCTGCGATTTTGCATAAAAGGGGGAAAACGATTTGACAAAAAGATAAATAATGGGAGCAAGCTTACCGATTAGGATATCAATTTCACAGTAGAAACTGATGATGATTTGCAAAGCTTTGGCAACTAGGGCAAATGTGGAGCAAAAATAACGACAATGAACCTGAATCTTGGAATTTCACCGATGATTTGATGATTTGATGTGAGCAATTTTAGCATTTTCACAAGTTGGGGATTTTGGTGTTGAGAGCGACTTCAGTTCACACGACTAGGACAACGTTTGGCATAAAAGGGGGAAACCAAAATAGAACCAAAAAACAGAGAGGAAGGGAGCCAAGCTAAATTTATACCGGGAGGGGGAAAGTCATTTTTTTATTGTAATTGCATATTTGTCAATTGTCACGGTCAAAATGTGACAAATATTTCCTATGAAAAAGATCAACAATGACAAATAATATCATTAAATGGATTTGACTTTCAACAACCTCTAATATTTCTTACTATTTTGGAAAACCGTCAAATATTAAAAATACGATATGACAAATATAAAAAACTTTCTTGTGGTGTTATGCAGTCGCCCACAGTATGTATATTGAATGAGCTCTACAACAATAGGACCTTAACTTATTTAAACAGGAGTTGAATTGTTAAAGTACGACATAAAGTAAAATCTTGATAAAGTAATACTATTGGGATTATGAAAAAAATTATTTTATAGAGATTATTTATTTATGAATATTTTTATATTTAATTATTTCTCTCTCTCTCTATATGTTTAAACATTAATGTTTTTCAAATTAAAAATAAAATTTATTTATTTATTTTAAGAAAATAATTCCATTTTTAATTCAAGATTTGTATTTTATTTTTAATTATAGAGATATAATTTCATAAAAGATAAAAAAAAAAAAAAAAAAAACAAGATGACTTTTCCCAATGTGCACATATTGCACGCTACTAAATGGAAGCCTTTTTCGCAGCTTGTACATACAGCATATTGCTAAATGTGTATTTTTATTGCCCTGCCGAAATTGTTTTTGTGAAATTAGCACATGTTACAAAGAATTTGGTGTATCCCAAATTTGTTATTGATCTAATACAATTTAGTGGGGAGTACTACTGGTTTGGTAGCTTTATTTCGTAAATAGATATAATTAAATTGTGGTGTATGAAATTTATAAAATGGAAATTTAATATATGATCTTAGTAAATTTCAAAAAAAATGAAAAATGCTAGCTGCGCATAACCGAACAGGCATTTTCTCTTTCTTTTCTTTTCTTTTTTTTTTTTTTTCAAGACATCCCCGCTTCATCTGATCATGGATTAACAAATTTTTCATTTGCTTCACTATTGTAACACTTGCTAAGAAAACAACTTGACTTCTATTTCATCTTGTTCCTTAGTCCACCCAATAAACACTTGTTTCTTCTGGCCCCAGCCTTAGTTTAGTGAAGATAGTCAGTGGGAGATCCTTCTTTGGGTTCTAAGTATTGGACCTGCTTCCCCACTTTCTGGGATCATTTAGTCACCTCACCAACTCCATAAAGCTTGCCCTTGTTTTCTCGCTTCTTGCCCCTTGAAGTCTTAAATGTAACTGTGAGCTTAACTATAGCATCTAAGGCTTCAGAACATGCATCCATTCAAAAGCTTCAAAAATTCCCCGATAATTAATTATTTTCTCTTTCTATGATGCCCAAAATGACCCAACAGAAAGTAACCTTTAACCTTTCGATTTTTGACTCCATGCTTCACCGACACGGATCCAAATATTAATCATAAACGACGAAGGGTGACTTTTCACACCGACACTGCGAATCGACTCTTTGTTTATATATTTATTTTTATGAATTTGAGAACCATTCCTTTGGTCTTTGGACATTATGATTTTTTTTTTAATTTCATGTATCAGTATAATATTCATTTTCTTTTTTTAATCTTCTAAATCGTTCAACGGTTAATGCATTCAATGGTAATTAATCTTGCTTTTCTTCTATATACTGGTGTTTCTAGACTATTAAGAAATATACTCCTGCTTAATTCTACTTCATTTGGTTGATTTTTTTTATTGGTTTATCATACGAAGATTATTATCAATTTTATCTCTCCCTATTATAACTATTATTTCACTATAAATGCCATCGTCAACTCTGAAAGTTTTATGAAAAAGCTGAATAGTAATTCAGTAATTTCTCTTCGAAAAATTTGTATATAATCTTTGCTCCCTACCATGTTGTGTGAATCACATGCAATTCAAGTTTTTTTTTTTTTTGGTTGAATAAAGTTTTAGAGGCTCTATGCCAAGTCAATACTTTCTCATCGACGTTACTTGCTATGAGCTTTTATTCTTCGACTAGGATTCATTATTCAAAGCAAATCAATATTATATTAAGTAAATGCAAGTAAAAAGCAGACCAGATTCGGTTAAAAGCAGATATTCCTTATAAGTTATTAATTGCTTTCCCTCGTAGTCTCTCTTCTCTGCCATGCTTGATTAATTAATTCTTTAGAAGCATTTACGTAAGTGCCAAAAGTTTCTATTAATTAATTGGTCTAGAATTAAGCCACGTCGGGTCAGCTTATAAGTCTCCAAATTGAGCATCATTGATGAATAAATTATTTAGAAAATAAAAATGGACAGAATTTATTGTGACATTTGACATCACTGTCTATACTAAATTGATCAGCATTAGCTGATTTATACTGCAAAAGGCGCCAAATTTGGCATCACCATGCGTACATTGTGATTTAAATTTTTTTTGTCATTTTATATATTAAATTAAATTTTAAAAAAAAAATTATCTTCAAAGACTTCAACTTTATAAGACAATTTTTTATACCAGCAAATGTGACAATTTTTTATTATTTCAATATTTTAATAAATGATTTTAATATAAATTTTTTTAATAATTTTTTCAAGTTTATGTATCATTTATTTTGGTATTAATTTTTTATGACTTTTTGCGATAGTGGTTGATGATATTTAGAATTTTGGTTTTTTATTTTAAAATTTTGAATTTTTTTATTAGCCAACTATGGATGATTTATATTTTTTTAATGGATTTTTAAAGGTTCTTAATAGAGAGGAGAGGCATGTGGGATATTTAGAATCAGATGTGGTCATATGGGATTTCGGCAAATCTTTAAATAATGAATTACTCAATTGAATTTTTTAATTATTATTATTTTACAATTTGGAAATATCAATTAATTAACTATTTTACTGCTTTTACAATTGACTTGAACAAAACTTCATTGCAGGAACTAGTGATTTATCCTAATATAAATACAAAATGGAGTAAGGTGACCGTAATGTTTCTCATAATTTTAAACAACAATTAAATATGTATTTATAACTATTCTGTAATATTTTCTTTGAAAAAACATGAATAGATGTTAATTTAAAATAAAAAAGAAAGCTAAAAATAGTGGTTTGTGAATAACTATAAGTTTTTAAACAATGTGGATTAAAATTTATTTCAAATACTTTTATAAAGTATTTTCTTCAGAAAACCATCTTCTAGTTACTGAAGACACATCATGTCATAGCATGCTTTGAATTCTGTTTGCAATGATATCATGATTTGGCGGTGTGGAAGACAGGTGTCTGTCCAATTCTCTTGAATTCTTTCGGCCACTTCAATGGGTACTCAAATAAAAAAATGAGTGTGTTCGTTTATGAATCTGGTATTTTTGTTTTTAATTGAATTTAGGAATATGTGGTTGATTTTGAATTATTTTAAATTTTGAAAAGGATATGTGGTTGAGATTTATTATAAATTGCATTAAAAAATGTATAGTATAGAAAATAGGATTTGGATTTATAAACGAACAGGCATCTCGATCTCTTGGCCTTCTTGTTGTTCTTTTTTAAAAAATTTCACATGAACGCATCGAGGTTTCCCAAAATAACACTTGATGACTCGTTTGCCCAGGTAGACAGCAATAAGCTTTCTTCGTATTTCTTTTTTTTTTTTTTATGTTGTAGTTTTTCTGATATGTCGGTGAGTGTTTCTGCTTTGGGAATTAATAAGTACACTTTCACTTAGCTCATTTCTCATTGAGTAATGCTACTCATACAAACTATTTATACAAACTCACACATACAAACTGATGTGGCATCCCTATGTGATCGTCACATCACCCATGTTAATTAATGTCATTTATTATTAATATATATTTATCAAATCACTGCATTTATTTATCAAATCATATTATGCCACGTCAGTTTGTATGGGTGAGTTTGTATAAGTAGTTTGTAAGAGTAGCATTACTCTTTCTCATTTGCTCTGCAAGCAAGTACTCATATAAAATATTATTTGATTATTAATTGATTCCGTACAAAAATTAAAATATTTGTCGGAGAAATTCCAAGAAAGTTACGCGAAAGAAGAAAAGCATCGTGACATTTGTACACAAGGGGCGGAAAGCAGATATCACTTAGTTGAGCGTCAAATTGTGTCAAGAGTTTCAATTTCTTGTCCTGGCCAGTAATTTTTTTCCGCACGCAGAACCTTTATTTTTTACCACATGGCTTCATCTTCCTCAGTTTTCCTTCAAGCCAAAAATGATGTCTTCATCAGTTTAGGGTACCTGTGACAACTTTATGGGCCATCTTTATGTGGCTTTGTGTCGAAAACAAATTGCAGGCCTTAAATGATGACGATGGAATTAAGAGCGGAGATGAAATTTCTTATGCGCTTCTAAAGCAATTGAAGATTCAAAAATTTCCTTAATTATTTTTTTGAAGGATTTTGCTTCTTCAAAATGGTGTTTGGATGAACTTTCAAAAATTCTTGAATGCAAAATGCCAAATCGTTATACCTGTTTTCTACCATGTAAATCCATCGGATGCACAATACCAAACTGGCAGCTTTAAAGGTGCTTTTGTTAAGCATGAGCAAAAATTTAAGGAAATATCGGAAAAAATTCAAAGGTGGAAAGCTATTTTGTTAAGTGTCCATTATATCTGGATGGGATTCAACGGTGACTAGGCAAGTCCATATGATCTTTTCATTTTTACTAGTATGAGATTTACAAACATTACATACAAACTAATATTATGGCATACAATGAAAGTAGTGTGGAGGCAGGGGTGGCTTGGCTTGGTTGTTGCCCACCAAAGATTTTGGAAAAAAAGTTAATTTTAAGAGAAATATCATTAATCATTTTGGAAAATACAATTTATATATCAAGATTTGATAATTTTTTTTTCATAAATTTACTCATAGTATTGCAACCACTTGAAAAAATAATACTCTCAGCTCACAGTAACTTGAGTGAGCAGAATTTCATTTATGCAAAATAGAATTACACGTGGTCAACATCAAGCATTCTAGCAGAGAATCTCCAATCAATGAGGAGATAATTGCTGACTCATCACCCAGGGAAAATGTTCTAGAAACAGTGACAGGAAGGATGCATACATATCCAGCTCATCCAGCTCATGACAGAACCGACAATAGCTAACCAGAAATTAATGAGCTTGATCAAGACTAATAACAAAATTAACTGTCTAATACTAACTGAAATTAACTGTCATAACTGACTGATTAATGAGCTGCCTTAACACTCCCTCTCAAACTGGAGGGTGTCTCAATCACTCCCAGTTTGTCCCGGAAGAAAGTGAATTGTGGTGATGACAATGCTTTGGTTAGGCAGTCGGCAACTTGATCACATGAAGGCACATACCTGACTTCCAGCTGCCTTTGAAGAACTCTGTCTCTTACATAATGCACATCAATTTCGATGTGCTTAGTTCTGGCATGGAAGACAGGATTAGATGCAAGAGCACCAGCACTGATATTATCACACCATGTAATTGAGCAATGCTTTGGTTTGCAGTGTAGTTCACACAGCAGAGATTCAAGCCAAGCAATTTCAGCAGCTACATTAGCCAAAGCTCGGTATTCAGATTCAGCACTTGATCTTGCCACAACAGGCTGTTTCTTTGATTGCCAGGATACCAAATACTCTCCAAGATAAACACAGTACCCCTCAATTGATCTTCTATCTTCAGTACTGCAACCCCAGTCTGCATCTGAATAGCCTGTTATCTTCAAGTCTCTACTTGGCTTGATGTGCAGGCTGTGAAACATTGTTCCCTTGAGATACCTCAGTACACGTTTCACTCCTTGCCGGTGCTGTATTTTTTGAGAGCACAAAGACTGACTCAGTTTATTAACACTGAATGCTATGTCTGGTCTGGTATAGGTTAGGTACTGCAAAGCTCCTATAGTGCTTCTATACAATGTGACATCTTCAAAAGGTTCTGTATCAGGGCTGTTATAGCTTCTGCTTACTGCAGCTGGTGTAGGACAGGGTTTAAGGTTCTCCATTTTCAATTGTTTAAGTATATCGGCAATGTACTTTGACTGGTTTAAATAAATGCCAGTGATATCTCTATTGACTTCAATTCCAAGGAAATAGTGCAGATTACCTAGATCCTTCAAGGAAAATAACTTGTTCAACTCTTGAATAAACAGCAGTATTTGTGATGAATTTGATCCTGTCACCAGGATATCATCAACATACACAAGGACAAGAATCAAGCTTTCTCCTTCCTTAAGAACAAACAAGGATGAGTCAGACTTAGCATTAACAAAACCCCAGCCTTGCAGAGTGGTTCTCAGTTTATCGAACCAGGCTCTAGGAGCCTGTTTGAGCCCATAGAGAGCCTTGTGAAGCTTGCAGACAAAGTTTGGCTTGATAGGATCTACATATCCTTCAGGCTGTATCATATAGACATCTTCTTCAATTTTCCCATTCAGAAAAGCATTGTTTATGTCAAGCTGTCTAATACACCAACCATTGGAGACAGCTAAGGTCAGAACAACTCTAATGGTGCCAGCTTTAGCAACTGGACTGAAGGTTTCTGAATAATCCACTCCGGGTGTCTGATGAAACCCCTTGGCCACTAACCTTGCTTTGTGTCTATGTATAGTGCCATCAGTGTTGTACTTCAATTTAAACACCCATCTATTCCCAACTAGGCTGTAATTTGGAGAAAAGGGAACCAGAGTCCAGGTTTTATTTTTCTTTAAGGCTTCAATTTCCAAATCCATGGCTTTCTTCCAGGATTCTGACTTCATTGCTTCTGCTGCAGTGGCAGGTTCACTGACAGTGTTTCTCTCAGGTTTCTGTAGTGTGATGGAATAGATTTTGGGTTTAAAAATGCCACTCTTTGCTCTAGTAGTCATGGGGTGACAAGGCAGTGTTCCTTGGGTTTTGGATATCTGCAGAGTGGTTTCTGGTTGTGTCAAGGTGTTTGAGGCAGGTTCATCAGTGTTTCTTTGGTGACTCTCTACTGAGTTGGTATTTTCTTTATTATCAGGAAAACAATGACATGATCTAAGCTATTTGAAGGAGAAGTGAGATACCTTGGGGATGAAGTTGCTGCAGTAGGAGAATTCTGATGTGCAGTGGAGCTTCTTCTATCAGATTTTGTCACTTCATCAGAGTCAATTGCATCAGTGTGAACTTCTTTTTCATACTGTCTGTCCTGAGCAAACCATTGTGAGAGAGTTGGAAGATGAAAGGAAGGTAGAGTTGTCACAGAATTTTGGTTGACAGAGTTGTTTTTAAGATTCAGGAAGCCTGTTTTAAAAGGGAACTCCATTTCATTGAAAATCACATGCCTTGAAACATAGATTCTCCCTGTAGAGCTGAGGCATCTAAAACCTTTATGCAAGTCACTATATCCTATAAAAACACACTTTGCTGAATGGAATTGGAACTTGTGTTTTTTATAAGGTCTTAAACAAAGAAAACATGAGCATCCGAATGTCTTTAGAGATTTATAATCAGGTATTGTTTTAAAGATAGTCTGCCAGGGTGATTTGTCTCCAAGAACAGGTGTTGGCAGTCTATTTATGATGAATGCAGCTGTGTGGAATGCTTCCCACCAGTATTTCAGAGGCATACCAGCCTGGGCTAAGAGAGTTAAACCAGTTTCCACTAGGTGTCTGTGTTTTCTCTCAGCCTTACCTTGTTGTTCATGTGTGTAGGGGCATGCAACTCTGGATTCAATGCCATTTAGTTTTAAAAAATCAGCAAATGCTCTATACTCTCCTCCCAAGTCTGTTTGAATACATTTGATCTATCTGTCAAATTTCTTTTCAACAAGTGCTTTAAAGTTTTTAAAAGTGACAAATGCTTCAGCTTTAGTTTTCAGGGGGTAAATCCAGGTGTACCTACTGTGATCATCAATGAAATGGATATAGTATTTAAAACCAGAGCTGGAAGCAATTGGTGCTGGTCCCCAAATGTCAGAGTGAATGATTTCCAGGATGTGTTTTGTTTTGTTGGCAGATTTATGAAAGGGTAGAGAATGGGATTTTCCCAGTTGACAAACATCACAGAACTGAATATTTTCATTGCTTTTGACAGACTCATTACACATTTTCAGTATTAGATGTAGAACTCTACTTGATGGATGTCCTAGCTTTCTATGCCAAGCACCAAGTTTTTCCTTGGCAGATAAGTCATTTGAAGCTGTGCAGGTCAGACTACAAGTTTTAAATTTTTCTGGATTGCAAAAGAACAGATTATTCATACTATTATCAAACTCAGTAACAAGAACTGGACTCTCTTGACTTTTTGATTTAGAACTGGACAGAGATGCAATTGATCCTCCGGACATGGAATTGATCTGATGCAGCCCTTCCTTAATTCTCCCTTGCAGCAGTACCTGGTGAGTGTGCTTGTCCTTCACAAAACACATGTCAGAGTGGAATTCAATGTAAACTTGATTATCTTGTGCAAGTTTAGACACACTCAATAGATTTTTGGTGATTTTAGGAACACACAAAATATCATTCAGGTTTAAAGAGGTGTTTTCAGTTTGCAAGCATGAGTGTCCTATATGAGAAATGGCTAATCTATTTCCATCACCTACTGAGAGAGTTTGTTTACCTTTGTATTCATTCCTCACATTGAGAAGTGAGGGATCTGCTGTTACATGATTTGTTGCCCCACTGTCAGCATACCATTCCTCATCTCCAGTTATTTCTGGTGAGGCTACAAAAGCTGATGAGTTCCCTTGAGACTCATGCCAATTCTGCTGTTGCATAGGTCTTTGCCAGTTTGATGACTGATTGGTTCTCGATTGTTGCTGGAATTGCTGGAATTGTTGCTGCCTGTGATTTTTATTTTTGCTTGATGAGCCCATATAGCTGAGGTCTATTCTGTAGAAGCAAATAGAGGCTGAGTGACCAAGTTTGCCACGGATTTGGCATAATGGTCGTGAGCTACCTACTCTGCCACCTCTTCGTCTTGAGTTTCTCCCATCATTTCCTCTGCCAGGCCCATGTCTTTGATTAAAATTGCTATTGTGTCTTCCTACTGCAATATTGGCTGATACTGAATTCAGACTAAGATTGGAGAAGGTGTTCAACCTTTCCAGTCTGTTTTCATAGGTAAGCAGAATTGATTGAAGTTCTTGCCATGAGATGTTATCTCTGGATTGTATTTGAACAACAATCGGAGTATAATCACCATCCAGGCCAAGAGTGATGAAAGAGATTAAGTCACTCAATGAGACAGGACTACCAGCTAAGGCTAGATTATCAGAAATCTTTTTCATAGTGATGAGGTAATTACTCATGCTCATAGATCCTTTCCTAGTTGTCTGCAGATCAAATCTAAGATCTGCAATCTGTGATCTATTTTTGATGCCACACAGAGTTTCTAAGGCTTTCCATAAATCTCGTGAGGAGTTTTGTCCAATTACCTGAGCAGCTAGCTGTTCTGTCACTGATCCAAGCAGCCACCCTTTCAGCAGATTATCAACTGTAATCCACTCCTCATATTCGGGATTAAGCTTGAGCTGAGGTTCTTCTCCATCTAAGATGACTGGGATGAACTCTGGTGGGCAGGCTTTTATTCCTAAAACAAAACCATCCAGTCGATGCCCTCTGAGAGTAGGCAGCATCAACTCTTTCCAGATAATGAAGTTGTCTTCATTTAACTTTACTGGGAATGTTGAGCTGAGAGCATTGCCGAAAGGTGAGCTTCCACTTGAAAAATTATTCTGAACAAGTGCATCAGAGTTTCTGCTTGTGGAGGATCGACTGTGTGAGCTAGATGCCATGGCGAGGGCCTCTGCAGCTCTGATACCAACTTGAAAAAATAATACTCTCAGCTCACAGTAACTTGAGTGAGCAGAATTTCATTTATGCAAAACAGAATTACACGTGGTCAACATCAAGCATTCCAGCAGAGAATCTTCAATCAATGAGGAGATAATTGCTGACTCATCAACCAGGGAAAATGTTCTAGAAACAGTGACAGGAAGGATGCATACATATCCAGCTCATCCAGCTCATGACAGAACCGACAATAGCTAACCAGAAATTAATGAGCTTGATCAAGACTAATAACAAAATTAACTGTCTAATACTAAGTCTAATACTAACTGAAATTAACTGTCATAACTGATTGATTAATGAGCTGCCTTAACACAACCTATATTATATTTTGTAAAAGAAATTATAAATAGTATTACTAATTTTACACCCCCAAAAAAAAAAAAAGAAGAAAAGAAAATGCTGTGCATAGTATTTATTTATTTATTTTTAAAGACATCCCCGCTTCATCTAATCATGGATTGACAATTTTTCATTTGCTTCACTATTTTAACACTTGTTAAGAAACAACTGGACTTCTATTTCATCTTGGTCCTTAGTCCACCCAATCAACATTTGTTTCTTCTGGCCCCAACCTTAGTTTAGTGAAGTTAGTCATTGGGAGATCCTTCTTTGGGTTCTAAGTATTCTACCTGCTTCCCCACTTTCTGGTCATTCTGTCACCTTACCAACTCCGTAAAGCTTGCACTCTGTTTTCTCGCTTGTCGCCCCTTAAAGTCTTAAATGTAGTTGCGAGCTTAACTGTAGTATCTAACTTCTAAAGCTTAGTGCGAGTAACAATTTTTCATTTATTATCTATTATTATTATTATTATTATGGTAAATGGTGGACCCAACTCACTCACCATCCACTAAGGAGCAGTCTTGTAAAATTCAATAGATCCCCCCACTTGGCTCTGTTCTTTTATTAATCCAAATCTTGTTTTCTATACTATACATTTTCTAATGTAATTTACACTCAATCTCAACCACATATCCTGTTTAAAATTTAAAATAATTTAAAATCAACAATATATTTCTAAATTCAATTGAAAACAAAAATACTGGATTCATAAAAGAACACACCTATTTACTCACTTATTCTAATATGGTACAAAATCAATACATAGATATATTGGCCCCATCCCCGCCCTAATCACACCGTGAATCCACTCATTAATAGATAATGGAGAATTATCGGCCGTAACTCCACTTTGATCACATCATGCATCCATTCATAATCAAAAGCTTCAACACTACTTTCCCGACAATTAATTATTTATCTTTTTACGGTGCCCAAAATGACCCCCAAGAAAGCAACCTTTAACCTTTTGATTCTTGACTCTATGCATCACCGACACGGATCCAAATATTAATAATAAGCGACGAAAATTGACTTTTCAAACCAACACTTTGAATATACTCTTTATTTATTTATTTATTTTTATGAATTGACTCCGTTGGTCTTTAGATATAACATTCTTTTTCTTTTTTTAATCTTCTAATCATTCAATGATTAATGCACTCAATAGGTAATTAATCTTGATTTTGTTCTGTATACTCGATGCTGGCTTTTCTAGACTACTAAGAAATATATTCTTGCTTGATTCTACTTCATTTAGTTGATTTTTTTTTAGTTTATTACACGAAGATTATTATCAATTTTATCTCTCCCTATCATAACCATATTTTCGCTACAAATGCCAATGTTAACTTTAAAAGTTTTATGAAAAGCTGAATAGTAATTCAGTTATTTTTCTCCGAAAAGATTATATAAAATCTTTGCTGTTGCCTTGCCTATCGTGTTGTCTGGATCACATACAATTCACGGATTTTTTTTTTTTGGGTTGATTAAAGTTTTTAGGCTCCATGTCAAGTCAATGCTTTCTAGCCGAGGTTAGTTGATATGAGCTTTTTTAATATTCCTCCACTAAGATAAAATATTCAAAGCAAATAAATATTACATTAACTATTTAAGTTATTAATTGCTTTCCCTCGTAGTCTCTCTTCTCTGTGCTGCTTGATTAATTAGGGCGTGTTCTTTTATGAATGCAATATTTTTGCTTTTAATTGAATTTAGGAATACGTGGTTGATTTTGAATTATGTTGAATTTTGAAAAGAATATGTGGTGGTGATTGAATATAAATTGCATTGGAAAATATGCAGCACAGAAAACAGGATTTGGATTTATAAAAGAACAGAGCCTTAATTCCTTAGAAGCATTTACATATGTAACGACCGGTCCCTCACCCATTTGGGGTACGAGGGCCTTATAGGACACCTCTCTATTACCCGCATGCAACCTTACAGTTGTCCTCGATCGCACAACAATCGGTATTTTCCACTTTGGAAGCCCACAGGCCCCTCACGGTTTTGTCCACTCGGGGAACAAGGGCTCGAAGCACACCCTCTTTTACCCTTGTGGCGCGTCCCCCTCATTCGAACCCGGGACGAATAATTGTAGTAATGGCGCTTTTGCTCTTTTAACTCTTATGACTTGCATATGTAAGATTGCTAATTTTTTTTTAAGTTAGATTTCCAAGGCATAATATTGTAGAAGTTTTTTTTTTTCCTTTTTGGTTTAATTCATTCTTCTGTTAGTCTTTGTTAGGACAATAGGGAACTCGATAAGCTGTTGTTTTTGTTCTTATAAATGTGCTCTTGTTCTTGTAATTTTCTTTCTGCATTTGTATAGCTCTAAGTGTATTTGTGATCAGAGTTGTTCCTGTTGTTGTTATTGCCTAGATTATGTTTAGATTGAGTAACAAATCTTCAATCATAGTACAACATTTGGAGTTTATATGTTGAGTTGAGTATGCACACAAATCTTCAAAGACATGAATTGACTTTTTAACAACATCCCCTCGGCAATGGCAATGTATTGTTATGGTTTGTTTTGTTTCTCACAGTTCTCACACAAGAATGAACAGTCCTCAAGTGTGATTGGAAACAGTGTTTTGCTTTGTGTTTGAAAGTTGAAATTGGCAACTTGCCTGAATAGTACTCAGTTTGCAAGCCAAAGACCTTTGAGGTCTTGGGTTCGAGCTGGGGGACACGCCACAAGGGTAAAGAAGGGTGTGCTTCGAGCCCCCGTTCCCCTAGTGGACAAAGCCTTACGGGACCTGTGGGGCCCAAAGCGGACAATACTAACTGTTGTGCGATCGAAGACAACCATAAGGTCCCATGCGGGTAAAAGAGGGTGTCCCATGAGGTCCTATTCCCCAAATGGATGGGGGACCGGTTGTTACAATAAAACGTGCACAAACGGTATTGTCAACAATCGGTATTGTCCGCTTTGGGGAATGGGCCTCAAGGGACACCCTCTATTACCTGAACGGTTTTGTTCCTGTTAAGCCCACAGGCCCCAAGACGCGTCCCCCACTCGAACCCGGGACCTCCACCCCAAAGGCTTCCAAAGTTCGCAGTGAGTACCATTCGGGCAAGAGTACCATTCGGGCAAGTTGCCCGAATGGTACTCGGTTTGAAAGCCAAAAACCTTTGAGGTCTTGGGTTCGAGTTGGGGGACGCGCCACAAGGGTAAAAGAGGGTGTGCTTCGAGCCCCCGTTGCTCGAGTGGACAAAGCCGTGCGGGATCTGTGGGACCCAAAGCGGATAATACTGACTGTTGTGCGATCGAGGACAATCGTAAGGTCCCATGCGGGTAAAATAGGGTATCCTATGAGGCCCTGTTCCCTAAATGGGCGGGGGACTGGTCGTTACAACGTAAGTGTCAAAAGTTTCTATTAATTAATTCTTTCTCAAGAAGAGAAGAAAGTAATTTTGATTTTTGACTCTGTCTTATTAATTTAAGAAAAATACCTCAAATTGGCCAAGAATTAAGCAACGTTAGGTCAGCTTATAAGTCTTTAAATTGAGCATCATTCACCTGAATCCTCATTCTAACATGGTGTAATATATATAAAGAGTAAATTCAAAGATTTATGGTGAAGCTTCTTGAAATATTCTAGCTATGTGGTTTCTAGAAAATCCCATAAACCTTCCGTATTATTACTGGAGGTTATTTGATCTATTAAATTTTAATTCAATTGATTAAATTTCTCCTAAAATATACTTAAACTAATGTAAATATCTTTAAAATAATTTTATGTGATGAATAATTTTTTTAAAAATAAATTGATAGAAATCAGTGTGACATGACATTCGACATCACCGCCTATACTAAGTTGTTCAGCATTGGCTGATCTATTGGAATTTCTAAATGACATTGGTACATAAAGAGATTTTGGCTGCAAAAGGCGCCAAATTTGGCATCACCACGCTTACATTGATTTACATTTTTTTATCATTTTATATACTAAAATAAAAATAAAAATAAATTATCTTGAAATTCTTACATTTTATAAGACAATTTTTTAAACATGTGTATGTGACAATTTTTTTTATTTCAATATCTTAATACATGATTTTGATATAAATTCTTTTTAATAATTTTTTAATTTTATGTATCATTTATTTTGATAGTAATTTGTTTAAGACTTTTTGAGAGAGTAATTGATGGTAGACTATTAGCAAGTTTTGGGTTTTTTTTTAATTATAAACTTTTGCATTTTTTTATTAGTAAAAATCAAACAATTTATATTTTTTTAATGGATTTTTAGCGGTTCTTAATGGAAAGAAGAGGTATGTGAGACTTTTAGAACCAAAGATAGTCATGTGGGATTTTGACAAACCTTAAGGAAGGTTTTGAAACAGTAATCCTATACATCCCGACTTTATATCCCAACTGAGATGATAGTTGATTTGTCAACCCTTGGAAATTATTATACAACACCTCTTTTTAATTAATTAATTAACACCTTTTTAAAATGAATTAACATGTTAGTTGTCACCTCAGTTGGGTTATAAAATTAAGATGTATAGCATTATTCAGTTTTGAAATTAACCCTAAATTAAATAATTAATTATTAAATTATTATTTATTATTTATTTGGAGATATCCATTAATTAACTATTTTACCCCTTTTACTAATGACTTGAACAAAAGTTCACTGCAGGATTTATCCTAATATAAATACAAAAAGGAGTAAAGTTATCGTAATATTTCCCACAATTTTAAACAACAATTAAATATGTACTTATTGCTATTTTGTAATATTTTCTTTCAAATGTTAATTTAAAATAAAAAAGAAAACTAAAGACAGTGGTTTGTGAATAATTATATAAGTTTTTAACCAATGTGGATTAAAATATATTACATCTACTTTTATAAAATATTTTCTTTTAAAACAGTCTTCTTATAAATTTTGTTTGGATCCAGCTGACAGCCAGTGGTGGACCTAAATATTTTCTTCAGAGGGGGCATCGCATAACTTAGAATTTAAATAAATATATAGCTAAATATAATCATTAAGATTTAATTATATTTAAAATAATTTTTAGATAAATTAAAAATAAGATGATTATTTCTTTTTTATATACATACATACATACATACATACATGTATACATACATACATACATACATACATACATGTATATATATATATAAGACTAACGTTATAATATATTATAGTTTGAAAAAGTTTTCTAACATATATATAAGTTTTAAAGTTTTTTTATTATAATTAAATTAATATGTTTTGAATAATATGGTTTAAAAAATTTATATGAAAGCTAAATGTATTTAATATTTAGATTTTGATATTCTATACATAGAGAATTTTTTTGTACTATTTAATTATCTAAATTTTAAGATTTTGTGTAAATTAATATATTGATGATGAACTGAGTTCAAAGAATATTTATAAAAATATAGATTAATGTACTCTATATATTAAAAATGATTTTTCAAATCTATTATGATTATATATATTCTAAATGCCTTCCAAATAAATTATATGAATAAATATATCATAATATTTCAATCATATAATAGCATAAAATGAAGGCACATAAATGGACTCACCTAAAAACAACACTTAAAGTTAAGGATGAACCTAAGGGTAGGAGGTATATTTATTAAAATCAGGTAATTTTTAAATAAAGATATATTTGTTGAAATCAAATAATTTTTATATAAGGGTATACTTATGTGTATTGGAACTTGAGAGGTATAATGAAATTTTAATTTTTCAGTAGGGGTTTGGGCCCCCGGATCCAAGCTAGGAGTGGCAATTTTTGACACGACCAACGAACACGACACGAATACGTTACACGATTAATAAATGGGTCAGGTTAGTGTTGAAGGTATTCAACACGCCAACCCGTTTAATGACACGAATAGTTAAATATATTTTGTACATTCTTAATATGTAAATTCATTCAATGATATAAATTATTACCTACTTACAATATATATATTATAAAATTGAAATATTTATACTATAAAATAAATTAATTTATAAAATAATAAATTATGATGATTTTAATAATATTTTATACTAACAATGGTTTATATTCTAAAAATAATTTTAATTGATTTAAATATAGAGAATATAATATATTATGTATAATTAAGTTAAACAATTAAGTAAATTATGCGAATTAAATATGACACGATTACGACACGTGGGTAACACGTTTAATAATCGGGTGAGTTTGGGTTTCATGTTTTGACACGAATAATTAAATGGGTCGACACGACACGACACGATTGCCACCCCTAATCCAAGCATGAGTCCGCCTATGCTGACAGTTGATGTAGCTTGACTCTCTACTTACTCAAGATACAACATGTCAAAGCGTGTGCTTTGACTTCTGTTTGGTGTAATGGAAGACAGGTGTCTGTTCGATCCCTTATAAACCTCTCTCGAATTCTTTCGAGCGCTTAAATGCGCACTCAAATGAAAAAAATAACGCATCTCGATGTCTTGGCCTCGCTTCTTTTGTAAATTCAAATTTTGTATGAACGCAACGAGGTTTACCAAGATAACACTTGATGGCTTTTTTGCCCAGGTAGACACCGATAAACTTTTTACTTTTTTATATTGTGGTTTCGAAGGGAAAATAGTGACACCTCCATGGTTTGGGACTATCAAATATCACACCCATTGTTTGGAAAGTAATGTTTAAACCCCACTTTAACAACTCCGTTAAAGAAAACTTAATGGTGTAAGAGTATTAAAATCTTTTTGCTATTGAATGTTAAATAAGAAAATCCTACGGCACTTATCTAGCTCGAACCATGACCTCTTGACTAAAACTAGCTTGTGACCCACCAAGACAATGTGACATTTAAAGATATTAACTTACAACAAATTTATTTAATATAACATAGGATATAAATTATGAAATTTGCAATTAAAAATATAAGAAACTTGTCCTAGATTTACTCACTTTAAAATTAAGAATAAATAATGTGAATTAAATAACAGTAAAATTATTAATTTAAAAGTTAAAAATATATTGATGATGATAAATAAATAATTTATAATTATAATAAATAGATTTATAATTAAACATATAAGTTAATAATGACAAATAAATGATAGAAAAATTATTAATTTAAAAGTTAAAAATATGTTATAATTTATAAATTATTTATTATAATTTTAGATTATTTATTTATCATCATTAATATATTTGTAACTTTTAAATTAATAATTTACTATTATTTAATTCACATTGTATATTCTTGATTTGAAAGGGGATTAACTCTGTGACATGTTTTTTATATTTTTTATCATAAATTTCGTGATTTATATTTCATGTTATGTTAATTAAATTTGTTGCAAGTTAATATCATTAATTGTTGTATTGCCTAGGTGGTTCACAAGTTAAACTTTACCTAAGTTATCATGGATTCAAGCTAGATAAGTTTAATAGAATTTCCTTATTTAACATTTAACAGCAAAAATACTTTAATACATTTCCACTATTAAGCTTTCTTTAACCAAAGTGTTAAAGTGGGGGCTAAATGTTACTTTTCAATTAACAGGGGTGAGACACTTTTAACTCAAACCTTGGGGCTGTCCAAGTTTTTTCCTGTTGTGGTTTTTCTAATATGTCGGTGAGTGTTGGTGCTTTGGGAATTAATAAGTATACTTTCACGTAGCTCATT
Source organism: Boswellia sacra (assembly GCA_013180625.2). Classification (NCBI taxonomy): domain Eukaryota; kingdom Viridiplantae; phylum Streptophyta; class Magnoliopsida; order Sapindales; family Burseraceae; genus Boswellia; species Boswellia sacra. The sequence goes on along the minus strand of SNVD02013559.1, from coordinate 226,477 downwards.
TCGCATTTGGTCTGCCGGGAGGTACTTGTATAAAATGTTCTTTCCATTGCCGCAAATTTTTATTATTATTTGATTCCGTACAAAAATTGAAATATTTGTAGGAGAAATTCCAAGAAACTTGAGCGAAACAAGAAAGGCATTGTAACATTTATATATAAGGGGCAGAAAGCAGATATCACTTATTTATTTTAGTGTCGCATTGTGTCAAGAGTTTTAATTTCTTGTCCTGGCCAGTAAATTTTTTCCGCATGCATCATCTTTAATTTTACCAAATGGCTTCATTTTCCTCAGTTTTCCTTCAAGCCAAATATGATGTCTTCATCAGTTTTAGAGGGGAGGATACTTGTGACAACTTTATGAGCCATCTTTATGCAGCTTTGCGTCAAAAACAAATTGCAGCCTTCTATGATGAAGATGGAATTAAGAGAGGAGTTGAAATTTCTCACGCGCTTCTAAAAGTAATTAAAGATTAAAAAATTTTCCTAATTATTTTTTCAAAGGATTATGCTTCTTCAAAGCGGTGTTTGGATGAACTTTCAAAAATTCTTGAATGCAAAAAAACCAATGGCCAAATCATTATACCTGTTTTCTACCATTTTTCTACCATGTAAATCCATCAGATGTACAACATCAAACTGGATGACACGACCCGCCCCTAGCTACACAGGCAAACCATGCCTAAAACTATGGACTAGCGATTGTTTCTTGATTTTTGTCTTTCTCATGGAACAAACTTGAAATAATTTCCATTGCAACCACAAATAAAATTTTTCAAACAATATAACTATCACAACCTTAATACATCCTTGCACCATCACGTGGCTGGGCCTCCAAACTTTTTAACTAAATCACATTTTGCTTTCACCTGGAAAAAAAATTTTATAAAGAAAGAAAAATAAAAACAAAGAGGTGAGTATAAAACTTATTGAGTTAGGATAAAGATATATTTAGAAATAAATCTAAAAAAAAATTTTGTTATTACAAAATAAATCTTTGCTCTATAAAAAAAAATTAATCTTTATAATCCATAACTTTCATATCATCTCAAATGTCATAAAAGTTTAAAATAAATAACTATTAAATGACTAAATTCATCAAAATAATTCTCCTGGCTGTCTATGCTTAAAACAATAAAATAATCATCTTCAATAATATAATAAAGATGCTCTTAATGATCATGCTAAAACATTTATTCAACTGTTATTCAAAACAAAATGCATTACGTTCTGTATAAATATTCTTTAAAAAAAAAACTTATGTAACTCATGAGAAAAATTATACTTTCGTTTTCATAAAACTATAAAATAATGAAGCTGATGAGAGTACATAAACTATCATAGTAAAATTCTTTCTAAAAATTGTAGAGAAATTTTATACAAATTTACTAAGCATCTTTCTTTTCTAAACTTTTCTTTTCTTAATTCATATAAATATTTAAAACTCATACTGATATACTAAACAAGTATCTCTTAAGCTGTTTGATTCTACCTGGTGAGATCTAATATCGTACAGGCAAAGCTATCTGTACCTAGCGAGATCTACCATCGCACAGGCCTGCTATACTAGTTATACGCATGCGCAGAGTTGCCCCTAAAGGGCTAAAGCGCCCAGATCATACGGCCCAAAGCCTCTATGTGTGTCTAAACGGGCCCCAAAAGCCTTTATCTATGTTACTGTCTAAGTGATCTGAATAACTGTCTGGGTATCTGGGTACAACTTAGTATAATATAACTGCACTTTCTTATTTTTATTAAAAACTGATTTCATTTAAAAACCGCTTCATATGCTAAACTTTCTCTTTTCAAGCAAATTTATCCAAAATCTGAAAATTTTATGCAAGCTAAAACTGGAAATATTTGTATTATTTGAATTAATCCATGACAAACATTTAAAAGGACATTTCTATATACTTTAGGAAATCCTTGAGTCAATTGGGTATGAAAACTTTATATATCAATGCTTTCACACTTTCTCTAAATTTACAAAATATAACTTTCTAAAAAGCTAAAAGCACTTTAAATATAAAGTCCGAATTTTTCCTTTTTAAATGTTATATCTTTGTTCAAAACTAATTTTGAAACTAAAATTCATGTCTACAGCTATTTTGAAAACTAGCTTTGTAACATCTTATTAATTGAAAGCAAATATAACTAATGGGTCTATCTACCCTCAAGAAATACTATAGAAACTAGCTTGAATTATTCTAAATTTGCTAAAATTCTTGGTAATTCTATAAAATGCTAAAATAAGCATAACTAAGTAAATACTAAAACATATTTTTTAATTTTCTAGAAAAATAAATCTTCTACTCTCTCTAACACTTTCTAAAATATCCATAAAAATAACCTTTAGAGAAATCATTATAACCCATAAAATAAAATACTTTTCAACTCACTAATTTGGTTAGACAACTCGGTTAGCTCGCAGTTGATTTCAAAGTCAACGTTCCACCTAGCTGGCCCTATCCTTCAATAAAGAATTAATCCTTTCTTGTCCTAACATCATAAAAGAGTTCATCACATCATATTTAATTCATAATCAATTTGAATGTTTAAAATTCCCAATATCCAACTTCATATCTTTATCCAATCAATCCTAATTAACTTTATTTCCAAACTTCTTAAACGAAGCAGTTCTTATTCTCTGATTTTTAATAAATAATTGACCAATCAAAATGGTCTAAGATTTTATCCAGATCTTCTACACATACATATCGAATGCCATATAAAATTTCATAGCATTCTAAGTCCATTAGGTACCTCAAAATCTTCATCTTTCCAGACACAAAAATTCTGTAAATTCGTTTCCAGAACTGACCTCTCCCTTTTCCAAAATACATGATAATTTGTAATAAATTCCTAAAATCACAAAACTCTCCAGATTTAAACTAGACATATATACAAACATTTATCCTAAATTTTATAATTTTTGAAGACCTCTAGATACCTCAAATAACTTAACCAAAACTGATTTTCTGCAGAAAAACTGAATTTCCAGTAATGAACAGTAAATTTCGAAAATTCATATAAAATTGCATGTTCGACATTTTTCAGTGAATCCAACTTTAAACAAATCATTAGGATGTCTATTTTTAACATATATACATTTGAGAATCAGATTCAAAGCCAACAAAGTGCAGTAATTTTATGAATATATACTGTTCACCGAACCTTAAATTTCATTTCAACATCTCAAACCTTCAAATTCGCCAAGACAAACCATAAACATCAAGAAAATGATCAATTACCTTAGATAAGACTTCAATTCTATCTTGATCTTCCTTCTCTCTCTCTAGCTTCTCTCTAAAAATTCTAAAACATCCAAATATCTCCTTAAATTTCAATTCTCTTGCATGAAATACACAAAAATAACTTAATATTGTCTTGGAATTACGAAAATCACCTGGTTTTTCTTCTCCAACAGCCCCAAAAGTCTCTTCCCTCCTTTCTCTCTTCACTCTCGTCACTCCTCTCCATTTCTCTAGAATTGTCTTCTTCTTTTTTTTTTTCTTGTTTATATAATTTTGCTAAGGAGGGCTGGGCTGATATATGGGCTGGATTGACATAAAAGAGTGGGCTTGGCTTCTTGTAATTGGCCCAAAGAGTGGGTTGCTTCACTGGAAGCTTCAAAGATCGATGCTTTTGTTAAGCATGAGCAAAAATTTAAGGAAGTATCGGAAAAAGTTCAAAGGTGGAAAGCCGCTTTGTTTGAAGTGTCCAATATATCCGAATGGGATTCAACGGTGATTAGGTAAGTCCATTTGATCTTTCATGTTTAATAGTATTAGACTTACAAACATTAGATACAAACTATTATTATGTCATACAACAAAAGTAGTGTGGAGGTAGGGGTGGCTTGGCTTGTTTGTTGCCCACCAAAGACATTGGAAAAAGAGTTAATTTTTAAGAGAAATATTATTAAACATTTTGGAAAATACAATTTATATATGAAGATTTATTAAGGTTTTTTTTTTTCATAAGCTTCCTTATATTATTGCAACCTAAATTATATTTTGTAAACGAATTTATTTATTGTATTACTAATTTTGACATTTACGTTATATAAGATATATACTTTATTCAAGATATAAAGGTGAATATTTTAAAAATTAAAAGTGAAATTAACTAATATTTTTATGGAAACTTACTATTCACAATTAATAATAATATTTGAAAAATGATATAAGAAAAAACACACAAAAAACAAAAAAAATGGCATTTTTGTATGTGTTTGTGTTGTATAGAAATTTTTCGACAATGTCGCTTGATGAAATAAATTGTAAATATTAAAAAGTCAACTCATTTAATAAAGAGAAATGATGAACCAATAAATGAGTGATGTTATATTAATTTATATATAAGAGTTTGTAAATATACAAAGTTTATAAGTGTTGCACTAATTATTCTTCCATTTTGTATATATTCATTTTAATTTCTAGTAGATTATCAATTAAGACTCTAGATATTGGTCTTTGTAGCTTAAATATAATATTAGTATAGTCACCCATAAGTTATAGTACTTTGCATTTTATTCTACCTTTAACTGAGTTTTTTCTCTTATCAATTCAGGCCTGAGTCAAAGCTTATAGAGAAAGTTGTCGAGGATATTTTGAAGAAACTAAATCATATGTCAACTTCTCGTGATAGCAAAGGCCTAGTTACAATAAATTCACGCATTGAGAAAATTATATCATTGTTATGCATTGGATTGCTAGATTTTCGAGTTATAAGACTTTGAGGCATGGTAGATATAGGTAAAACAATGCTAGTTGGTGCAATATACAATCAAATATCTAATCAATTTGAAGGTCATTGCTTTAGTATTAATGTTAGAGAAGAATCAGAAAAATATGGACTCATTCAATTACGAGAAAAAGTTCTTTCTCAAGTGCTAGGAGAAAATCTCAAAATAAGTACTCCTAATATACCGCAACATATCCAAGAGAGGATTAGACGCAAAAAAGTTTTTATTATTCTTGATGATGTGAATACTTCCACAATTGGAACTTTTAGTTGGAAGGCTTGATCAATTTGGTGTAGTAAGTAGAATTATCATAACAACTAGAAATAAGCAAGTACTTAACAGTTACAAAGTTAATAACATACATGTGGTTGAAGGATTTAACTATAATGAAGCTCTTCAACTCTTTTGTATGTATGCTTTTAAACAAGATCATCCTTTAGAAGATTTCATTGATGTCTCAAGTAGGGTGGTAGACTATGTGTTTACGCCCAAAATATACCGCGGTTATTGTAGTATACGTTGAGGTGTCGAATCCACAAGGAGGCCTTCGATAAAAGAGGTTCGTAAAACAAAAATATTAAAAAGATAATAAAAATGTAAAATTTAACTTTGAAGTGATTAGTTCTAAAGAAAATTCAGTGTTTAATAATTGGAAACAATCGATGGTAATTAAGAAGTAAGGCATCGAGAATCACTTATATGTTTTGTAAATCTAATCCCCACTTTGATTTAATAATTATAACTCAATTGAAAGTTTCACATCCCAAACAATCAATCGGAAAATATGTATAGTATAGCATAAATGATAAACACATGTATTTGATATGCATAAACTCTTTACAAGCAATATTTACCAACAACATTCATCCTTACAAGTTATCCAAGAGCGACAATATATCACATGACAATATTGTAGTAAAGGACTAACTCATAAAACGAAACTACCAGTAACAATTATAATTCAACACGAATCACATAAAGAAAGCATGACTGAATTTATATGAAATTGAGAATTATAATTTCTGGATTAAAAAGAAATCACAAGATGAGAAAGAGTTTAACACATAAACAAACATACAATCTTTATAGCCCTTGAGGTAGAATGAAAGTGGAGAAATAAATAAACTACACATACAAGTTCATCTCTAGCCTTACCAAGAGTTCTAGCCTAACTTAAAATTCATTCTTATCATTTCTAATAAGAAAATACAAGAGAGAATTGTAATATACAATGATAAAATGTGAACTCAAATGATTTTTCTCTCCCCTCATTCAATTCCTCAAGTTGTCCTTAAATAGGTGATGAAATAGAACTATTATACCAAACCTCCACCAATTTTTCCACATTGGCAGCCACCAACTTGCAGCTGATTTTTGACCACTAAATGGACCGAATTGGGATTTCTGAAAAACATTAAAGTTGTAGCATTTTGTCTCAGCTTTCCAGGGCCACCAGATTCATGCAATTTGGACAAGTATTCTCTGAGATATGGCCCAAATACTGGACATGGGTCGGGCTGAGGAATATCTACAATTTGGTTTTGTTGTGTCTCAATTTCGGCCCATCAAATGTTGGATTTGGGCTTTTGATTGTTCTTCAACTTTGTGTAAAATTGAGACATGTTGCTCCAGGTTCAATAATCTCTCCATTTTGATCTATAGATTGAGAGTTGTGTCCATTTTATTAAACCTGAAAAAATGATTTCCATTAATCACAATTTAAGGACAATACTTTATTTCAAGATAAAGACTAAAGAAAATGCAAAAGAAATGAAACAAATGTAAAAGAGGCATAAGCAAAATAATTATGCTAAAATATCATAAAAGCTTTATAATACTGTCCAATTAGCATTAATTATTTATGCTTAAGAGTGTACTTTCATGCGTTTATCACTATGCCAAAGGAAATCCATTAGCTCTTAAAGTGTTGGGTTCCTTCCTTTGTGGGAACAATAAACAAGATTGGGAAAGTGCCTTGTCCAACTTAAAAATGATTGGTGCCACCTTAATTCATGATGTACTGAAAATTAGTTATGAAAGACTAAACATGGAAGAGAAGGATATATTCCTAGACATTGCTTGTGTTTTTGAAGGGGAGAATAGATATTATGTAACAAGCATACTAGATAGTTGTTATAAGTTCTCTACACATGTCTGTTTGATTGCTCTCATTGACAAGTCACTCATATTAGAATCAACCCTAAACAAGCTCGAAATACATGATTTATTGCAAGAATTGGGTTAAGAAGTTGTTTATTGATGTATGATTTATTGCAAGAAATGGGTCAAGAAGTTGTTTATTGAGAATCTGACAAAAGATCAGTTAAACGTAGTAGATTATGGTATCATGATTATGCCTACTGTGTATTTCAGGATAATAAGGTGAGAGCATAACTAATTTTATTTTATTTTTTATATCAAATGATCAAAACTAGAAATTTCATTCACTAACTATAATTTTTATGAAGCTTTGTGTATTTATTTTATATTGACTTATTTTTTGCTTTTGATTGTAAGGACTGATTCAATTGAAGGCATACACTACAAGAATTTTTATAATATTTATCACTTAGCATTTTATATATTTGCTGGTTTTTAAAAAAAGAGTCAAATATAACTTTACTCCAAAAGTCAAACAAACCCGCCTCTGCCCAGTATTTATCACTTACTGATTTCTTCTAATTTACACATTTGCCACTCATATAAAAGTAGCTAATATTTCCCTCTTTCTTACCCTAGCCACTCAAAATGAAACTCATTGTGCACTCTTTACTTTTTGCATTCATCACTCTCGTCTCTTCAACGTTTGCCCTCACTTCGTCATTCACTCTCTTATCAGTCGGTGGCATGTGAACAATGAAATTTTGGCTCTCCATGAGATTTTTGATTTAGCATAGAAGAATAGAGTTTATTTTTTATTAGGGATCCCATTCCTGGTCTTCCTCTAGATCTACGATTTCAATTTAGTTGATTAATTGGGGTTCTCAACGTGACTTGAAAACTATTCTTGCTCTCGATCCTAAGGTGCGTGTGTTTGTGGTGGAGAGACATAAGCGAATTCACCTGCAAAATTTGAGTGATGATAATGATAGTGTTGTGGGTTTGTATGATTTTGAATTGTTTAATATAAATCAATTTAACAACTTTTTAAAGAAATTAATTGATTGAATTCTAAAGTTTAAAATAAGGTTATCTTCATTAACTGGTATTGCCTTCAAGTTCTTGTATCTTCATGTGCTGCCTTTAGGTTTTGAAACAATATTTACCATTATGTTAGTCCAGATTTTGCTAGAGTTGAGCTTGAGGCGTCTTGTGAGTGCATGCACAATTCTATTTTTGTCGAACTACTAGACACTACTTCAAGTGCAAAGTGGTTCGGTACTGGTATGTTAATTTTAACTAAAATTTATATTTTGTTTTGTCAATCAATTGGGCAAGTCTGTGCACGATACTTGTTGGTTGGAATTTATGTTGCTATATAATTGAGAGGCATTTAGGTGATAAGAGATGTTTTGGCACATGTAATTATCTGAATGTTACTTCTAGTTTTTTTATTTTGATTTTTACTTCTTTTTTATAATTTTTTTTTTGAAAAGCCATAAATTAACGAATTCCAAGCTACTACAATGATTCCTATTATCATACACTTATCCAAAAATTAAGGACGTGCATAGAAATTAAAGACATGAGTAATCTTTGTGCAGAGAAATTGATTCCTATTTTCATATCCTTATGTCAAAAATTATGTGCTTACATAGTCAAACTGATCAATACCCAAGTTTACTGAATGGGTGTGGATCTGATTGGCCTTCTGGTTTTGGATGTAATGGTGATGATGATGAAGTAGATGCTTTGAGGAGTAAAGGAAATGTGAGACCATTTGGCTTCACATTTGCTCTGAACTTGTTTGTTAATGTGCCTGGAAGTTGCCAATTCATTGCTTTATTTTTTAACAATTCAAGTCGAACTTTAGCTGTTGAACTACCTTCATATATAATTATTGTTATGAGTTTTGTGCAGATCATATCACTTTAATATGACTGTTCTACTTTTATGCTTTCTTAATTCAAATACTTTAAATGTACCCAAAAACCATTTTTGACAGTTCTTTTGCATTACTCTTATTTACTTATTATTATTTTATATTCTATAATTTTTTATTGTGAATATATATGGGCTTTGCTTGATTATGTATATAAAAACTCAAAAATATTATTTAACAAATTATAATTAACGTAGCCCTGCTGCTAGATCCTCAAAAGGCATGTGGTAAACAAATGACACATTCCTCACTAATTATATTATTTTAATTTTCTTATACTACTTGTCATTATTAAAATATTTTAACTTCCTATATTAAAAAGAACTGTTCATGGCAACTTGCAGGGTTCAACCCTCTTCTACCTCTCACATTCTTTCTCTAGAAATGAACGAATTTTTCGTGGGAGGGGTGGCCTTTTATTGTTATCACAGTCTTATTATCATCGCAGTCTTATTGTTTATTATGTTTAATGCTTATCAATTTTCACCATTCTTTTTCCAATTTCTTTTGTGTTAATTATTTGACAAAATAGAGATAAAATATGGATTATAAATGCTTACGAAGCTTGATTTGTAGGAGTCCTAGTAACAATTTCTCAAAATCAGGATCACTTTCTCATCCAAGAGTGGCAAAATTCTTGAGAAATGTAATGCTTCTTTCTCTTGTAATTGTCATTATTATAATAATGTTATCCTGTCCAAACAAGTATCTAATGTTGATTTAATTGTTAATAAGATTATGATGGTAATGTTTCACATTAATTATATTTATTGCCTCACATGTATTCTAATTGATATTTTAGGTATAACCATTTGTCTAGAAATCTTATTTAAAGGAGCAACCCATAATGGCTGTGTTTTGTTAATCATCAACATTATATTATTACCCTTTTGAATATGAATCAATTATTGAGATAGAATACCTCTATGCCATGTAACATGTTATAAAGTTAAGTTCCTTGAAAGGTGAATGATGCTTATATAATGCAATAATGGGTAGAGTACTAGTCAATGGCTTTTTACAAAGGTGTATGCTTGCATCGCTAGAAAATTGAATTTGACACCAATGGCCATCTTCATTGTTTAAATTCCTATTGATTGCTCTTATTAATCAAATTGATAGGTTTTAAGCATGAGTAGATAGGGTGAAGTTGGTGAAGTGGCTCCACTTGTGATAGATATCCCACTATAATCGGCTGAGGTATTAAACAAACAAAAAAAAAATTATAAACGTAGGAAAATTTTGTATTTTTCTTGTGTGTAATTAATTAGTGAGTTGAGCCAAAATAATCAATCATGATTATTATTATTATCAACTATCACATAAATGATTTGATGAAGTAGTAAATTATAATGTTATTTTAACATGACAAGTACGTAACATTCGATTTTAATCACAAGCACAATATAAAACAATATATTTGTTAGAAGTATTTCTATATTTTCTTGGTCGAATATTTGGATAACCCAACTATCATTTCGAGAATATTGGATTAATGTCATAATTTAATAATCTATAAAGGTGGCAAGATAGAATTCTTCTTATCAGAGAAGATTAAAAAAAAATCTAGTTATTCATGATGAGAAGTAGCCTCTCAAATCAGCTTCATGTATAAGCTTAATTAATTATTCATTTATTTTAAATCCTCTAAAATAGATGCTGTTATGGATTCAATGCTTTCTTATCACCTTATTAAAAATTAATTGATGCCATGCATGTGCGATGAGTTTATATAATTATATTTATTGTAACACCTTATTCATATATTGATGTTGTCATGTGGTGATTATCATAATGTTCCTTATGACTTCTGAAATTAATTATTATATCTATCATCTTACAATTTAAAGCTGGTATTTGATTTGCTAAATGAAATATAATAATTAGAATATCATATAACTTTTTTAATTGATTTATATGCTAATTTTTCAATCTCAATTCGATGTGATTATATATTGATTCAACTAATTTTTTTAATTTGCTTCTTTCGAATAAATTTGTTTATTGCTTGTTTTGATTGACGTCTTTAGGTTGTTAGCCTATGAAATAGCTAGTTTTTTTAAGATTGTGAAAGCATTCTTGGAGTAATTCTATGTTAAAGTAGGTTATGTTTATTTGTAACAAGATTTTCTCTTTTATATAATAATTTAACTGGAATTTGGTTGCTTATATATATAAATAGGACTAGTGATCTCAATTTTTGTTTGATTGATGATAGGTAAGATCTTTGGTAGGTGATCATTCCACTCTTGTGGTACAAACCTTTTGTGCTATAGCCATAGCTTTCACCATGTGAGATCTCAATCCTTCTTATTCACTTTTAAAAAGTACTTTGTTATGCTTAAATATTTATAATGTAAAAATTTTTCACTTATGGACTTCTTCATATAAACCTTAAAAGTTTATTTGCATTTCCTAATAATTAAACTGATGTTGATGTTGTTATCTTCACCTTTTTGTTAAAAGATTGTATGTTTGTGTGTATGTGTAGATTATGAATCTAGATACAAATTGATCTACAGACTATGTTTGTGATATTTATACCAATAAGTATAAATATCACATTTATAATACTTGTAATAACATACATATGTTGCCTTACATATTTATGAATTGGATTATTGTTAAAGAGTTAATTGTTCGTTAGCTAGTATGTGTTTAGGATGCCAAATTTTTGGAAAATGGAGATATTATAATTGGTTTAGATGGAGTTGCATGCATCTGAAATTGGAGATATATGCTTTAGAACTCGTAATACTATCGTTTTGTCCTTTAGCATTGTTGATTTCTCATATGTATTGCATTGAATTGTTAACTAGATTGCTGAATTTCCAATCATCATTGCAATTTCATGCAAATTCTTTGTAACTGTTGATCTTATATATGATAATATTCCACCATTCAAACTACAACTACAAGCTCTCTTCAGCTTTACAAATTCTTTAGATAGAAGCCAGCATATATAGAATGATATCATATCAATTGTGAGACATTTGGATTTAATAAACACAACTTGAATTTTTATTATTATTTTTTTAAATTAGGGAACTTGATCAAAACTATTGGACTAGCCCATGCCTGCATTTATTGAAAAATTATCTCGACGATTGACATTATTATTAGTATTACCGAATTACAAAATATCAATTAATTTGTTCTATGTGGTACAAATATTTATTTATTTTTCAAAGTATTTAGTATATTTAGTCATATAGCCCTTCTTTCTCCACCATAAATGTTAAAAGCTTACTCTAAATTATGATGCCTCAAGTTGGTCTGAATTTGTTTTGTTTCTGCAAGGTGCTTTTCCTCGCATTAAGCTTGATATTTTTAATATATAGCTTCCTCACACACATGATCAAACTGAATTAGATGCTAATGGATTGTTGATTTTTGTGGTTCAAGGATTACATGATGAAAAGAACAATTTGGAAATAGATGGATAGGAACCATTTAACATGATTACTCTTTTAGGGCTTTTTTGTGAATGAATCTAGAAACTATTATTGTAAAGTTTTTGTAGTACTCTCTTATATTAGTATAGTTGAATGTGGCTTTTTACAAAGCATGGTTTATTACTAACAGATTTGTTTGATCACTCATTTTTGTGTTTGAAAGTTCTTGTTAAATCAATGTCTTTTTACGCTTTGAAAGTAGGTTTGTTTGAATGAGCAGTGGACAAGATCATGATTTATAGCAAACAGTTAATTCACTCAAAAGATTTGCAGCTAGTTGAGTTTCCAGTTTCTAGGTATGTATTCGCTCTGCATCAATTAAATGTCCATTTAATTGGTTGGAGCTGTAATTGACAATTATGTTCATGTGATATATATTATTTCTAAATCTAATTGAAGACAATATGATGCTTGTGAATTGTTAATCTCTTTAGTTGATATATATGTGCTGGAGTTGTAAGTTATTTTAATTGTTATATATCATTTCTTAGTCTAACTAAATTGGTTGCTTTAAGGCTAGTGTTAGTGAATTTCTTAACCTAATTGAAGACAGTATAGTGGTGGTGAAGTGTTAATTTTGTTTAGTTGATACATATGCATTGGTGTTGTGTTGTTTTAGTGGCTTTATGTAATGACTTAGTTTGATTCAAGTGGAGCTGAAGTTATTGCTGGTGATGTGCTATTTTAGTTGCTTTATATAATGACTTAGTTGCTGGTGAAGTGCTTTGAATGTTTTAGTTCATGTGCACATGGTGCTTAATTTGAATGTTTTGATTTGAGAGCATTATTTGATTTTGTAGACGGATGGAGGCATGGATTACATTATGAAGCAGTTGGTGAAGTGTTGTAGGAGTATGACGTGGGCAACTGGTTTTGTTGTATGATTGATTTTGCAAGTATATGTGTTTCTGCTTGGTTAATTTGTTAGTTGATTAATATGTTTTGGGAGTTGATTTTCAATGAATTATATTCTTTAAAAAATTTGACATGCTTGTTTTTACAAATATATAGAACATATAATATATATATATATATATATATATATATATATATATATTATGCTTGGCAGATACATATAAGCCAAGTATTATATATTTTTTAGCTTTTGCTACAATATTAGGTGGCCATAAAATGCCAAATATGTATAAACATAATTATCGATAAAAAACCGTCAATATTATGAAAATTCAAAAAAAATTATTGTTATATATAATATATCATTTCATACTTACCACTCAGAAAGTGAAGAATATTGTCAAATTCAAAAATATTACCGTTGTAAAGAATTAAAAAGCCATAATTATCAGTCCTTAACCGCTAAACATGCACATATCACGATATTTGCCAGGCAAAAAGTGCCAAATGTGTACAATTGAAAAAAATTATTGTTTATCGAGCTATGTTTATCAGCTAAAAAGCGCCAAATATGTTGCAATTTAAAAAAGTTAACTAAATTTGACTAGAAAAGTGATAAATATTGCCAGTTTTGTACTTTACTATGCATAGCTATACTTGACACTTTTATGTGATAAGTATGCTTGTGAACATATTTGGCGTTTTGATCGATCGTCAAATTGACTATATTTGGCAGTGCCATTGGTGTCACTTTGTTGACCGCCAAATATATACTTACGTAGCGGTCTTTGACCGCCAAATATGAGCTTTTTTCTTGTAGTAAAATTCTTATATATGTCTAAAATAGAGATTTATTATTAAATTTTGAAGCCTTTGCTAAGATGACCAATCTTAGATTACTTAAATTCTATAATCATGATTGCTATGAAGATGTTGTGAGTATCTCTAAAGTGCATCTTTCTCGGGATCTAGAATATCTTTCAAATAAGTTGAGGTATCTCCATGGGGTTGGATATCCTTTGAAAAAATTGCCATCAAAATATAGTCTTAAGAATCTTGTTGAACTCGACTTGCTGTTTAGCAAAGTTAAGCAACTTTGGGATGAAACAAAGGTATAATTTAGTCTTATACTAAATGTTTTATTCTTTGAATATAAACAAAATGTTTATTTCACCTATACAAATTTATGATCCAGACATTATCTTTTGCTACAGAATCCTTTCAAGCTGAAATTCATTGATCTTCATGACTCCAAAAGTCTGACTAAGATTCCAAATCTCTCAAATGCTGCAGGCCTTGAATTTATAAATCTTGGAAATTGCAAGAGCTTGATTAAGGTTCACTCATCTATCCAGTCTCTCAACAACCTCTGCTACCTAAATCTTAGAGGCTATGATAATCTTAGGAGCTTTCCAAGCAACATGCATGCATTTTAGATCTTTTATAACTATTGATCTCTCTTCCTGCGTTAGTCTCACAAAGTTTCCACATATTTCAAGGAATATAAGAAGTTTAAATCTAAGTGGAACTGAAATAGAAGATGTTCCCTCATCAATTGCATGTTTAGCTGATTTGGTTGAATTATATATGGTGAAATGCACAAGACTGCCAACTAGTATTTGCAAGTTAAAGTCTCTTGAATTGCTAGATCTTTCGTCTTCCTCAAAACTTAAGACTTTCCCCAGAAATCTTGGAGGAAATGAACTGTCTAGAATCTATTCAGTTCAATGGAGCAACAATTAAAGAGCTTCCACCTTTGATTGAATATCTAAATGGGCTTGCTGACTTGGGATTAAAGGACTACAAAAATCTCGAGACCATTCCCAGAAGCACTTGTAACTTGACATCTCTAAGGAGTATTGATGTTTCTAGCTGCTCAAAACTTGACAAATTGCCAGACAGCTTGAGAAGTTTAATATATATAGATGAACTCGATGCAAGCAGAACTGCCATAAGTCGAATACTATCCTCTATCACAG
The DNA here is from genome assembly GCA_013180625.2 of Boswellia sacra. Lineage (NCBI taxonomy): Eukaryota > Viridiplantae > Streptophyta > Magnoliopsida > Sapindales > Burseraceae > Boswellia > Boswellia sacra. The sequence continues at coordinate 211,403 of SNVD02013559.1, read as the reverse complement.
CATGTTGGAAGCAAATATGTCAATTGAAGTTGGCCCTATGCAATCTAACCGAAATCCCAAAAAATCTTTGTTACATGTCCTCATTGAAAGTTGTTAGAATTGGCTCTCAAATCGCATGGAGTTGATGTTAGACATGGATCCGCGCTCTTACGGCATGTGATTCGCACTCCTGTGCAAGTATGGTAGAAAATTGGTGCTCCTGTGCGAGGCTTGATACGCCACTACGCAACAACAGAGGCTGGATGTTCGCTTGCAGACAGAGACCTCGCGCTTCTACGCAAGGTGGTCTGCACCATTGCACCAATGTGAAGAACACACGAACCTGTTCAGCAGATAGTTGACACTCCCACACCAAGTGCTTGGCGGTGCTGCACCAGAGGTGGTTACTGTAAATTGGCTGGACACTATAAATAGACTATATTATTTATTTTGTTAGCGATTTTTGAATATTCTCTTGTAGGGTTTTTAGGGAAACGTAAGGGCTAAGAAAATAGTGTTTCTTGATCTAAGAGAGTATTGAAAGCCTTGTAATCTTATTTTCTTCATAGTGGAATAATTCTTTGTAGTCTTTCAAAGTGGATGTAGGCATAATTTGTCGAACCATTATAATTCTTGGTGTCGTCTCTTGATTATATTTTCTGCTTGTTATTATTTGCTATGATTAATATCTCTGTTGTGTTTGGTATTGTTTCATTCTTGGGTGGAATTCGGTTGTACGATCTATAGTTTATCACAACAATCTAGTATCAGAGCCTTGGTTTAGGCTTGTGACACATGTATCCCAAAAAGGATTATCTCCCAAGTATAGGAGTGTCAAAGTAATAAACCTACCAAGACCGAGGTCGATCCACGAGGAAGGGGATTTAGTGGGACAAACTATAGAACGAGAGAATAAGATATGAATAATGTAAATAAATAACAAGATAATGTTAACGAATAATAGTTAAAGATGGTAGGCGGTACTACCGACCATTCGAATGTAATACAAAAACAAAAGGCGGTAAAACCATTCATGGAAATAGGAGGTAAAACCTACCATAGAAAATGAAAGAACAATTTCATAAGCAATAAATAAGAATAATTAAAGTACAAAAGTAAGATAAATTAATACAATGACAATGAAGGCTAAGGTTAGGGGATCTGCCCTTGATATATCAAATAAGGATACATAACCCAATTATAACTCTATTGGAATTCACACATCAAGGAGGTTCCAATCGAAAGATATATCATTTAAGCCCATTTTAGTCATATGAATTATATTTGTTTCATTACCAAATTTAATACCACTTCTTGTAAATGGGCTCAAGTATCCAATGTGCCAATCACAATATGTCTACAACAAATCAAGGTTCCTAACTAGACTTGTGTCGGTAAGGAAGAACCATACGACATCTAGAAAGTATCCAAGCATTTAATGTGCCAAGGATTGTCTACAATGGCTCAAGATCTTCACTTTACGAGGGGTGTCAAGATTGATTAGAGAAATAAATATAAATCATAACAAAATAAATAACAAAAGATTATGATTATTAAGCACATTTCAAAGGGTTAGAAAATCCTTATTCTCATATCAAGGGTTTCACCCTTTCACCTTAGCACAAGAGAATTTAGCAAGACATTATGTAAGAAAGAAAATAAATTGCAAGAAAAAGAAGATTTATTGATAACATTAGAACACAAGAGAAAAATACAATAACAAGAGATCCCAGCCAAAGCCAAGATGCCCTAATGGGTCACAAGGCACCTCTATTTATAGAAACATTCAGGGGCAAACTTGTCAAATTACAAAGAGACAATTGTAAAATATCTTGTTGACAATTTGGATCATCATGTGCACCGACTTTGACCACTGATTTCAGCATTAAATTATTTATAATTTTGATCATATATCTTCATGAAAGTTGTAGATATTTCTCTCATATTTCTAGAACATCTTGATTCATACGATTTGGATACGTATATCAAGAGATATGGTCAAAATACAAAGGCATGGTCAGTCTGGGCCAAAACTGCAGATGGGTTCACTTCAAGCCCATTTTCGATCCAACTAAAGACCAAATTTCTTGATGCTTGTGAAATACGAGCTTGTAGATAATTTAATCAGCTTTCCAACAAATCAAGATTTGCACCATTTTGATCTATAAACAGAAAGTTATGTCTATTTTATCAAACTTGTAATAAAAACCAAAATTAAGATGAAGTTAGTTCAAAAGATGCAAAAACTACAAATATGCTTAAATTGAGGAATTTAATTACACTATTAATGTAATGTGATGAATTAATCTCTTATTAAACATACATATTTAAGTATTAATCACACCCCCCAACCAGCTTATTGTTAGTCCCTAGCAATTAAAGCGTTATTATTTAGAAGTGATTTATAGAATTTTACATCCAAGGTGGTCATTATTGCACTCTCATTGATTCTATCCAAATAAACAAACTCTCAATCGATTTTTTTTCTCTTTTTCTTTTTTTTTAAAAGACTCATGTACCCTTAAATCAAGATATTAACAAACCTTCTTTTTGTGCTCAGTCGACACATGACTATGGGGCTTATTAGAAAGAAGCCACATCAGTTCTAATATTTGTTAAGACTAACATCCTTAGGCAGAGGACATTCATTCATCATTATATAAATATATAAATATATATATATATATATATATATATATATATATATATTTTTGAAACAATACATCTTTAACTAATGTAGCGAGCCTTAGGCTAATGACTCCTAGACCAGTTGGCCTTAGGTCATTAGGTGCTAAGACACCTCTACGAACTTAACGACTCGGGTTGCCGATACTTTATTTTTACTTAGAAACTTGTGGATAGTGTAATGTTTAATCCCCTTAAGCTTTCTCCTTAATCCATGTAACGAGCTTTGGCTCAATAGCTCCCAAACAAGTTGGCCTTAGGGTATTAGGTATTAAGGCACCTCTCGGGCTTAATTGCTCAAATTAAGGAGGCTATGAGACCAAACTTATCTACAATTGCTTTTTTTTTCTTTAACTTCTCTTTCTCTCTTTTTTTTTTTTTTTAACTTTCCCTTTCCTTTTGTTGTTATCCTAAACAAAATAAAAGAATTCAAGTATTACAACATTTTATTTCGTAACCCACAATCATGCATCAAGGTATATGTGTGTATGAAGAAAGGTTCGTGAATATTTGCTTAATGAGTACATGAGCAAAGAGTTCATAAATTTGAATAATTTAAAGTGAAGTAAATAAGACATCCTCGTTATATAATTCAAAAATCAAAAGTAAATAATATCAAGTTAGCTAAAATGAGTCTTCAAAAGTGCAAAATCAAAACAAAATGACAAATTGGTTAGAGTGTGTTTCAAGAGTTCAAAATGGCCCTCTTTACTTTGCCATTCCTAACTCAGAATGCATCTCAAGAGGAATTGAACTCCTTACACCTCACTCTGAATCTAATTACTAACTCGCTTTTTTTTTTTTTTGCAAAAAGAAAATTTAAGACACACTTATGTCTACTATCCTTCCCCTCTAACCAAATGAAACATTGTTCTTAATGTTTAAATGTAGAGGGATAACGTATATGAGACATTACCTGAAGCTTCAATTATTCAAAAGGGACTACCTAAAAGACATGTAAAATAAAATGCTACAAATAAAATAAAAGACAAGAAAAATTACAAACGGAGATCCATATCCAATTTGCACTTTTTGTTTTGTCCCCCTGACCAATTAATTTGAGTTATAGCTGGGTCAAGTTCATACTCGACTGCTGTAATTTGTCAAGTAATTCACTAGCAGTAGTGGCAGAAAGAAGGATCTGTCACATCGAATGAGGGATAAAATTCTGTTCTACAGATGCATCAACAAAACGTATCAAAGGATCAAAGAAATTTTTAACATTCAACAAACCTATGGGTTTTTTACGGAGATTCAGTTGGGCCCAAGAGGCAATTTGAAAAATTCCTTTGAAAGTACCAAAGCCACCTGGTAAAGCAATAAAGACATCCGAATTAATAAGCATATATGCCATGCGTTCATGCATAAAGGAAACCTGTAACTCCTTCTCAACCGTTTTTCTAATGATGCTTTCTACAGCCAAAGCTTTAGGAATAACACCTAAAACTTGACTGCCTCCTACGAGTGCAGCTGTTGACACACAACCTATTAACCCGAGACTACCTCCCCCATAAACCACATGAATCTTTCTTTCAGCTAATAGCCTACCAAGATAATTTGCTACTACTATAAACTCTTCACTTTTTCCAGGTCGAGATCCACAGAATAGACATATCTTTTGAGTTCGACGTTTTGAAGTTGCATCCATATCTATGCAACTCTCTAACATATGTGTAAACTGAAGAACAAGAGATGTCATATTTATAGAGTGTAAAAAGGTATTCTAATGATGACATCTATATAGGTAGCTTCGCTGTTAGTTGAAAAAGTTAGACAATAAAGCATAGAAATTAAAAAAATGACAAAAAAAAGACACCATAAATGCATGAGTCAACCAAAGGATAGAGATATGAATTCAAAAATGACAGCTGTAAGGCATAAAAATAAAAAAATGATAGCACACATGCATAGGTATAGGCAGTTGTGACTATGGCTCACATCTTCCTCTGGTTTTATGTCTACAAACGGTTTAAACACCTTATATGAGTTGGGGATATGTTTCCCATCTAGTTTTCTTATAAATTGACAAACAAGGTCGTTTTGAGTCAGATTCCCATGACTATAACATTCCTGCTTTTCTTGAAATTGTGTCCATAATTTCAAAATTTTACGCTGCACAATTCCACAAGAATGCATCTCAAGAGTCAATTGGATATTATCCAAAAACTCCCTACTCAGTCCATTCTTGATGAATCGTAGCTTATCCTCTTGATTGTTGACAAATATCCCAAGGAGTGGCAACGCTGGTTACAAGTCCACTTGCACAAATTTGATAAACTTGTAACCTTTTCGCTCTTTGCTTTTTGGTGTAAGAGCTTTTTCCTAAACCTGGCAAGTAAGAAACAAGATCATCTGAAAATTCATAAGAAAATCAAACCTTGGCTTCAATTAACCATCTTAAATCAGCAGAAATACCCTTGCGCATCAATATCCTTAGTCTTTCTATGCAAGCTTTGTAAATTTTAAGCAAATCATTTTGAGGAAGAGAGAGAAAATGTGTGTGCAGATTTGAGAGAATGGCATCCATGTGAAGAAAATGAGAGCGAAGAAAAGAAAATGAATGCAAGGTGAGCAACAATTTTTTGGGAACTGAAAAAGCAACTTTAAAAGTCACAGAGTGCCATATCCGCCACTTGACCGAGAAAAACAATCCTTAAAAAGGATCGACTAAGGTAATGGACTTTTCATTTTGATCAAAATTTTCAAAGAATGGTTTTAACTGTTGTCCATTAACTTTAAAAACATTACATTATTTGGGTTTTCAATTTCAACTACTCCATGAGAGAAAACATTTTTAACAATGAAAGGCCTTGTCCAACGAGATCGAAGTTTACCAGGAAACAAATGCGGTCTTGAATCATACAAAAGAACCTTTTAGGAAGGTTGAAAAGATTTTCGAGCAATGGATTTGTCATGAGAAACCTTCATTTTTCTTTGTAGATTTTAGAATTTTCATAAGCCTCATTCCTGATTTCTTCAAGTTCACTCAGTTGTAGTTTATGTAACTTGCAAGCATCATCCAAATTTGTGTTAAATGTTTTAGTGGCCCAATAAGCTTTATGCTCAATTTCCACGGGCAAGTAACAAGGTTTTCCATAAACTAATCTATAAGGAGACATTCTCAATGATGTTTTGAAAGGAGTTTGGTAAGCCTAAAGTGCATCATTAAGTATTACTGACTAATCTTTACGTTTTTGGTTAACCATTTTTTCTAAGAACTGTTTTATCTCCCTCTTAGCTAATTCAACTTGTCCACTTGTTTGCGGGTGACAAGGTGTAGAAACTTTATGGGTTATTCCATATTTCATCATTAGAGTTTCAAATGGTTTGTTACAAAAATGTGTAACCCCATCACTAATAATGGCTCGAGGAATTCCAAATCTGCACAAGATATTCTCTTTCAAGAATTTGATAACTGTTTTGTGATCATTGTTTCGACATAGAATTGCCTCGACCCATTTTGAAACATAGTCTACTACAACAAGAATGTACACAAAACCAAATGATGGTGAAAAAGGTCCCACAAAATCAATACATCAACAGTCAAATATTTCAACAACAAGAATGGGATTCAAAGGTATCATGTTTTGTTTTGAAATGGACCACAATTTTTAACAATTTTCACAAGTTTGCAAAATGCATGTGCATCTTTAAATAAGGCGAGACAATAAAATCTACATTGCAAGATTTTAGCAACTGTTTTTTTTAGATGAAAAGTGTACTCTACATGGTTCAGAATGACAAAAATTAATGACACTACTTACCTCATTGTCGGTTATGCATCTTTTAATTATTTGGCCGGGACAATATTTGAATAGATATGGGTCATCCCAATAAAAATTTTTCACCTTAGTTAAAAACTTACTTTTGTCTTGAGCATTCCAATGAGGTGGTATTTCTTCTGTTGCAAGAAAATTTACAATGTTAGTAAACCAAGGTACTGCAGCAACGAAGAAAAAAAATTCATCAAGAAAAAAGTCATTGATAGGTGAAGTTTCAACTAATGTTTTTGTTGTTAATCGTGACAGATGATCTGTAACAATATTTTCGGCTCCTTTCTTATCCTTTATCGTGATGTTGAATTCTTGGAGCAATAAGATCCACCGTATCAATCTAAGTTTTGCATCCTGTTTAGACATTAAATATCTCACAGCTGCATGGTTAGTGTAAACAATCGTTGGAGAACCAATTAAATAAGATCGAAATTTGTCCAATGCAAATGCTACTGTAAATAGTTCTTTTTCAGTTGTTGTACAATTCGTTTGTGCATCATTTAAAGTCCTACTTGCATAGCATATCACATAAGGCTTGCCTTCTTTCTTTGTCCTAAGACAACATCGACAACATAGTCACTCGCATCACACATCAATTCGAAAGTCAAGGACCAATCAGGAGATTGCATAATTAGAGCATTTCTTAAAAGTGCAATTAACTTATCAAATGCATTTTGACATTCTTGTGTCCATTCAAAAGAAGTGTCTTTTATTAAGAGGTTACAAAGGGGTTTAGATATAGCATTAAAATTTCTTATGAACCTCCTATAAAATTCGGCATGCCCTAAGAATGAACGGAACTCTTTGACTGTTTTTGGTAGAGGCAAATAGGAACTTAATTCCACTTTTGCTTTGTCCAGTTCAATTTCCTTGGAAGACACCACATGACCTAAGACAATTCCCGAAGTAGCCATATAATGAAAATTTTTCCAATTCAAAATAAGACCTTTTTCTTCACACATTTTTAGGACTTTTTCTAAGTTTTCAAGACAATTACCAAAAGAATTTTCAAAGACGGTTAAATCATCCATGAAAACTTCCAAACAATGCTCAACCATGTCACTGAAAATGCTTAACATGCATCTTTGAAAAGTGGCTGGGGCATTACAAAATCCAAAAGGCATCCTTCTAAATGCAAAAGTGCCGAAGGGGCACGTGACTGTGGTCCTTTCTTGGTCTTCAAGAGCAATGAGAATTTGATAATATCCTGAGTATCCATTGAGAGAGTAGTAGTAGGAGTGCCCTGCTACTCTTTCTAAAATTTGGTCAAGGAATGGTAAGGAAAAATGGTCTTTTCTGGTGACAGCATTTAATTTTCTAATAATTAACGCACATCCTCCAACTAGATGAGACTCGAGTTGGTAATGATTCACGCTTTTCATTTTTGACTACTGTAATGTTAGATTTCTTAGATACTACTTGTGTAGGGCTTACCCACTTACTATCAGAAATAGGGTAGATAATTCCCACATCAAGTAGTTTGAGAACTTCAGCCCTAATGACCTCTTTCATGTAGGGATTTAATCTCATTTGAGGTTGTTGGGATGTTTTGACATTTTCTTCTAAATGTATTCGATGTGTAGAAATCAAAGGGTTAATGCCTTTTATGTCTTTTAAGGTCCACCCAATTGTATTTTTATGCTTTTTACGCACTTCTATCAACTTACCTTGTTGCTTGCTTGTAAGGGATGAAGAAATTACCACTGGATATGTCTGATTCTCCCTAAGATATGCGTATTTTAGTCCTTTAGGTAAGGGCTTTAGTTCTAATTTGGAAGCTTCCTCTTCCTTGTTTTCATTCAATTGCCCCAACTCTTCGAATCGTGGTTTCGAGCCTTTTTCGTTCACCTGTGCACAATCCAATAAGGAACATATATTAGAAAGATCAGACTCTAGTTCCATACTTGATTCTAATGAATTGACTAAACAGGTTTCCAAAGGGTCAGAAGAACTCCCTTTTTGGAGGTGGTCTTCCACAATAGTTGCAATCATATTAGCCTCCTCAATTTCATCATCGTCTTCATGTGGTTGTTTGCACATATTAAAAATGTTAAGTTCCAATGTCATGTTCCCGAATGATAGCTTCATGACTCTATTCCTACAATTATCAATGCATTAGAGATAGCTAAAAATGAACGCTTTAAAATAATAGGAATTGAATTGCATACTTCCACTGGTTCTGTGTCTAAGACGATAAAATCCACTGGATAAATGAATTTATCGACTTGAACTAACACATCTTCTACTACTCCTTTGGAAACTTTAATTGATCTATCAGCATGCAAAAGAGTCACAGAAGTTGGCTTTAACTCACCTAGATTGGGTTTTTGAAAAACCGAGTATGGAAGCAAATTCACACTAGCACCAAGATCAAGTAAAGCTTGTTCAATTTTATGGTCTCCAATAACATAAGAAATTGTAGGACATCCTGGATCCTTATATTTTACTGTATTATTGTTTTGAAGAATAGCACTTACTTGCTCGGCTAGAAAGGCCTTCTTTTTCACATTCAATTTTCTTTTCACAAGTGCACAAATCTTTCAAAAACTTTACAAAAGAAGGTACATGTTTGATCACATCTAGCAACAGAATATTGACCTTCACCTGTTTGAAAATTTCAAAAATTTTAGAATTACGAGTTGGCTTCTTTTGTGTGGTTTGCTTGAGGAAATGGAGGCATAGGTGGGGATTTTGTTTCTTCCTCGCTAAGTGTTAGTTTGGTAACCTCTTCCTTACCCTTAGAGATGGATTTATCTTCTTTCTCATAAGGTTTAGGAATGTGTTTTTCAACAACTTTACCATTACGAAGGGTCAAGAGTGATTTGGCTTTGTCTATATAATGGTTACTTGAACTCCTTGCAATGAGTTAGATTGATCTTTGGGGTTTTGCAATGTTTAAGAAGGAAATTTTTCTTTTTCTTGGATGCTAAATATAGATGCAAATTTTGCAAGAGCGTCTGACAAATTTGCTAATATTTGAGCAGTTTGACTGTTGAAAGTCTCTTTCTTTGTAATGAATGAATGCAATGTCTCTTGAAGGTCATTCCTAGGAGGAGGAGCATATGCATGATCATGAGAATTTTAAAAATTTTGATGTGTTTGAAAAGGGGCTTGTGAAGATTGTGCATGATTGTTATTTGTTCAACGAAAATTCGGATGATTTCTCCAACAAGGATTGGAGGTTTGTGAGTATGCATTGTGTTTGGCCTTTTGAAAGTGTTTAAAGCATTGGCTTATTCATGGAGACATTCCCTAAATGCAGGCAAAGTTGGGCACTCATCAATAGGATGGTCATTATCATTACAAATGTGACAGACAATTTATAGAATTCAATTGACCACTTTTTTTCATTTATAAAGCGTCGACTTTTCTAGCTAGGGATGCATATTTGGCTTGAAGGTCATAGTCTTCCCTAAGGTTATAAATGCCTTTATTGGATGTCGAGGTTGGGCTTTGCTTGGTACCTCATAGGTACCAGCATTGTCTTAATTTTGGGTTTTGTCTGCTAATGAATCTAGCTAGTCAATTGCTTCCTCAAGGTCTTTATCTCCAAATTATCCGTTACACATTAGCTCTACTAGTTGCCTATCTTAAGGTGTTAACCCTTCATAGAAGTGTGCAACTATTCTCCAAGTTTCAAAACCATGGTGAGGACAGGTATTAAGTAATTCTTTATACCTTTCCCAACATTGGTAAAGGGTTTCTCCTTGTTTTTGAGTGAAAGTGGTGATTTGTCTTTTAAGAGAATTTGTTTTATGGGTCAGAAATTTTTTTTTTCAAAAATTATTGTTTCATCTCATCCCATAAACTGATGGAACTTGACCTCAAATTTTGTAGCCATGTTCTAGCTTTATCTTTTAAAGAAAAAAGAAAAAGCCTTAATCTAATGGTGTTTATGCTAAATTTGGGTCACTGTAGGAGTTACACACCTTTTCAAAGATTTTTAAGTACGAATATGGGTTCTCCATATCTAGGCATGAAAGATGGGTAAAAGTTGAACGAAACTCAATTTAAAATTGAAATGGATTGCATTAAGAGGCGAAATTACACAAGATGGTGCACTAGTCCTTACCGAATTCATGTAATCTCTGAGGGTTCTTGATTGGTTTTGGTCATTTTGTTGGGACCGATTGTCCCTTTCATCTATGAACCTTTCCACTTGATTGTCAGTCATGTTTTCTAAGGAAGATGATGTTTTCCTAACAAGTCTACCGCTAGATGTGCGTGGCCAAATTTTCATACAAATTTGAAAAAGAAAAGAAAAGAAAAGATGAACACATGGCAAAGAAAAAAAATTAAGATCTAAAGTGAGAAAAGCGAATATGTACAATTTTACACGTCAAATTTTACCTTTCCCAGCAACGACGACAAAAACTTGACACATCCCAAAAAGGATTATCTCCCAAGTATAGGAGTGTCGAAGTAATAAATCCAGCAAGACTGGGGTTGATTCTCGAGGAAGAGGATTTAGCAGTACAAACTATAAACGGGAGAATAAGATATGAATAATATAAAAAAATAACAAGATAATGTTAACAAATATAGGTAAAGATGGTAGGTGGCACTACCGGCCATTCGATTGTAGAATAAAAACAAAAAGTGGTAAAACCATCCATGGAAATAGGAGGTAAAACCTACCATAGCAAATGAAAGAACAATTTCATAAGCAATAAATAAGAATAATTAAAGTAGAAAGGTAAGATAAATTAACACAATGACAATGAAGGCTAAGGTTAGGGGATCCGCCCTTGATATATCAAATAAGGATACATAACCCAATTATAACTCAATTGGAATCCGCACATCGAGGAGGTTCCAATCGGAAGAAATGTCATTTAGGCCCATTTTAGTCATTTGAATTATATTTGTTTCATTGCTAATATTTATACCATTTCTTGATAATGGGTTCAAGTATCCAATGTGCCAATAACCATATGTCTACAATAAATCAAGGTTCCTAACTAGAATTGTGTCGATAAGGAAGAACCGTACGACATCTAGAAAGGATCCAAGCATTTGATGTACCAAGGATTGCCCACAATGGATCAAGACCTCTACTTTACGAGTGGTGTCACGATTGATTAGAGAAATAAATATAAAGCATATAAAATAAATAACAAAAGATTATGATTATTAAGCACATTTCAAAGGGTTAGAAAATCCTTATTCTTATATCGAGGGCTTCACCCTTTCACCTTAGCAAAAGAGAATTTAGCAAGACATTGTGCAAGGAAGAAAATAAATTACAAGAAAAAGAAGATTTATTAATAACATTAGAACACAAGAGAAAAACACAATAACAAGAGATCCCAGCCAAGGCCAAGATGGCCTAATTGTCACAAGGCACCTCTATTTATAGATACATTCAGGAGCGAACTTGTCAAATTACAAAGGGACAATTGTAAAATATCTTGTTGACAATTTGGATCATCATATGCATCGACTTTGATCGCCGATTTCGACATCAAATTATTTAGAATTTTGATCACGTCTTCATGAAAGTTGTAGATATTTCTCTCAGCTTTCTAGAACATCTTGATTCATATGATTTGGATACGTATTAAAGATATGGTTAAAATATGGAGGGATGATCAGGCTGGGCTGAAACTACAGATGGGTTAACTTTAAGCCCTTTTTTAGTCTACTAAAAGCTCGAATTTCATGATACTTGTGAAATATGATCTTGTAGATAATTTAATCAGCTTTCCAACAAATCAAGATTTTCACTATTCTGATCTATAAATAGAAAGTTATGCCTATTTTACCAAACCTGTAACAAAAACCAAAATTAAGATGAAGTTAACTCGAAAGATGCAAAGACTACAAATATGCTTAAGTTGAGGAATTTAATGACACATTAATACAATGTGATGAATTAAGCTCTTATTAAATATACATATTTAAGTGTTCATCGGCCTGACTTTACATACAACCTATTCATGAAAATTTCCAAGTGAGAAACAATGGTTGGAACCAAGTTTTAAATAGAGAAGTTCGATGGCAAGGGTGACTTTAGTCTTTCAAAGAAGAAGATGAGGGCGATTCTTGTGTAGCAGAAGTGTGCAAAAGCTCTTGAAGGAAAGATTGCTCCAAAGGAAGATCTATCTGAGGAAGCAAAAGATGGGATCATGGAGACAGCCTACAGTGCTCTTATACTCTACCTAATAGATAACGTTCTGCGACAAATTGATGGAGAGGATACTGTGGCAAAGGTTTGGCTTAAACTTGAATCTTTGTATATAACAAAATCTTTTCTCTAATAAGATTTATCTTAAAGAGCAATTATTTGGCTTTAAGATGGACCTGTCTAAGGCACTAGAAGATAATCTTGATGACTTTAAAAAGATTGTGGTTGATCTTGCTAATGTTGATGAGAAAATTAGTAATGAGAACTAGGCAATTATTTTCTTGAACTCCTTACCAGATGATTTCAGGAAGGTTAAGTTTGCTTTTAAATATGACAGAGATAGTTTTGATTTGGATGATGTCCTTAGGGCTCTTAGATCTAGGGCGCCTGACTAGGAAAAAATCTGAAAATAATGGGGAGAGTTTGATAGCAAGGGGTGGATCTGAGAAGAGAGAGCAAAAGGGTAAAGGCAAGTCGAGATCAAAGTTGAAATTTAAGAAAGGGAAGATATGTTTTCATTGTAAAATGGAGGGTCAATTCAGGCGTGACTGCCCTAATTGAAAAAATAAAAAGGAGAAAGGAGTTGCGGTTGGTGATGCGGCTATGGCATTAACATCAGACTATGAAGGTGCACAGGTTTTGACAATGTCAAACATGAGATCTAATGGCAAGTGGATTTTTGATTCAGGCTGCGCATTCCACATATGTCCTAAAAGGGAAAATTTCGCTTCTTATCAGTCAATTGATGGAGGAAAAGTTCTAATAGGGAATGATGTAGCTTGTGATGTGGGAATCGGTTGTATCAGATTTAGGATGTTTGATGGGACTGTCAAAATCTTGAAGGAAGTGAGGCATGTTCCTAGATTAAAGAGAAACTTAATTTGCTTGGGGACGTTCGATAAAAGGGGATGCGAGTACAAGGCATCGTCTGGAGTATTACGTGTGACAAAGTGAGCACTGGTTGTCATGAAAGCCAAGATTCATAATGGCTTCTATATGTTGCAAGGGGAGGTCATAACTAGTGAACTAGCAGTCAGAGAAGCATCTTCTGATAATGATAAAGCCAAGCTTTGGCATCAAAGGCTTGGTCATATCAGTGATAAAGGTTTGAAGGAATTGAGCAGTCAAGGGCTACTAGGTGTTGATGAAGTAGGTAAGCTTGAGTTTTGCGAGCACTGTGTATTTGGGAAGCAATGTTGATTATGCCTCTCAACGGTTGTTCATACTACAAAGGGTACTCTTTATGTACATTAAAATCTCTGGGGTCCAGCTAGCAAGCCGTCTCATGGTGGTAACAAGTGTTTCTTGTCCTTGATTGATGATTATTCTAGGAAGGTGTGGATTTACTTGTTGAAATATAAGAATGAAGCTTTTGAAAAATTTAGATAGTGACAAAAGCTTGTAGAAACTCAGACAGGTAAAGGGTAAAGAAACTTAGGACGGATAATGGGCTTGAGTTTTGTCGTAGTGAGTTTGATTCTTATTGCGAAGACCATAGGATTGTGAGGCATAAAATAGTTAGGCATACCCCTAACAAAATGGCTTAGCTGAGAGAATGAATAGGACTTTGGTGGAGAGAGTAGGTGCTTGCTCTCTAATCCAGGATTGGCTAAAGAGTTTTGGGCAGAGGTTGTGAGTACAATAGTTTATCTAGTAAATAGAAGTCCTTCTACAGCTATTGATTGCAAAACACCCAAGGAGTTATGGTATGGTAGACCAGCAAACTATGACAACTTGAGAGTGCTCGGCTACACAGTGTATGCATATGTGAATGATGAAAAGTTATAGCCTAGAGCATGGAAATGTATCTTTGTTGGCTACCTCGAAGGTACAAAAGGCTATCGATTGTGGTATACATCTCAGGGAGTATCAAAACCAATCGTTAGTAGAGATGTTGTCTTCAATGAGGATGAGATTTCAGGATTGGCTGCACAGCATGGTGGAGTTTTTGAGATAGATAAATTTAAGATAACTGGTTCAAAGTCGCAGATTGTTGGTTTTGAGGTGGAACCTGTAAGCATTGTTCATCAGTAAGATATTGAGGATGCACATAAGGCTGAGCAACAACAACCACCACAGCCAGATTATAGACTGGCAAGGGACAGAGGGAGGAGGTAGATTAGACCTTCAGAAAGGTATGGGTACTCTGACTTTGTGGCTTATGCTTTAAATACGACTGATGTGACTGGTGGAAATGAGCCACTTACATACCTTAAGGGCATGAGTTGTGATGATTATGTCCAGTGGAAAGAGGCAATGTTAGAGGAGATTAATTCTTTGATGAAGAACAAGACATGGGAGATTTTAGAGAAGCCTGAAAAGCAAAAGCTTATTTGGTGTAAATGGATATTCAAACGCAAGGAAGGGTTATCATGTGAGAAGCCTGGATACAAGGCTAGGATAGTGGCTAAGGGTTTTACACAACGTGAGGGAATTGATTACAATGAAATCTTTTATCCAGTGGTGAAACACACGTCCATCAGGGTTCTTCTATCACTTGTGGCATGTTTTGATCTTGAGCTTGAGTGGATGGTTGTCAAAACTGTGTTCTTGTATGGTGAGTTAGAAGAGAAGATTTACATGAGCCAGCCCGAGGGATTTGAACTTTCAGGTAAAGAACATTGTGTTTGATTGTTGAAGAAATCATTGCATGGTTTGAAGCAAAGTCCGAGGCAATGGTATTTACGGTTTAATACATTCATTGTGAGTAAGGGTTTCTCAAGGAGTTCCTATGATAGTTGTGTTTACTATAGAGGGACTACATGTCTGGATATGATCTACTTACTCCTGTATATTAATGACATGCTCATAACCAGCAAGGCAATCTCAAAAGTTCAAGACTTAAAGGAGTTGCTACAAATTGAGTTTGACATGAAAGACTTGGGGTAGGCTAAGAGGATATTGGGGCTGGACATCAACATAGATAGAGACAAAGCTACACTTTTCTTGTCTCAAAAAAATTATCTCGAAATAGTCTTGTATGGATTTAATATGGATGGTGCAAAGGCTGTTAGTGTACCGTTGGCAGCACATTTTAGACTTTCATCTTATCAATGTCCCAAGACAGATGAAGAAAAACTTCTACTGGACAGGATTCCATATGCGAACGCAATAGGAAGTGTCATATACTTGATGTGTGCACTCGTCCAGATATTGTGCAGGCTGTGTCAATTGTCAGCAGATTTATGGCGAATCTGGGTAAGGTTCGTTGGGAAGCGGTAAAATGGTTGCTGAAATACTTAAAATGATCAATCAGTAGAGAATTGATGTTTGGTCGAATGGAACAAGAAGGAACTATTTTGGAGGGTTTTGTTGATGCAGATTATACAGGGGATCTTGATAAAAGAAGGTCTCAAACGGGCTACGTCTTCACATTTACTGGAGGATGTGTTAATTGGAAAGCTCAGTTGCAATCCATTATTGCTTTATTGACTACAGAGTCTCAATATATAGCTGTTACTGAAGCTATAGAGGAAGCTTTGTGGTTAATGAGTTTGGTAGCTGAACTTGGAGTATCACAAGAGTCTATGACTGTGTTTTGTGATAGTCAAATTGCTACACATCTAACAAAGAATCAAATGTATCATGAATATACTAAGCACATTGATGTGAGGTTGCATTTTATTCGCAATGTTGTAGCAAAAGGGCTTATGGAAGTGGAGAAGATTCCGACGAAAGAAAATCCAGCGAACGTGGCTACGAAGGTAGTACCATTGAGTAAGTTCTTGCATTGTCTGGACCTGTTAAAGGTCCAGGATAGGGTTCCATGGTGATGTTCTATTGAGGGGAGACTGTAGTGTACTATAGAGATGGAGAATTTGAGATCCAAGGTGGAGATTTGTTAGAATTAGCTCTCAAATCGCATGAATTTGTGTCAGACATGGATCTGCGCTCCAGCGCCATGTGACTCGCTCTCATGCTCAAGTATGGCAGAAAATTGGCGCTCCTGCGTGAGGCTTGTTGCACTGCTGTGCAACAATAATGACTGGACGTTTGCTTGTAGACAAAGACCTCGCGCTTTTGCTCAAGGTGGTCCATGCCATTGCACCAACGTGAAGAACACACGAACCTGCTTAGGTAGAGAGTTGGCACTCTCGTGCCAAATGCTTGGCGCTGCTGTGCTAGAGGTGATTACTGTGCACCGACTGGACACTATAAATAAATTGTTTTCTTTACTTTGTTAGCGACTTCTGAATATTCTCTTGTAGAGTTTCTGGGGAAACGTGAAGGCTATAAAAAGAGTGTTTCTTGGTCTAAGGGAGTATTGAAAGCCTTGTAATCTTGTTTTCTTCATTATAGAATAATTCTCTACAGTCTTCCTAAGTGGATATAGGCATAATTTGTCGAACCACTATAATTCTTAGTGTCGTCTCTTGATTATATTTTCTGCTTGTTATTATTTGCTGTAATTAATATCTCTGTTGTGTTTGATATTGTTTGATTCTTGTGTGGAATTTGGTTGTATGATCCGTAGTCTGTCACAAGAAAAGTTTTAGATTTAAGTGGAAACAATTTTCAGAGGCTACCTAGACGAATGAAGCAGCTTTTGGGACTAGAAGAACTTAAATTGAACCGTTGTGAGATGCTTCAGTCATTACCAAAGCTTCCATTACGTTTAAAATATTTAGAAGCAATGAACTGCAAGCAGCTTCAATCAGTACCAGAGTTTCCATCAAGTCTACAAGGATTAGATGCGTCCAAATTAAAAAGAACTCGTTGGATTTCAGCTCCACATTTTTATCATTTGATATTGACAAATAGTTTGAAGCGGAATGAGAATGCAAACAACAAACTTTTGGCAATGTGGCCATTGCATCACTTACATATTGTCGTGATGAGGTTACTTTCTCTCTCTCCCTCTCTCTCTCTTTCTCTATTTCAACTCTTTTTAACTCTCCTACAAACATTATATATAATTATTTTCATATTACAGGTAAATAATACAATACCATCGTTCAGCTTTTGTTTACGTGGAAGTGAAGTTCCTGATTGGGTCAGCTATCAAATTTCAGGGTCTAATTTAACCATTGAACTATCTCAATATTGGTTTAATATTGAATTTATTGGCTTTGTTTTGGGTGTTGTTATTGAATTTAAGGAGAGTTACAGTGGTCATTCTCTTTATGTTTTTTGCAATTGCATTTTCGAAACCATTCATGGGAATTCACATGACACTGGTCACTTTATGACTATCACCGAGTCTAAGGTGTCAATGAGTGGGATCATGTTTTACTAGGATATTTTCCTCATTTTTTCGCTGGGATAATTGAGGGTGAATACAAAACTCTCTCAATCAAGTTCCAGCCTTATGAGAAGTCCCTATTTCAGTCCAACCCAGGTGGGCTTGAAACTGTTTATAGGATAAAACGTTGTGGGTTTTGTCCATTGTATGTACAATCCAATAACGATGTCCGACCCAGCTTTTCAATTGAGGAACCTGCTAGCACAGATCAAGATTTTGGGGAAATAGTAGCTCAGTTCGATTCAAATGGTAGTGGAGGTGATACATTTGATGAAGAGGAAAAGGAAGTGGCCGAAGTCAGCATTTCAATCGACAAACTTGCTACCAAGACTCAAGATTTTGGGCAAGCAGTAGATCAAGATGACACAAATGGGCTTTCAAAGTTTATTTCTTTCGTGGACTTATTCTTCGGCTGCTGCAGCTGTTTGGGATTTCTCTGTCAAAACAGTGGTTCAACTGATTAGATTATCTCACGGGATCGCTGCAAATGGTCTATGGAGTTCATATATAATAATGAGTTAAACCTGGTTAAGTAATAGTCGTTGATAGAATTTTAATGTCATTTTTTTTTTGTTTCTTGGAATTTAAATTACTTGGTATTTTGGGTTGTTGAGTATTTTTTGTGTTTAAATGATAATTTTTTCCTCTGGTTTTCTTTTTCTAGCAAATGTTTAAGATTTTTTGTGAATGTTATTGTAGTGAAGTATAAGTACTCAACTTTATGGCTTTCAATTCTTTGTCGAGGCCTCAATGTAATATTTGCCGTGTATTGTAAGTTTATAGTAGGTTATCTTTGGTGGCCCTTTAAGTTAACATTCATATTTTGGATGTAGAGTTCACATTGACAGGCCTTGTCAAGGCACAGCTTGTTGGCTGAAGGGCTAACATCTCGAGAAGCGTACATAGGTGAGCTCTTTGGTATTCTACTTCAGTTAAGAATATTACTAAAACCAAACACTACCCACAATAAGTTTCGTATGAAATAAATAAATAACTTTGCCTGACAAATGCCAAAAGAAAGGTAGATTGTACTTCATAGGTAGGTCCCTTGCGCATTCCCTTTTTTCGTAGTTAATCTTATTTGTTATAAAGGGTTATTTGTGTGTGTCTATGATGCATTCTTAAATCAAATACATGCAATTAGCCATCAACTAGCTCAGATTGCCTTGCCCGGATGCTAGCACGATCGGCCTGATGCACAGCCGCCACTGGAGACACCCTAGGTGCACCTGCAATGCTGGCGCCTGTTGTTGCACAGGTTTACACTTTTTTTTTTACCTAGCGGTGCGCTTTTGAGCAGTGAAATAACTGCAATTTAATTAATTGTAACTATTTCAGACAACAAAGCTGCTCTGTTTTCCACTGTTTTCGACGATTTTGCTCACACTTTTTTTTGATTAATTAGCTGAACCAGTACCAAAAATCTCTATTTTTCCACAGGGTACAGCTTTGTTGTCAAGGAGCAAGAATCCATGCAATACACAAGAACAGATATGTCATGCTTCAAAAGGACTTGGAGGAGGATTATTGAACAAACGTGAAGAAGCCGTGTGCATTCTATAATTATGTAAACAAATGGAGTTACAATATATTTCCCACAAGTCACTATATAAGATAGATGGTTATGATTGTTTTTAAAATGACGTGTACTAATTTAAAACAAATTAAATCAGGTGTAAGAAACTATGTCTAAAAATAACACTTTGGTAAGAATTACGATTTTCATTTCAATTTTCATTTATTCATTCTCATTTATTTTAAAAAGGTAGCTGCCGACACCTTTTTTTTTTTTCTTATTTTTGTTTTTAATCCCTTGAATTCAAAAGTAAGGCATTTACTCTACGGTATGGCCTGTCATCCACTTTGTTCCTAAAGTCTACGAGTAGTCATATTAATTTTCTTGTTGATTCTCCCAACGACAGTTTAGTTGGCAGAGGCAACAAGTAAATTTTTAACTTTTTGACTAGGAAAATTTGTTGGAAGGAGGCAAGAAAGTGAATTTGATGGGTATGGATTCATCATCAACTTCCCAATAACCTGACAATCAGAATCGTCACTTCTATATGCTAAAATTTGCAGTTAGTGCGATACGAAAGTCTCTTGCCCAGTGGTTTTTCACAGTTTTCCTCTATGGTTCCAACATCTTCTCCTTCCTCCCTTAACCTTGAATCCAACTATGATGTTTTTCTCAGTTTCAAAGGGGAGGATACCCGTCAAAACTTTACCCGCCATCTCTACCTTTGTGTCAAAAACAAATTTCAGCCTTTATTGATGACGATGGACTTAAGAGAGGGAGATGAAATTTCTCCTGCGATTTTAAAAGCAATTGAAGGATCAAAGATCTCAATGATCATTTTCTCAAAGGATTATGCTTCTTCCAGACGGTGCTTGGAAGAACTTGAAAAGCTACTTGAATGCAGGTGATTGAATGGCCAAATGGTTTTACGGGTTTTCTACCATGTAAACCCATATGACATACCAAACAGACAAGAAGCTTTGAGGATGCTTTCTGTAAGAATGAACAGTGTTGGGTTACCATGGACAGCACAAAACTCCATATTGGTATGATATTGTCCACTTTGGGCCCAAGCCCTCATAGATTTGCTTTTGGATTCTACTCAAAAGGCCTCATACCAATGGAATACTTGTCCACACTTATATGCCCATGATCTTTCCCATGTCTAGCCAATGTGGGACTTTGGTTGCACACCCAACAATCCCCCCCCTCAAATAAAGGACCATACTATTTTGTATGTTTTTTTCTTTTTCCGAGCCTCCCCACAAATGATCATTCATTTGTTTTGCTTCATCGAGGGCTCACCACCTTTGTTTGGGTCTGAGAATTTTCATCACGTATTCTCCTGGCTTAGTTTGGGTATGGGCTTTGATACCACTTGTTAGGTTACCATGGACAGCACAAAACTCCACATTGGTATGATATTGTCCACTTTGGGCCCAAGCCCTCATGGATTTGCTTTTGGATTCTACTCAAAAGGCCTCATACCAATGGAATGCTTGTCCACACTTATATGCCCATGATCTTTCCCATGTCTAGCCAATGTGGTATTTTGGTTGCACACCCAACAAACAACATTTTAAAGAGGTTCTAGAGAGAGTGCAGAGGTGGACAGCTGCTTTGGCTGAAGTAGCCGATATATTTGGATGCGATTCAAAGGTGATAAGGTAATTAATAGCTTGAAACAAGGAATTAATAAATTCCAATGTCTTGGATTTTGTTCCAGTATACTTTAGATCTAACTTATAATATCATGTTTTTATTCTAATTATTGATTTTTACTTGCGACTTTTGTTCTTCATAACTACTAGGTCTAAATCAAAACTTGTTAATGGAATTGTTGGGGATATTTTGAAGAAACTAATTGACATATCCCCTTGAATGATAATTTTGATGGACTAGTTGGAATGGATTCACACATTGAGAAAATTAATTCATTGTTGTTAGAATCTAAAGTTGTAGGAATTTGGGATATGGGTGGTATAGGTAAAACAACTATTGCTAAAACTCTTTTCATTCAAATCTCTAGCCATTTTGATGGTTGTTGCTTTACTGAAATTGATACTAAAGAGTTGCAAAGATGTGGTGACCAATTAGTTTATTTATAATAGAAATTTATTTCTAGGATACTAGGCGAAGAAAATCATGTCATTGATGCTCTCAATATAATGCCTCAATTCATCAAGGATAGGATTCAACGAAAAAAGGTTCTAATTCTGCTTGATGATGTGAATAGATATAGACAATTAAATCCTTTAATGAGAGAGCTTGAACCATTGGGTGCTGGAAGTAGAATTATTATAACTACTAGGGATAAACAAGTTCTTTCTATTTATGGGATGAACAAAATATATGAGGTTAAAGAACTGGATGATGATAAAGCTCTTTTGCTCTTTCGTTAGCATGCATTTAAACAAAACCATCCTTATGAACACTTTGAAGAACTCTCAAACATGACAATAGCATATGCCAAAGGGAATCCTTTGGCCCTAGAAGTGCTAGGTTCATCCCTTTGTGGGAAGAGCAAAGAAGAGTGAGAAAGTATAGTGCCTCATTTAAAAATGATCGGCAAAGCCGAAATTGGTGACGTGTTAAAAATCAGTTATAATAGTTTAAACAAGATAGAAAAGTGTGTATTTCTTGATGTTGCATGTTTCTTCAAGGGAGAGAACAAAGTTCATGCAATAAAAATATTAGAGGCTTGCTATAAATCTATGCCCAATGTTTTAAGTGTTCTCATCGATAAATCACTCATAAAATTTCAAACAATGAGCTACAAATGCATGATCTATTGCAAGAAATGGGTCAGAAAATTTTTTGCAAAGAATCTAGGAAAAGTCGGGCAAACGTAGTAGGTTGTGGGATCACAAGGACATTTATCGTTTACTACAAAATAATGAGGTAAGAGCATAGTTAATTTTATTTTATTTTTTATTAGATTAAATATGTTATAAGAAGTCAAACATACAAATTTCATTTCAGTTACAATAAATTTATGAAGCTTTTATGCATTTTATGTTGACTTACAATTTTCTTTTGGTTTCAAGGGGATTGATGTAGTTGAGAGCATATTGCTAGATATGTCTAGAAATAAAGATATACTGATAAGTTCCCAAGCCTTTATGAATATGACCAATCTTAGACTACTTAAACTCTATTGTCCGGGTTGGTATGGAGGCCATAGACGTAAAGTGTATCTTTCTCAAGCTCTAGAATATCTTCCAAATGATTTGATATATCTTTGTTGGGATGGATATCCCTTGAAAGCACCGCCATTGAAATTTAATCCAGAGAAGCTTATTTCACTTGAATTACCTTTTAGCAAAATTGAAGAAATTTTTAAAAGAAACGAACGTATTAGATCTATAATTTATACTTATTTCTTTCTTGGGATACAAATTGTGTAGTTCAATATCACTTATTTATTCTGATCCTTTTTTTTTTTTTTGGTTACAGCATGCCTTCAATTTTGTTAGCATGCATTTAAACAAAACCATTCGTGTGAACACTTTAAAGAACTCTCAAACATGACAATAGCATATGCGAAAGGGAATCCTTTGGCCCTAGAAGTGCTAGGTTCATCCTATTGTGGGAAGAGCAAAGAAGAGTGAGAAAGTATAGTGCCTCATTTAAAAATGATCGGCAGAGCCGAAATTGGTGAAGTGTTAAAAATCAGGTACAATAGTCTAAACAAGATAGAAAAGAGTGTATTTCTTGATGTTTCATGTTTCTTCAAGGGAGAGAACAAAGTTCATGCAATAAAAATATTAGAGGCTTGCTACAAATCTGTGCCCAATGTTTTAGGTGTTCTTACCGATAAATCACTCATAAAGTTTCAAACAATGTGCTACAACTGCATGATCTATTGCAAGAAATGGGTCAGAAAATTTTTTGTAAAGAATCTAGGAAAAGTCGGGCAAACGTAGTAGGTTGTGGGATCACAAGGACATTTATTGTTTACTACAAAATAATGAGGTAAGAGCACAGCTATTTTTATTTTATTTTTTATTAGATTAAATATGTTGTAAGAAGCCAACTATACAAATTTCATTTCAGTTACTATAAATTTATGAAGCTTTTATTCATTTTATGTTGACTTATAATTTTCTTTTGGTTTTCAAGGGGGCTGATGTAGTTGAGAGCATATTGCTAGATATGTCTAGAAATAAAGATATACAGATAAGTTCCCAAGCCTTTATGAATATGACCAATCTTAGACTACTTAAACTCTATTGTACGGGTTGGTATGGAGGCCATAGAAGTAAAGTGTTCTTTCTTAAGCTCTAGAATATCTTCCAAATGATTTGATATATCTTTGTTGGGATGGATATCCCTCGAAAGCACTGCCATTGAAATTTAATCCAGAGAAGCTTATTTCACTTGAATTGCCTTTTAGCAAAATTGAAGAAATTTTAAAAGAAACTAAGGTATTAGATCTATAATTTATACTTATTTCTTTCCTGGGATACAAATTGTGTAGTTCAATATCACTTATTTATTCTGATCTTTTTTTTTTTGTTTGGTTACAGCATGCCTTCAATTTTGTTAGCATGCATTTAAACAAAACCATTCTTGTGAACACTTTGAAGAACTCTCAAACATGACAATAGCATATGCTAAAGGGAATCCTTTGGCCCTAGAAGTGCTAGGTTCATCCCTTTGTGGGAAGAGCAAAGAAGAGTGAGAAAGTATAGTGCATGATTTAAAAATGATCGGCAGAGTCGAAATTGGTGACGTGTTAAAAATCAGTTATATATAATAGTTTAAACAAGATTAAAAAGAGTGTATTTCTTGGTGCTGCATGTTTCTTCGAGGGAGAGAACAAAGTTCATGCATTAAAAATATTAGAGGCTTGCTATAAATCTAAGCACAATGTTTTAAGTGTTCTTATGGATAAATCACTCATAAATTTTCAGACAATGAGCTACAAATGCATGATCTATTGCAAGAAATGGGTTAGAAAATTGTTTGCAAAAATCTAGGAAAAGTCAGGCAAACGTAGTAGGTTGTGGGATCACAAGGACATTTATTGTTTACTACAAAATAATGAGGTAAGAGCACAGTTATTGTTATTTTATTTTTTTTAGATTAAATATGTTATATGAAGTCAACCATACAAATTTCATTTCAGTTACTATAAATTTATGAAGCTTTTATTCATTTTATGTTGACTTATAATTTTCTTTTGGTTTTCAAGGGGATTGATGTAGTTGAGAGCATATTGCTAGATATGTCTAGAAATAAAGATCTACAGATAAGTTCCATAGCCTTTATGAATATGACCAATCTTAGACTACTTAAACTCTATTTTCCGGGTTTGTATGGAGGCCATAGAAGTAAAGTGTGTCTTTCTCAAGATCTAGAATATCTTCCAAATGATTTGATATATCTTTGTTGGGATGGATATCCCTTGAAAGCACTGCCATTGAAATTTAATCCAGAGAAGCTTATTTCATTTGAATTGCCTTATAGTAAAATTGAAGAAATTTTAAAGGAAACTAAAGTATTAGATCTATAATTTATACTTATTTCTTTCTTGGGATACAAATTGTGTAGTTCAATATCACTTATTTATTCTGATCGTTTTTTTTTTTTTTTTTGGTTACAACATGCCTTCAATTTTGAATCCATTATCTCTTTCTCTAAGCAACTCATTCACTTCCTTAAGCCCAAAGATATAAACCTTGAGGGTTGCAAAAGGTTGTCCAAGACTCCCTCACCTATCCAGTATTTTTCCAACCTTCAGGTCTTAAATATGAGAGAATGTTACAGTCTTAGAAGTTTCCTAATGAACATTCGGTTTACATCTCTAATCACTCTCGAGCTCTCGAACTAGATTAATCTCACAGGATTTCCATATATTTCAGGAAATATCAAAGGATTATATTTAAGTGGGACCGCAATAGAAGAAGTACCCCCATCAATCGCGAGTCTAATTAACTAAGTTGGTCAAGTTAGACCTTGGTTCTTGCAAAAGGCTTAAGAGGATTTCTGCTAGTATTTGTAAATTAAGATTTCTTACTTCCCTTGATGTCTCACATTATTGGAAACTTGAAGGTTTCCTGGAAATCATGGAAGAAATGAATTACTTACAAATGCTAGATTTAAGCAACACAACAATTGAAGAGCCACCATCTTCAATTAAAAATCTTGTTGGGCTTGAACATTTGAGATTGTGGAGATGTGAAAATCTTAAGCCCATCCCAGGTAGCATTTGTAATTCATTACACTGGGAAAATCTTGGAGCAAATGGAACTGCCATAAGCCAACTATCGTCCCTTATCACGTATTGGAAAGGAATTACTCAAGTAGATTTGCATTATTGCAATCTGACAAAATTCCCTGAAGTTATCTGTTGTTTATCTTCATCGGTTATATTGGATTTAATAAGAAACGATTTTGGGAATATTCCCACCAGTATAAAGAAACTTTCTAAGTTGGCATTCCTCTACTTAAATGATTGCAAAATGTTTCAAATGATGCCAGAGCTTCCAGTGCGACTAAGGGAACTATTTTTTTTTTTTTGTCTAAAATCTTAATAGGTTTGAATTAAACTAAAATCTGAATAGGTTAAAAAATGTTAATGATATATTTTTTTAATATTTTAAC
Organism: Boswellia sacra; assembly: GCA_013180625.2. Taxonomy (NCBI): domain Eukaryota; kingdom Viridiplantae; phylum Streptophyta; class Magnoliopsida; order Sapindales; family Burseraceae; genus Boswellia; species Boswellia sacra. Next base: position 185,472 of record SNVD02013559.1, on the reverse strand, counting down.
ATCTAAATTGAAATGTCTGAAAACTAATTGTTTTACACATATATCCCTATTTGTATATATTATTTTTACTTGAGATTTTATTTTACATAGTAAATTTGAATAGCAAAATTTGTTATGAATTTAATTTATTTAAATATATATATTTTGAAAAAAAGTTAATTTTTTAACAGAATTTGATATATAAATAAGCTAAACGATCACAAAATAATTTTTAATATAGAGAATCATAATATAAGATTATAAGTAAATAATAATGTTCCAAAATTAAAATATTAGGCTATGTACAAATTGGTCATAAATGAATTTTTATAAGGATATTTAAGAGATTTAAAGGAGCATAAATGATTTAGATATTTGCATTTAAATAAAAGCTAAAATTTTTAGCTTTTTCAATTCAGATGAAAATATTTTAGATTAAGTCTTAAGTAAAAAAGAAATCATCATAAAAGATCTTAAATCTAAGAATAAGTTAAATTCAGACTTCAGACCAAAAAACAATCAATCTTTAAAACTTTTTGAAGCAAGTAATTGCAAGAAACTTCAAGCATTACTGGAGCCTCTAACAAATGTAGAAGAATTGGATCAGGAACGTGAAAGCGAATTACATGAATCTAGTACGACTTTCATATTTATAAACTGCTTGAATTTGGATCAGAGCATTCAATGATAAAGAATACAACAAATGCCAAAATCATTCCTATTTTATCATGAAAAGATTAGTGTCTCCTTCTTACTTCCTCCCTTCCTCTCTTACTCTCATCTCACTTCAGATAACTATCGGATTTCATTTTATAGAAAAAAGGGATAACTGGTTTTTGCTTCACTTTACCTAGAAGTAAAATTCCTGAGTGGCTCAAACATCAAAGCTTTGGGTCATCGCTAACTATAAGGCTACCTCAGAATTGGTGTAACCAAGGGTTAACTGGATTTGCTCTGTCTGCTAATATTCTTCCATCCGAGTTTGAGACGGTCGATTACTATGGTGACTTTGCACTCATATGTAGTTGCTCTTCTGGTGATGGTAATGGATCCTACAGTTTTTTCCACATCGACGGTGAAATTCGGTCAGATCACATAGTAATAGTTTTTGTCGATGTATGGCTGCTTAATGAGAGTGTTGAGTTACTTGACTAGTTATTTACAGTCAAACTTTTGTTGTTTGTGTGCACATTTAGAGATAATATATGTCTACAACTAGTAATCCAGGTAGTATGCGTAATAGAGATGTCTTACTCCCTAGGGACATCTTGGTAAGTTTTCTGTAAAATAGTTTTATTTACACTGCTAAGAAATGATTGTGAAAAATTATGATCATGGGTTTGTATAGATTTTATCAAAACATGATTTGAAACTAACTACTAGAAAAGTAGGCTTTTACTGCACCCATTTACTGCGGGCATTTGAAAATGCAATAAAACATCAAACTCTGCGGCGGCCTACCACGCCGGCAGTAAAAGACTAATACATGTACGACAGTTTTTAATGAACCACCGTAGAAGCTTGTGAAATAACCGTTTCCCTCCTTTCTCTCTCGTCTGATTTCTTTCTCTCCTAATTTCCTAATGCTTAATTTCCATCTCTCCCATCAACCCAAATCCCTAACTAATTTCCTTCTCTCCTATCAAATCCTTCTCTCCCATCAAATCCCTACCTAATTTCCTTTCATGTTCCTTCTTTCCCATCAAATCCCTTTCACGTTTTCTTGCCCTTTTTGATTCAAATAATTGTTTGCCATTCTTGTTACTTCTGGCGTCAACAATACGGGGCTCCAAGCAGAAATCGAACATTGGAACGTTTGTTGAAGAAGAAACATAATCATCAGCCTAGCTGCATCTGGCTTCCACCTCCAGTCAATGTAGGAGTATCAAAATCTCCACGGCTTTCTGTTTTGAGGAAGAACTTTCTCGTTCAATTGGACTTTGTCGTCTATTCTGGTAAACTATTACCAATGCATGTGATTTATTGATTTTAATTACTTTTTTTGTTTAATTATTTGAATTTTTTATTCAATTGCTTAAATTCAGTTTAGGTGTTTAATCTTTTAATTTTAATTTGGTGAATTAGATGTTAATTAATAATCTGTAAAGCCCATATTAGTAAGAGAAATAGCTAGCGAAACAAGGTGTTCTAAATTGCCAAGTAATGTTCTGTGGCTATCCTTTGTCGTTCGTTTTCAAGTCAAAATTAGTTAAGAAAAAGAGATCTGATCAAGGGAGAAAATGTGACATTAAGATACAAGACTAGTCAAACTAATGGGGCAGGCTTGGCACGCAAAAAATATTTTATTTGCTAAGCTTACAATAAGAAGAAGCGGTAGTGGTTAGGGAAAAAGAGGATTTAGATTAAGATGATCATCATGGCGTCTCAAGGATATCTATTTCTTTTGTTTCATCTATATTTTCTATTATAAACCGGTTAGACTTGACTGGATCTATAAAATCTTGTTATGCCTATGAGCTACTGTCAGTTGCTTAGTAAAATTTGGAAAATTATATTCTCATCATTTGATTTTGACAAGATATAAATATTGCTGATAGTAACTTATTATTTCTAACTATAAATGATTGAGGTCAATTTTTTCAAAGTTTTCTTTATTGTTATCCACTAATTATTATTTTAGTATATGTTAATTTTAATATGCTGAGATTTTTTGGTGGATCAATAATAAGAGGAATTAATATATAGCCAACACATACATAAGAAAGAAGCCTATAGAAGTTCATTGATACACTTTATGTATGTAGACATTTTCTCTTCTTTTTCAACTAAAGAAAGATCATATCTGCCTATCACTGCATGTGCTTATTTGTATATGACGACTTTAAAGCCTTATTCCATATAGTAAAAGTCTTATAGAAATAATCTTATCTTTTACCATGTATAAGACAAGTCCTATAACTCTCTCAATTTCCTTCAGGGGTAGAATACGACCTTATAGTTAGTCCCAATAGGGCAAGTAAAAGTGCTGGTAGCATCATCTTTGGGGTAACTGTAGACATCGGGGCACTTTTCCTTGAAAAACTTGGAGTAAGTTGTACGTCCATAGCTTCCAGAATTGCAACAGTGTTCCTCGGTCTTGAAAACAGGGCATGCCACCGATGGAAAATTGTCTTTTGAAAAAATTGTTGATGTGGTGAGTGCTTCATTTTTTAATTATTTATTTCAAGATGTGATCTGTCTCAGTGGCTGATTGAAACATAATCATTTGCATGATGTCTTTTGTTTCTTTGAATGCATGTGCAAGTTGTGAACTTTGATTTTATTGTTGAGGATATGGAAATATGTACTTGCTTCCTTGACTTCTAGGTGCTTGAGCACAAGCTTTGGAAATATAATTCCATTTTTTTGTTTGCTTTTGTGCTTCACTCTTTTCTATTGTTATATTTATTATTGAATATTTAATTCTTGATCAGCCTTTGTAAATATGAAAGAGTTGGATTAGGTTCTTGCTTATTGGAAAATACAATACATACGAAGACACACAGTGAGGCTTTATTGACATGGTTCCAGCAAGACCAATTAAACCTATAGGAGATTGTCAACTAGGTTAGGATCTCGTAAATCCAATTGGTTTAAGAAATTAACATTCTTTGTGTGTGCATCAACATCAACATAGTAAATTCAACAAGCGCCATCATAATTCTATAAATGCAAAATATATTAATTTTCCAATAATACCATATATTTGGGATTACATAAACTGTTGTTTCAAGTTCTACAATAATCATTAATAGGATTGGAGTGGACCTCTACAAATTATCCTAAAAATTGAGACAAATTAATGCTGTGCTTGTTGAAAACAGAACTCTTATCAACTAATATAATGTTGTGCTTGTTGGGATCATGACAGTTTTTTTAGTACACCCATTTGTATTAATGCGTTGTAGCACATTTCTGTATGAGGACAAAAAGTCTACAGACAGAATCAAATGACCATAAGTTTGTTCTTAAATTTTGGAAATGCAGATCTTGAACAAATTATAGTGAGGTTGCTTTTCTAATAGGATATTCTACCATGAAGATCTAAAGCCTATAAATGTTAACACCACTATGCCAAATTTGATCTAAAGTCTATAAGATCTTGTCAAAGCCCATATAGTCACACAAAATTTGATGGTGGAGGATGAAAGAGTGTGGAAGTTAGGCTGTTAAAGCCTTCAGGTGTCTAACGTGCCCAATACTTTTCTGTCATATCTTATAAACTCAATACATAACAATCTTCAATTGTTATTCAGTACTTTTCTGTTAGAGCTTTGATAGAGACAGAGAAAACAAGCCCAGTACATAACAATCTTCAATTTAAATGCAAAAGTTAGACTGTTACCTAATGGCAGTACTTTGCTGTATTCATCTTAATTGGCTGGGGTTGGAGGCGTATTTATAAAGTATTGTTATTTTTGTTTTGTTTGAGGGAGAAGGAGTTTTCTTTGTGTAGTTTTTGCTGGATGTGATCCAGTTTATACTTGTATTCCTTTTCTTTTTAAGCTTTATACATCTACAGTTTCCAATTAAAAAAATTAAAAAACAAAAGAGTATTGAAAGCACACCAGAATGAAAAATATAACCACAGTTTCCTATCAAAACTCTTGAAAGGTTGATTTTGATACTGCTAGTAGTTATGTTGCATAATAGTTAAGTATTGTCCTCATGGTTTTCTATTTGTTTTCTTTCTAGTTCTTTAACATAAATGTTCCATTAAATATGAATGCTAAGCTTGACTTATCTGCGCTTGCTTAGTTTAGTTACCCATGCCTTGGCTATAGGAATGGCTGGTGCTAACCTAGTTATCTGGTTTCTAGAGGTTGTTTCACACATCCAGTTGATTGAAATTCATGATTTCATTCTGTAGCTTATTGATTTTTTGTAGGACATTTGGCTATAATCTTAAATTCTCTCAACTTTGCAATGACAATTGATTATAATGATTTAACCGGTGTCTTTCTCTGTCTCTGTCAGAAAACAAGTTTGCGGTTGGAAGTGGTGCTAAAACTGTTTGTATATGTTACTATGAGCAAGCTTGTGGAATCTCTGATTTGAAGACTTTGAGTGAACGTAGAGGAATCTCTGGTTCAGAAAGTGAAGAAGACAAATTTGCTGGTTTCAATTCCTCCTCAGATCGTCCTTGTCTGGTGAGTGAATTACTAAACAATTGGGGTTTGCTTTCTATGTTTTCTTTGCTCTTTTTGTTGGGAAGATGATATTGTAGCTGGTTATAATGGGAATCTACACTCCTCTCATAAGCCATTTCGCATTTCCCCAATGCTTTTCCATGCATCTTTTTTAATTTTTAGTGGGTTGAAGAACTAAGATCTGTGATTTCTCTACATATTGATATTTAATTCCTTGTGCTTGGCTTTATATTTGTGATATGTATTTAGCTTTTATCAACTTGGGTTGCTTTCCCTTTATGGTTTATGTTTGCAATTCGGCAATTCTATTTGTTGACCCTGTGAAGTATACCACAGACATCTCACTTTAGCTGATAAATGGTAAATGGTGGTTGCTTGTCTTTTAGTTATTGAACCTTTTGAGAGGCACTAGTTCCCTACTATTTCAAATTCAAATTTGATCCATTCAATAAATTAGAAGTTTGGCAATTGTTTGGACCAAAACATGACATCTGATTTCCCTCTGATTGTGAAGACCTGACTTTATCCCTCTTATGGGAAAATTTGTCTCTTATAAAGTAGTTTCTTCAATTGTTATTGTAACCATAAAAAAGAAGAGAAATAAGCTAATCCGATGAGATTTTGTGGAGGCCTACAATTTAATTGTTTTTCCTAGAACCATTGTGGAATTTTAGTAATCTAAGTTTTTAGTTTTGACTCTTTTTTTGACCTGGCCTATCAGATTATATGTCCAGTTGCTTAATTTGAAACCATGTCCAAACAAAATAAATACTTATCATAATATAATACAATAAAATAAGCAAATAGCTTTATTAATTGTTGTTGAGATGGTTATTGTGTACAATAAAGGCAAAATTTAGCTGAGTGTAAGTAGAAGCTTCATTATAAATCAGAAATAGGTGAACTGAATGTTCATGTACATCATTCCTATCAATCACCTTCACATCAGAAATTTAAATAGGCATCCTCATTACTAGCTCACCCTCTTTCAAACTGCAACAATAGAGAAAATAAATCATTCAATTGCAACGAAAATGCATGGAGGCAAGTAAGGGTAACAAGAAGATGGAATTCCAATGCTAACTCTTGATGTAATAGTAACAAAAGTCAGCCAAGATGAAACTTTGGATCATCTGCAAGAAAAGCAAATGGGAACCAGAGGTACCCATATCCTAGCAAAAATAGATGTTTTCCTCTTGTCTCAATTACCTGCATGTAAATGCCAAGATGATGTCATTTAACCTTACTTCTTAAGAATTCATAACAATGAAAAAACAAAATGGCCATGGTTGGCTAGTATAAGCATACATAGAAATGCTACTCAGGCTCCAAAAATGAGTTGATGAACCTCTTAAACTTATTTCATTTACTATTAGGACTTTTACTTGCCCACCGTAGTGTAAATGACTAATGAGAATTTTCTCCTCATTATGTTTAGGAATATTTCGATCTACCACATTGATTGTGGAAGAGAGTCTTGAAGTTTATAAAACTATTAGTCGCTCCACCTAAAAGGTGCATAATCTTTGGGTTGAACACCTAACTCCCATACAAAGTTTTGTGTCTAGTATGAACTTCAAACACTAAAAAATCCATCCTATATAATGCTAATTGGTACTAAACTCTAATGTAGTCAATTCTAACCAGGATCAGTTTTATAGTGTCATGTGCTCTATCTTTTTCAAAATCACTCTTACAGCTGAGGTCCCCATATATTAGGATTTTGTTGATTGGTTAGGGTTACATGTTATGCCTTTAAACAATTTTGGATGACTCCACCACACCGTTCCTGGCACAAAATGTTTCTCTTTCAATTTATCTCCAAAACGGTATCTTAGAGATGATATGGATATGAAAAGCAAAAACTAACCTGTAGAATCCAGTTAGCACAAGCCAAGAACCTTGCAACACCCAAAGCAAACACATAATGGGAGGTAAATGGCTCTATCATCTGAAACCATGAAAAAAAGGGTAGCACAAATTATTTCTTGTATGTAAATAATAAGTAACTGCTAAATTAGTCGTAAACATGGCACTGAGATTATACCTTCGCATTTTGCATCATACGAAGCTGAGGCTGCACTGAAATAGACTCTAGGAACACATATAAGGCCCAAAGTATTCCACCAATAAAATCCAACAGGATGGACTAGTAAAGCGATGATAGAACAAGGCACCACCTACAATACAATTTGAAGAAAATTTGATTATTGTTATAGAAAAACTAATAAATTCTTCTTTCCTGTTTAAGGTCACAACAGTTAATTGCAGTTGTTTATCATTTACAGACCTGGTGATAGCTGACTCCCTCTTAGCAAGTTCATTTACCAGCATCTCCATATATTAGATTTTCGAGTTGTTTGAGAGAAAACAAACTTGGTTGATCGACATAAAACACAATCTGCATCCATTACTAGAGGTAAGCTTCACCAGTTCATATTTATGATGTATTAAGTTAGATTCAAGTGTTATTCTTATCCTATTTCAGACTATTAATTTTGTTTTGATTGCTTTCAACTGTTATTCATATGTTGCTTGCTATTCATGCTGAGTTAAAAGCTTACATTTATTTTTTTTATGTTGTTTCATCGTAATTGGTATGAATTGGATTTTTTTTTTCTTCTCGTAAAGCATAATTGATATCTAGTGTTAATGATGTGTTGTTTTATGAGGAAGTTGGTCTTGTTCTGATTTGTTTTTGCATTATAACATTCACAAGGCATGAACCTCCAATTGAATTTGCATTCTTCCTAAGTTATTGATGTTACACTATGTAGTTACAAATCCTTTTTTTTTTTTTTTTTGTTAAAGATGCAAACAAACTTAGAACTTAGTCCTCCATCTATACTAAAAAACACCTATAAAATTGCAATTTAAATTGAAGAAACACAGTAATAGAAAATAAAAACGTAGAAACCAAAAATTTTCATGTATAAAATCATCCCACCAATTATACCAGCCCACTAAACCCAATCTCACAAAAACAGTCCACTAATGGAATGAGCCCACCAAAACCTAGCCCACAAAACAATCCTACCAATGAAAGCAACCCCATTAAACCTAAAGAAAGGAGAGATGAATATATGCTGAAAATGCCAACTCACTTCGTAAACTAATTAACTTATTAAATAAGTTTAATTTCAACTTACTACTTGAACAACTTATTTACATAAATTATATTTGTTTTATTGAAGGAAAGTAGACATGGACAAGAGTTGGATTGACTTAGGAGACAGATTTTCCAAGCCATATCTGGATAGGGTTAATGCATTTCTAGATTTTGCATCTGAGAGCGTAATTGGTGGCACTAGAATTTACTGTCCATGTAAGAAGTGTTACAATCGGTATCTTTTGAGTAGGGACATAGTGAGAGACCATTTAATAGTCAATGGTTTTCTACTTAAGTACAAAAAGTGGACACTACATGGTGAGCCGTATACGCCTATAGAGTCTAATCAAAATTCTGAGACTCAACATTCAGAGTTTGGTTGGGATTCTATGGGTGATGATATGGTTGGAATGATACATGATGCCATGGGAATTCCAAATATGAATTTTGGTGAAAGTAGCAGTACTCTATTGGATAATGATGTGGGTGCAGACTTAAACAAGGCATCAAAAGACTTCCTTAAATTACTTCAAGATGCGAAATGTCCTTTGTATCCAGGATGTGAAAAATTTACATCACTTTCATTTGTTGTTCGTCTCTTGAATATGAAAATGTTATATGGATGGACAGACACTTCAATGACTATGCTGTTAAAATTTTTGAAAAAAGTCTTTCCCCAAGAAGCAAAAATTCCTCCCTCTTACTATGAGGCTAAAAAAATAACTATCAAATTAGGATTTACATACAAAACTTGGGATGTATGTCCTAATAACTGTATGTTATTTAGAAATGAGCACGAGAATCTTCATAGTTGTGCAGTCTGTCATACCTCTAGATATAAACATTTTGATGAGCCAAATAATGCATCAAATTCCGAGGTAAGAATAGCAGCAAAACAGGTGCGTTACTTTCCCTTAGTTCCAAGATTACAAAGATTGTTCATGTCTTCAAAAACTGCTTCTTTTATGCGATGGCATGCAGAGGATCGTATAAATGATGGTGTGTTAAGACATCTTGCTGATAGTCCTGCTTGGAAAACATTTGATGAAAAATATCCAAACTTTGCTGCTGAATGTCATAATATGAGGCTTGGATTGGCTGCTGATGGTTTCAATCCTTTTAGGACTATGTCCATAGCTCATAGTACATGGCATGTGGTATTAATACCTTATAATTTACCGCCATGGTTGTGTATGAAACAATCATTCTTCATGTTCTCTGTGCTTACTGATGGCCCGAAAGGTCCTGGAAATAAAATTGATGTTTACTTACAACCATTGATTGAAGAATTGAAAGATTTGTGGAATGAAGGTGTGGTTACTTATTATGCATCACGTCAACAAATGTTTAAGTTACATGTAGCTTTGTTGTGGACTATTAATGACTTTCCAGCATATGCTAACTTGTCGAGTCGGAGTCCTAAGGGAGAAAGCTTGTCCTTCTTGTTCTATGAATACAACATCTTAATGGTTACATCATTGTAGGAAGTTTTGTTATTTGGGTCATCGTCGATTTCTACCCTTTTCTCATAGATTTTGGAAAGATAAAGTGTCTTTTAATGGCAAAAGAGAGTTTCTACCTCCTCTTATTCAGATGACTGGATTTGATGTGAAACAACAAGTGCAAAGTGTACTTACTGAATATAGAATGGAAGATCTTCATAAAAGAGAGAGAGGAAAGATTTTAAAATGATAAATTATGGAAGCACTTGGAAGAAGAAGAGCATTTTCTTTGAACTACCATATTGGGAGCATAATTTACTTCGACATAATCTTGATGTCATGCATATTGAGAAGAATGCTTGCGATAATATCCTTTGGACATTGTTAGGGGATCCTAAAAAGTCTAAAGATAATTTAAAGGCTCGATATGATTTGCATCAAATGGGAATAAGGAAACCATTGCATCCACAAGAAAGGGGAAAACATAAAGCATATTTGCCTCCTGCATGCTTCTCAATGAACAAAGAAAACAAAGTAGTATTCTTAAATGTGTTGAAGAGAGTGAAGGTGCCAGATGGTTACGCATCAAATATTTATCAACATGTGCACATTAAAGAGCGTAGCATTTGGGGCCTTAAAAGTCATGATAATCACATATTGATACAACAATTACTTCCTCTTGCAGCTTGTAGAGCATTACCTAAAAATGTTGTTGAAACGTTGATTGAGCTTGCTAACTTTTTTAGGCAATTGTGCTTTAAAGTGAATACATAGGAAGACTTAAAAAATATTCAAAATTGAGTGATTATAAACTAGTGCCTTTTGGAGAAAATTTTTCCACCTTTATTCGTCGATGTGATGGAACATTTGTCAGTGCATCTTGCTGAAGAGGCTTTGATTGGTGGACCTGTACAATTCCGTTGGATGTATCCAATTGAGAGGTATTAAATTTAGTAGATAATGTGCTTTATTTACATATTATACATGAAGGAATTACAATTATTTTGAATTCTTAAAATTATAGGTACTTGTTAACTTTGAAGAATTATGTTAGAAATCGTGCATATCTTGAGGTTTTTATTGCTAAAGGATACTTGATGGAGGAGTGCACTAATTTTTGTTCACGATATCTCGATGAAGTGGAAACTAAAACTAACCGAGCACCTAGGAACAAAGACGGTACCTCAAAAAAAGGTGTGAAATTTAACCTTGACAACATTACCTGGACACAAGCACATAGATATGTGCTTGTAAATACTACAAGAGTTGATCCATTCCGAGAGCAAGTCATTCACAATTTTATTCATATACGTTCATCTATTATTTATGAAATATTCATTTGGTTAGTATTTCTTATTTATGTATTTAATTCATCATTTTCGTTTATAAAGAGAGCATATCAACATGCTCTCTCAACAACATCCTTGCACTTCAAGTCATCAAATTCAAAAAGAGCACAAGTCAAAATTTCATAAGTAGTTCAAAAGCCATGTAAGCTATGTTACTTTAATTAATTCTTTAACCTCATAATAAATATGAGTTATAACACTAGTGGGTTTTTATAGGTGGGAGCTTTGCAACAAACCTCAAATGTGACATTGCCTGAAGAAATTGTCCACTTAGCTAATGGCCTAAAAACAATTGCACGACGTTTCAAATCTTATGTTGTTAATGGTTTCAAATTTCGGACCAAAAATATTGACAACACTAGAACCTCCCAAAATTCTGGTGTTGTCTTGAAGACTGATACAATAAGCTATGCTAGTGCAAGAGACAGAAATCCACATTCAGGCAGTGTAACATTTCATGGAGTTTTAAGAGACATAATTGAAATTCGTTATGTCAACTTAATAAAATTCGTGTTGTTCAAGTGTGATTGGGTTGATGATCAGATTGGAAAGACGTTTGATGAATTTAACTTCACAATGGTAAACTTCAATCATCTATTATACAAAATCAATCGTGAGGATGATGAGCCTTTTACTCTAGTGAATCAAGCAGAACAAGCTTGTTATATCCAAGATCCTTTAGAAGCAGATTGGCATATAGTTCTTAATTAAGATGACTGTTAGAGATTCATTCGATCTTTATTCAACCAAGAACTATGAGCATATAGTAAAAAGTGTGCCACAAGTTTAGTTATATGCACAACAAGAAATGGATGAAAGAGAGTTTGTTTATGAAGAAGATGTTGCTTGGGTTAGGCTTGGAGTCGATGGAACTACAGTTGACATCAATGGTATAAATGATGATGAAGAGATGGATGATGATGAATGATAGTTTTTGTGTTAAAATTTACTTGTATTTTGTTTTTGTGATGAAGACACTTATGTGTAATGTCTTTAGGTTGTCCTTGTTGTAGGTATGTCATGTTTTTTATATATTAATGAAAGTTTTTTTTTTATAAACATTATTGGACGTTCATTTATTATATGTGCATCAAACATTTATTCCATTTGTAATATAATGTGTCAATAGGGTTTTAGTTTTCTAATGTTAGTATCTTTTTGCAGCTTACTATGGCACAAAGAGACATAGAGATGACTCTATAGAAAGTGTACTATGAAGGGAGGTAGAATATCGACGACAATCATCTTCATCTTCCCAATCTCAAATGAATTTGGGAGATCAAAGTTTGTATATAAATGCTAATTCTTTCATATAAATGTTTTATGTTATAATGTGAAATTAATTCTATATGATTAGATGCATCATCACAAGCAAAAGGTCGTGGAGCTGCTCATGGTAATTCTGAATGGGGCACAGGCCAGATTTTACATGTTGATTTCAATGACAAATGGCAACCAATTGGTCCAAATAAAGAGACGTTTACATCCCAACTTGGCATCATAGCAAGAAATGGATCAATGGCTCCGTTGACTTTTGCTAGTTGGCATGCCATGCCTGAGCACAAATTGAATGCAATTTGGGAAGAAGTAAAGGTATTTAATTTAATTTAACTACTAAGTTTAAAAGTATTTAGTTTAAGCACACTAATCTCTATTATACTTTTTGTTATTGTAAGACAATATAGATGTTCCAGATAAGTATAGACCTCATTGTTTAAAAGCAATCGGAGCACTTTGGAGGGATTAGAAAACTCGTGTTAAGAGAGACTTTTATAAGCCATATCCGACGAATGAGGCTCGTTTAGCTTTCACCCCTCCAAAAATTACTGAAGAGCATTGGAAGATTTTAGTGGCTTATGGGAGCAGCGAAGGAGCTCAAGTAATTTATGAAAATGATTGTTAAGATAATTTTTTACTTAAAATATACTAAAATATTGCTCTTTAATATTACAGAAACAAGCAGAGAAAAATAAGGCAAATCATGCACACCAGTTTGCACTTCCTAGGACTGGTCGAACATCTTTTGCTAAAAAAATGAAGAGGTAAGTTTTACCAACATTTAAAATTCGTATGAATTTTTGGAGATTTTGCATTAATAATTAATGCATATATTTGTAACTTTCTTCCTTTGCATAGATACACTAATATATTTTTCTTTATTTTTTGTGCAAAGATATCAAAGAATAGAGAAAAAACAGATCGCATAAGTGTATTTATCAAGACTAGAACGAGAAGTGATGGAGATGTAGTAGATACTGAGAGCGCTGAAATAATTGTACTTTTTTAAACTAAATTATATGCTCTTACAATTTGTGTTAAATAGGTTACACAATACTTTTTTTATGCTTTCACTTACAGTTATTTCCATCATTTTGTAGAGTCAACTAAAAGAAGGCATGTCCAAAATACCTATTGACCAACAAACTGAAGCTGCAGCAGAACGGGTATTTCAAGATGTATTGGGATGTGATCATCGTGGTTATGCCCACACATATGGCCATGGTCCAGCTCCAACTAATGTCACAAGTCAATGTTCATCTCACCCTGCTGATGTGGAGAAATTGCATCAAGAATTACATGAAATGCGAGTAGAGAACAAAGAATTGAAGGACTACAATACGCAGTTGTACAACTTTTTACAACAAAAATTTTCAGACATTGAAAAGCAGTTGCCACCACCTATGTGACATAAGGTATTCACTTAACTTTCATTTAGTTTATATATGGTTATTGAAAGAGTTGCTATCTAATTCATGAAATTGGTGAGAGATTGATTTGATGATTTTAATTGTGAATTGCAATGCGAATATGTAGTTGGTGAACTCGCCTTTGGGAATATAGTTGTATTTGCAAACTATTTATCACAATGCCATTTGTTACATAACTTACTACAATATCATGCTCAATTGTACGCATTAGTTAACTTGATAAAAAGAAGAGTGTTTAAGTTTTAATCTGATATTAGTTTTTTTATTATCATGTCAAATGTCAACAACTCTGAAGTAAGTGTCGTAATGTGAGTTTTAATTTTGCGTATATGCTGGTGGTGTTATATGTAGTACATAGAGTCTAAACCCAAGTGACAACATGATTACTTTGTTTTTTCTTTTTATAATTACAAGCTGTTGATGATTGAAACTATTTAGGATTATAAGTTTTTATAAATCTTCCAAAAGCACATCGAAATCGTGTCAACATTGACTCTGCAACAACAATAGAGGAGGAGAATGAGGAGAATTAGGTATATATGAAGTTATTTATCATTTCTCTATAAATAAATCATTGTAAGGCGTACAGCTTTCACTTGAACTTTTTTTAATAAACTTATGAATAGTTAGGTAGTAATTTTTGCATTTTATTTGTGTAGGTTTTTCAGACATGAAGAATTGATTGGAATAAGACTTGTAGACTTATTTTAGACTTCTACACTTATTGGAAACAAACTTCGTAGAAATCTTTTTCTTTCATGTTTGCAAATGTATGCGAATATATGCTTATGTTGTACTTTTATGTGCTATGCCAATATCAATTTATTTGTTTCATGTTATTATATGCAATGAATTGCTTGAAAACGAAAATAGGTTCCAAAAAATTTTGGGTATAAAAATGGATTTCTCCAAGAACCAAAAAAACCAGATAGGGTCTGTACTTTTTAGGGCAGGCAGCAAAAACGAAGTAAAAACATCCAACATTTCATACTTTTTACGGCGGTCAACGGAACTGAAGTAAATAAGCTACACGGCAACACCATAATCTTTCACAGTGGTTTCACAAGCCGCGGTAAAAATTTTTACGGCGGGCAGAAAAACCGCAGTCAATAAATTCAAGCCATTGTGAGGCTGGACCACAAACATTTACGACGAGCTGGTTGACCGCGGTTAAAAAACTTTTACGGCGGGCCAAAACCGCAGTAAAATGTTAAAATGGCTTTTGCGTCGCCACTTTATACGGCGGGCTTAAACCGCCGTTGGACCACCGTTAAAGACTGTTTACCGCGGTTTTGGCCCGCCGTAAAAAGTCCGTTTTCTTCTAGTGCAGGTAGTTCATCCTTAAGCCAGTTTTTTCCCCCCTATAGTTAATGATATTTATTGCATCTACTCTTGTAGTTAATGATGGATATGTTGGATCAAATGGTAGGTGTCAAGTTCAATTCAGTTGCTTGTAAAACAGAAATGCATTTTCGACCCTCTACTTTTAAATGGTGGAAGGCTTGACTGAAGAAATGAATTCCCTCTCCTTTATTGACAACAAAAAAGTTTGCTTTTGTAAAACTTCTAAAGTTGTTGTTGCATATAAAACTCTTCCTTAGATGTCTCTGTGATGCAATTGCAAGTCTAATGCAATTTATGTTGGCCTTTTCCCACACCTAATAGGGACGATACACAGAAAAAGATGAAAGGGATTATTGAAGAGTTATAAGGGCTGCAACAATTTAAATACCTAGATTATCATGGTCATGAAAGTTTTTCATATATCATCGAGCTTTTTCTTAATATTTGAAATTCTACAAAATTAATTTTGTCAGATCATCAAATCATTTACTGTTGTTGAATTACTTTTGTCACATGTTAACCTTGTCACAGATCTTAAATCATGCAACAACTCGCCATATTGCCTTTTGATAGACTTTGTTGGACAATATGTATTTTATAGTTCCAATTAAAACTTGTGTACTTTACATGATGATTATGGATTTTGTATAATTCTTCCTGAATGTTTCATCAGGTCACTCATCTTGCAATTCATTTTATTGAGAAAAGTTTTGAAAAGTTTATTCTAACACAACAAAAAATGCAGTACAAAAGAAATATATTCATTGCATCTCCTTTCTGATATGTTTAACTCCTAGCTGAATAAAGCTTTAAAAAATTAAGCAAGCACCAATACGTGCATATATTTATTTATCTAATAAGTCTTGGAAAGCGAAAGCATTTTCACTACACAGATGAACAGAATCCTGCTCTACTTAAGTTAAAGGTCATCTTCAAAAAAAAGTGCAATGCTAAAACTATAATGCATTACAACATTTCACTGAATCTCATCTTTTCAGGATGCATGTAGATAGGACAACATTTATGTTCCTTTTTTTTTCCCTTTAGACCTTTGAACATGCTTAGCCACCACTTATGGGAGGTATAATGGCCAATCCATCTTTGTCCTTAACAATTACTGACTCATTTGGGTATTCCTTGTTTAAAGCAAGTACTATGCAGCTACGAATTTCTTCCAAGCTTGGAAACCTTGTAACAAGCTTCTTCCAGCAATCTTGAGTGGTACTACCATTTGGTACCTCCAAAGGCAAATTAGTCAAATCGGTTAATCTCGAGCTCTGGCAAAGAAGAGCACTTTTATTTGAACTGATAATTCCTTCTCTATTGCTATGCAATCTGCGGTCCGGTCCTATTTTCTCTTTCCAAAACATCCATGACCATTTCCAACTAACTTCTCAAATTAAATGAAACACTTCACTTCAAGATTATTGCACCAATATCAATTAAAATCAATGATAAAGATTCAAGTCAGCAATGAAGATAACTGCACTTTCAAATCAAATAGAACAAGAACCAACCTGTTTTCACAAAAATCAAGAAAATAATATCAAATATTGACATGACCCAACCCAGTTATCACTATTCATATGATCTTGAGCTCCTATGGATCATGATAACTAAGAAGAGCCTAATAAATATCAATTTAAATTCACCATAAGATTTAATTTTTTATACAACATCTAAAATTAGTTAAACACATTTTTAGTAGAGCTTATTCTGGTTTCAATAAAATCACAACCTGAAAATTTGTTCAAAACACTTCCCATATTCATCACATCAAAGCCACTAGTTTTAAAAATTCTTGTTTCAACTCAATACAACCCCAAAACATATTTTAGTGATATAATTAAGTTTAATAGAACTTCTAGAAAATAACACTATTTACATGTGAACAAAAAGGCCCCGTATAGTTGTCACACCCCAAAGCCATAAAAAATATTCTAGGAGTGACAACAGACATTCAATCAAACGATCAGTTTGGAACTAATGCAAAGAAGTATATCAATTTTATTTATTCACTAGAGTTCCCAGCACAACTTACAACTATCATACTATATCTTATATACACTGTAACACAAATCACACAATGATAAACAAAATAACCAAAAGTATAGCAGTCAAGTAGTTGTTGAGGGAACTCAGTCTTCGCCATGCCAAAAATCCTCCATTTTTCATCACAATCTATCGGTCACCTGAGACACACCATAAGCTAATGAGTAATCACTAAGTGAGTAAGCTAAATGAATGCTGTAGCAACGATTAATTAACATAAATCCAAATACAAGTGTGGCTACTGTTCATTACTTGTCTTACAAGTAATCAGTTGCTTGTTACAGAAGTCAGAAAGCACTATACAATTTTCAATAGCCGCGCAGGAGCTTGACTAGACTAGCGCAACGATGCCAAATATCTATCTCATAACGTTTCAAGATTTTAGAGTGGCGCTCTTACGCCAAAGGATCTGCACGTCTGCGCCAACTCTCTATTGGCCTATAATGCTTAGCATTATTTCACCACTTGCACTTTCACACCTTTACTCATTTCATATCCCATATGCCTTAATCAGGCCATTCATATTCACACACATATGCACTTAATTCACTTCATATATGCCTTTCTTAGGCCATTATCACTAGACATACACATATGCTCATATTTCATTTCCATATAACCTTAGCGACACATATATCATATTTTTACCACAAAATTGAGGCTAGTTCGACAATCTGGGTGATACCGGGCCCATGCTACCAAATCCTACACACAAGGAAACACATGGTTCGGACCTTCTCTTACTCAAACAATCACAAGGTTTGAACCTATTTACAATTCACATATGACCTTAGGGATAGACGTAGCACACATAGTCACAAATTTGAGGCTAGTCTAACAATCTTGGTGATACAAGCTTGTGGTATCGAATCCTATACAAGGAAGCACACGGTTTGGACCTCCCCTCATTCAATCAATCACAAATTCACATGTGACACTTTGTATTGTCTGTGGCACTTTGTGGTTCTCACAACCTTCAAGAGGTAACCCCCACACAATTGCAAGAGATGGCCCCCATGCCTCAATCACACAATGAAAATTAAGTGTCCAAAGGTTTTGGCATGCAATTCACTCTCATAACACGTTACATTTCATATCATGCATTCACACGTCTCAATTCACTATAATCTTAGGGACACATATTACACATTATCACAAATTAGAGGCTACTTTGGCAATCCGGGTGATACCAAGCCCATGCTACCGAATCCTTCTCAAGGAAACACATGGTTCGGACCTCCCTTTACTAAATCAATCACAGAGGTTTACATGTGAAACTTTGTATTGTGTGTGACACTTTGCAGTCCTTATAACCCTCTCGACCCCCACATAATTTCAAGAGGTGGCTCCCATGAAATTGCTCATAACGGTTTACATGTGGCACTTTATGGTTTCCAAAGCCCTCAAGAGGTGGTCCCTATGCTATCAATTGCTCAATTAGAGCTTAGAGTCCCCAAGGCAATAGGCATGAACCATCATTTTCATAACTGTAGTGAGAATTTCAAGAATATAAAATAAAATAATAAAATAGAAAAAGAAGTGAGAAAACGGCCCAGTGAGTGTTTTATTTTTAGTAAATTCATAAATATTTTAAAATCATATAAAAACAATAACAAATTTCAAGAATATTCTATGTACCATAAACTTAATTAATAAATGATTGTTGTAAGTCGAAATATCTTAATAGTCAAAACAATAACAACTTTACTTCAATAAAAATGTCGTATTTTAGGAAATCAGGATATCACAAATAAATTTGTACCAAATAAGTATCCACTGGGAATCTGTCATACCCGATGCATATAGACAGAGGGGCAAAATCTTATATCACATATTATATCATAATTTTGCTGACATACTCATCACCCAACCAATATCACATATACGGTGATATCATCATAAACATGCATAGAGTCAATCCATATCACACATATCACATCATCATACACATGTGTATGGCCAATTACCACGGGGAAGGGTACTGATAAGGTGATTTCTCTGAACAATTTATTTAACTAAATTTAGTAATAACTGAAAATTTTCAACATCATGTAATTTCCAAAAATTTCTAAAAGTTATTCAAAAATTAATAAATCATATAATTTTTCATAAATTCACCATTTTCATAATTTTTGAAATTGATTCCAAATTTAGTAAATCAAATAATTCTCTGAAAATCACCAATTTCCAGTATGCTTCAAAAATCACAATTTCCAATATACTATTGCTCAAAAATAAAATAAAATAAATTTTCTTCTCCTTAATTATACGATCAAAATAAAAATAATTTCTATTGCCTAAAATCATTAATAATTTAATTTTTTTTTGTACTGAAACATAAACCACATATATATAAATAATTTACTATAAAATAAAAAAATTTTAATAAAATTTCCACTCACGAAAAATTGAGAATTATTCTTGATTATCTTCCACGGCTGCTAACTGATCTTTCACTGGATGTTTTCCTATAAAATAAATCAAATAATTTTCCTTTAGAAAACTTGATTTAAATAAAATAAAACTACGAGGCATAATCTAAAAATATAAACACTGCCTAAATTTTCTTTCTTTTGCTCTTGCTTCCTCTTCTATTCTTCTTGATTTTTGGTTGCTTCTCCTGATTTTCTTCCTCTAGTAAACACGATCACCCTACTGCTTGCTTCTTAACTTCCAAAGCTCCTCTCTCTCTCTCTCTCTCCCCCCTAAGTTCTCTTTTCTTCTCTTTAGAACCCCAATAAACTTGTATATTTACCTAAGATAAAAGAAATATCAAACTTATATATTATTTTCCTTCCCTTATCTTAATCTTTGCAACCCATGTAGTACAAGCTTAAGTGAAATCATATATCATCTAATTTTTTTCGACAAGACTTATTATTTCCATAAGACAAATTCTTCCTACATTTGATGCTTTGACCGCCACTTCCTTTGCTTTTAAACTTTTGAAAAAAAGTCTCATTCTCTCCCTAAATCTTACGGTTTTGGTGTCTTCCTCCCACAGTAGATTATTCTTATCATATAAACTCAAAAGAATAAACATCAAGCCTTTAAAATTTTATAGTAATGACTTTGAAAGGCAACATTTAATGGCCTTGACTCCCACCTACACTTAAGCCATGTAAATCACTCTTCGTTTGTAAGCATGTATATCTGTATACTTGAAATAGAAGTAAGAATCAACTTATAATATTATTTCTAAGAGACAAAGTAGTTGGAGCAATTAATGCTCATGTTCATCACTTTCATGCTTCCTATAAAAAAAATTTCTCATTTCCATGAACCAATTCGTCTAACCTCAAATTACAATTTAGTAAATTAATTTTATAATGATTCAATTTATATCCCAAATCATTGAATTGGGTGGAATTTAAAATCTATTAAGTGTGTTGAGCCTAAGTAATTCAATCCAACTTTAATTAAGGAAATTAGCCCAATATAAAATAAATTCATAGTCATTACAAAAGAATAGCATTGATAAGACTTACAACAAAAAAGGGACCCAACTTCATAAACTCAAGCTTTAAAGCTATTTTACATGGTTGTATTTCATTCTTAGGTAGGTATTTAACTAACCCCCAATTAGAGCATTTTCCAAACCCTAGAAGATAAAATCTTTGCTAGAGGCTATTAGGAGAATCAAGCATCAAATTGCTTATGTGTGTTGAAACTTGAAAGTTTATCTGGTTGTAGTGCTCGTTTTCATATATGCTACATGCATCCATTATGTTAACTCTCGATAAATTTTGTTGTTTAAATAAACATTGTATAAGTCCCATATCGCTAAAAATAGTCCCACTGCATTTTGGTGGCAAAAGTCTTTATTCTAACCCATTATAATTGAATGATTAAATTAATGGCACAAGAAAAAAGGAGTCCAATTCTTGATGTTATGAGAGAAATTAATTATTCAGGACAAAGGATGGCTATTTGATAGAAAACACTAGAATTTCTTTAAATAATTGTGATGGCATTCACATTACATTGACTTAGCACTAAGCTTTTGCTCATACAAACCGATGATTCGTTGATACAAATTGAGCAGTGTCACTCCACAACATTATCAATTTAGCACTTATGTAAAAATCATGAATATTTGTCCTCTTCTAGATATCATTTGGATCTCTAGCGTAGTAGAAGGGCCTATAAAGTTGCAAAAATTTTCAGAAACGATACAAGAAATTCATTGGAAGACTTTAAATGCTTATTAGTCTTGCTAGTTGATTTCTTAGATTTTGAGATGAGAGTAGTTGAGTAGTTAAGAGAAAGCATGAGAGGACAAACATGATGGTTGTTCCAACAGTATTAAAAGTGTTTGATGAATTTGTGAAATTGGTGGAGCCCTCAAGTTATATCAATTAAATTGTTGAAATGACTTTCTTTTTAAAAATAAATTCAGAAATTGACGAATGCAATCGTATCCTCTAACACATACCCTAAGAAAAAGGTGGTATAACAACCATTTCTACTATATAATACTCCTTCCTTTTCTCACATGTTTAATCCTAATTTGAGATCAAAATTTAAAACAAGAACAATAGATTCAAGATTTTAGCTCAAATTCAAGTACAAATACTACTACATCTTCGTTTTTGTAAAATCAGAGATGATACAACTCATCTTAAAGGGAATTTGTTTATTTCTAAAAAAAATAACGTCATTCGACCGAAAGCAAGGTATATACTGCACCTTTTTATGACGGTTTTTAAAAAGGGCCGTAAAAGGTAGTTAGGGAACACGTTTACGGCGGTTTAATAAACCGCCGTAGAAAGGGTCTACAAAACATCCCAAATCATTTCCATCTAACCTAATTGCGAATTTGATGTTATTTTCCCTGCCACTCTCAGTCTCCCTCCATGTCTCCCTCTACCGCAAAATCAATCGCCCCACAAGATAACGTGAGCTTCGAACGACGGTTGCCATCATTTTAGAGAGGTTGGGGGTGAGATAGTTGCCATGCGATTGACAAAACAGAGTGAGCAAGCTCACGCACTGTTTGTGAATGGGAGACTTGGACGACGAGTCAGTGATCTGCAGGCAACCGAGAAACAACGAGAAGGAGTCTTCTGTGAGATTCTTGGCTATGGATTCGAGCTCGTTGGTGGCTAAGGTGAACCAAATATGGAGTTGCTATCAAAATAGTGGCCCTCCTTGTTAACCCTTTTGATTACTCTGTTTATGCATGTCTGTGCTCTCCCTATATTCTTTCTTACTATTCTTGTTAACATTTGAATGCTGAAGTAATTGTGTGCCATTTGATGGATCTGTGATGTTTGTGGATAACTTCTTAAGCATATTTTTAAATCATTGCTTGAGCTCCTATTTTTAATGGTATGCTTGGTGAAAGTTTTGGGCATGTTCATTCAAAAACTTTTCAATATTATGGATAATTGTCATTTAGCTTTTTGCTTGATGTATGTTTGTCTCCAGATTATTGTGCATTATCTTGTTGGTTTGAGCAACAGCGAACAAAATTTTCTTACATATATATTATTTAATGGGGAAATTATACAGATTCAAGAAATTTATGGTGAAGCTGGACTTTGGGGCTTCTGGAAAGGTGTATTCCTAACATTAATAATCGTGGTGAGAACTTACAGTTTGATGTGTCACTGGAGTGTCACTGACTGTTCCTACTATTTTTCACAGGTGAGCAATCCTTCTATACAGTTTATGCTATGTGAAACCATGTTGAAGAAGCTGAAGAAAAGACGTGCCTCGAGTAAGAAGGATAACAATGGAGTAACTGCATTAGAGGTTAGTTTTCACTTCGGTTCTCCATACCTATCAAATTTCAGTGCTTGTATATTGCTTCAAACCCCGTAAAGTTTCTATAGTAATTGGTTAAGCTGAATTAACTGCTTCATTTTGCTAGATATTTCTTCTCGGAGCTTTGGCAAAACTTGGAGCCACTGTTGTAACATATCCATTACTTGTTGTAAAGGTAAATTCTGAAGGTGCAATCTTATTTGGGTAATGAAATTACCCGTGGGGCTAACAAAATGGAGTCTTAGACTGAAAGTGAACTTACAAAAAGATTCTTCGGGGCCAAGCTTTCCCAACTTATAGTGCAAAAAATTTGCATAAATTTTTAACTTTTGTGTTCCTCTGATAACTTAGCACAGCAGAATCAATTGCTTTGTAGCACCTTGTCCTCTCATGTTTCGAATTTGGCATTTTCTGTTGCTATTTTGCCCAATATGAATTTTATGGGAAATAATATGCAGAAAATATCTGCATGGAATCCCAGATCTGCAAGAATATTCTCATACTCAAAATTGTTGCAGACTATGTTATTATCATTTAGGCTTGTCTTTGATTTGGTTACTGGACTTATAAGTAGGACAGACTTAAAATATCTTGACATTTCTTTTTCTTTATTTCATTTTGGCTCCTTATTAAAATCTCCCTATGTTCTTTCTTACTATTCCCAGCCACATTTAGTCAGATAATCCCAAAACTTAGATGTTTAGTTTCAGGTTTATGAGAGCAAAAGTTCAGTATCTAATATTTTCTTACACAAGCATAGCAGCACAGAAGTTTTAGTATTGTGTAACAGCTATTTAAAAACATTGTCTTTCAAATGTTAGATTCCTTGAGGACATGCTTATTATAACACTCATTGATTGATGCTAACGTAATCAGAAGCTCCAAATGTTGTAGCCACAGCCATTGCCGAGAAAAGTAGTCCTTGCTGCTTTTCTTAATGGGATGTGATAAAATTCAGGGAGAACATGGTTAATCTTTACATGTTATACATGCCACCATTCTTGTACAGACAGCAATGTTCCATAGGTTATCAACTTAAATTATTTTATAAGAAACTTTAAGCTTTATCAGCATAAGCTAAATAAATGTATGTGCTCCGACAAAAAGTTTATATCTGAAGTATGCATTGAAGATAAAGTTACAAAATACAGTATAGGACACAGTTGAAGGATACCTTGACTTCAAAGGCCGGGTTGGCAAGTTGATGGTGATCCTCTTTTGATTTGTTGTATCGCTCAATTACTGATTTCATGCTGGCATAAGAAGATTCAAAATGTGTCAGACATGTGGTGGTGTTAAAAATATATACCACACAGACCACAGGGGGATATGTGGAAATTAATTATATATTCTTGAGCTGTATTATGTATGTTCTGTTCTATTTTTTTCTCTTTCTCCCAGATCTAATCTATGCAGTTCAATCTTGAGATTATTGAGTTGATGTTTTTCAAGAAACTTAAATCTGCAATTCCGTGTGGCAATACAGCAAAAACCAAAAGATAAGCTTCAATTTAATTTTTACTAAACCATGTCATTTTGAGTTCGATTGCAATAAGGTTGGACTTCATTTCTTTTCTTCATTTGTGTCATTTTCTCAGCTCATAGGGCCTGTTCTCAGCTCATGGGGCTTGTTCTGTTAAACCGCCTCTTGCAGGTTGGTTTTTTCTTGTTAAGACTTCCAATGATAAATGATTCTCCTCTTTGTTTATTTCCAAGCAGGCGAATCTTTCTTCTGCATGATATCTCGAAGTTGTTTATCCCAATCTCTGAAACATCAACATTATTTTATGGCCATTAAAATCTCTATCAAGCCTCATCTGCATAGATTTTTATTTTGTCACTTGTGAAGGCCCAAGTTACGATGAATTGGTATTTTATAATTTATTAGAACCAGAGTAGGTTAAGAGGATAAAAATGAATTAAAGTTGAAACAAGAAGATGTTATTATATTATAAAGTATGAATTTCATAATGGAAATGCTGAGTAGAATCTAACTAATCAAACAACGTAACAGCTTAACAGTGATGGATTTTTTGTTACTTCTTCGATGTGGATACAACAGTTAACTAATTCTTGATGTTATCTGGTGGAATGAGAGAAAACATTTTTTCTTGTTTAGTCTAAACAAATTTTTTAGTATATTAAACAGAGGACATAATTACATTGACTTTCCATTTCTGTCGATTCATACTAAGCTAGGCATTTAAGTTGGACCTACTTATGAAAGTTTATGCCATCGTTTTTGGACCCAGAAAATTTGCAATCTTATGTTATGATTTGCAGTCAATGCAACGTGGTGATGCTGCCTGGAGCGGTTACGTTTATGCCTTCTCAATCTTCATTTGTGTGGTAAACCGATCTCACTTTTTCATGTATTATTGAATTTGATTCTACTTATTCTCCTTTCAAATCATGTGACCTTTTGGATCTACAGTTATTAAACGATCTTAAAGAATTAATTACCTTATGCTGCAATCATAATTTTTATATTCTATTACTGATGAGAAAAGAAACTTTAATCTTTTAAACTTATTTATTCATCCACTATCTGTAAATTAATTTTTTCTTAATAAATTATCTTTATTAAGTTGTTATTTCTTTTTATTATGTTGTAGAGTCAGTATGATAGTCACGGAACAAACAACGTCACAGATCGTGAATCAAACCACGAGAACGAATAGGTATATAAATGAAATTAAAAAATTTGTTTTAAAATACATAATGTTACTTAATGATTATAATCTTATTACAAATTTATTCCTGCATGTTGTTTGCCAAGTTTTGTGGCTTACTTATCAGATGACTGAGTTATGTGGAGGTTGTTGACCTATACAACCGAGATTTTTAACTATTTGATTATAAGATGTTGAACTGTACGGATGATGATTGAGTTATGTGTTTAGGTTATGGTTAAACTATTGATGTGACATATCTTGATATTTGATTTGATTTCATTATATTAATTGAATGATTGAAGAAACATATCAAAACATTTTTTTTAGACATGTTGCTTAATCTTTAGACAGTAAATAATATTAAATAGCAAAACAATATCCTTACCAAAAAAAACCCTTTTACGATAGTTTTTTGATCTTCGCAAAAAATTACGGGTAACTATTTACAACAATTTATTAGCCAATTTTCGTCAGTTTGTAAAAATTATTTGCGGTGGTTTTTATACCTTTTACAGTGGTTGCATGAAACGTTTTTACGGTGATTTCCATGTTTTTTACGGCGGTTTCAAACCGCCTCAAAAAGGTGTGGTCGATGCCAATTGTATTTTATCGTCCGTTTTTACGTCGAACACCCAAACCATCGTAAAAAACTTTTTACAGCAGACAAAAACTGCTGTTAAAGCTTTTACTGTGGTTGTAAATCGCCATATAACCGCCATATAAGTGCTTTTGCGACGGTTTGTGCCCGCCGTAAAAAGTCATACGTGTTGTAGTGTTCGGTCCACTTATACATGTAATTGACAAGAAAAATGTCATTAGTTGTATAAATTTACTCATAACTTGTAAAAGGGAGGGGATTTTTAATACAAGCTGTTTGATACAAGACTAGATGTAATTTTCTAACAGTTGATTTACAAAATCTAATGGTTGATATGATTGATAAGTTGGTAGCATTAAATGCATCTTGTTGACTTTCAATTTCAATAATTGGATTTTGGGAGATCAATGGCTAGAAAATTTTGTCAGTAAATTGTTTCAAAATTTTGTATTAAAATATCCCCTCCCATTATAAAAATATGTTAAGAATAATTCTATCTAAACGAAATTGTTTTAATAGTAGATATCATTAAATAGCAAATAACAACTGTTTTTATTAACGGAAATTTAGGCAATTTAGGTTTCATGAACCCTGTATTCAAAGCATTTCAGTCATTTATATTAGCTTTCACTACTACATTATAAGGACTCATAATTGTACTCGTTGGTCCAATTTTTGGCATCAACGCTTAATAGTTTTCTTAAGCAAAAGAAATGTGTCATTAATTAGTAATTAGAACTTTTAATAGTGCAGTAAAATTATTCTAAATTTTTATTATTAGTATTAAATCTTTAATTTCTTAATTTAATTTTAAAAAGAATTATTTGCATAATTTCATTCTCATAATTTGGCGCTCCACACCACATTGGTATTCATCAAGCACAAGTAATATAGTATCTACATCACTTTTCTCCACACAAGCATTCCTTTAGAGTTGAAAATAGAAAATAACAAATATGATACTATAATTGAATTTGTTTATTTAGAAAAATATTAAAAATGCATAAATCTAAATTGCCTATTAAAACCACCCTGAAGCCAGAAAGTTAGCATTTCGTTCCCAAACCTCTCCTTTGTATTTTCACCCATACTTCTCTTATGGCTTGTGCAAGTGAAGTCAATGGTGGGCTGACAAAATTTAAGAATATTAAATGGTTGTCCTTTTTTTTTCCAACATTGATCCTCATCATCAACGGAATGTCTATTAAAAAAAATAAAAGAAAGAAATAGGAAAAGAGGACTAACCTTTATTGAGTGGATGATGCATGCTACATTTTGCTTAGATGCTTAAAATTGTTGGAGATGTGTTTATGCCCTTATTAGTTGACACTTTTTTTTTTCTATCTAATGTAGTTAGATTTCTGTGTTTTATAAGTTTGCCTTTAGCCTATCATGTAGTCTGATTTTATGTCATTTAGATTTTATTTTATTTTATAGTTGGTAGAATGTGTGGATGATTTTTTTAATGAGAAATTAACAAATATATACTTCATGAAAGAGTCTTAATTCAATTATAAATAATCAATATAAATTATTTTATATTTTGTTAATCTATTATAATTTAAATCTAAAATAAAATATAGGAATTTATAATTTGTTAGAACTAATTAACAAAAATTATATATTATTGAAATTATCTCACCTTACTAAGATCCTATTAGTATTAATATAAAATTTAATTAAAATTTATAGTACAATGTGACCCTAAATTCCTATTACAAGCTAAAAGCATAAAATTATTAAAATAATTTGAATATGTCGAGTTATCAGTTTTTTAAGATGCTAAACAGAAAGATTTTATATGATTATTTTGGAAATAAAAAAAGTCTAATTTGTTTATATATGCCTCTAAAATATATTTTTAAATTCTATGGCGGGCTATAGCCTACCCCAATAGTAGTCCAGCTTGGGGTCTTGAGTTATTGATTTTCTTTTTTCGAATAATATATATATATATATATATATATATATAAGAGGTGAACTTTTAACACAAACTTTTGAAAAAATTTATTGACATAAATTTATAGCCATTAATCTCATAAAATCCAATAGTCGAGATTGAAAGTCAATAAATTGTATTTAATATTGCCAACTCATTATCTCAACAATTGAATTTTGCTAAGAGTAGTGCTACTCTTACAAACTCTTAGTATAAACTTATGTATACAAACTGATATGGCATCACTCAAATATTTACATATCATCACTCTTCATTAAATGAATTGATTTTGTATTTCAACTGTGCCAATCACTTTGTGACACATCAATTTGTATGCAAGAGTTTGTATAAAGAGTTTGTAAGACTAGTATTACTCTTTTGCTAAATAGTGATTATAAATTTGTATCAAAAGATCTCTTCATATATATATACATGTGTGTGTGTGTGTGTGTGTGTTTGGGGGGGTGGGGGGGTTTGGGGGTGTGGGAGGGTCTATTTAACAAAAGACTTTTGATGCAAGACTAGACACAATTTTCTAGTCGTCGATCTACCAAATCTAATGGTTGAGATGATTGATGAGTTGATAGTATTAAATGCATCTTGTTGACTTTAAATCTCAGCCATTGGATTGTAAGATCAATGACTAGAAAATTGTGTAAAAAATTTGTGTTAAAATATCTCTTCCATATATGTACAATGGTCAAGTCATAAGGCAGCATGCTGCAGCCTTATAGAATGAATGCTTATTGTTTGTGGAAAGTCAATACCAAACAGTCAAATTTATTTAATTATAATCAAACAGGAGCAAAATAAATTGATGAAAGATTGCACAAATTTTGACCAATTCACATAACATCCACCTAACCCACTTTTTGTTAATTAATTGAGAATTTAAGAGAGCCCCTTTAAACTTCCACAAAAGGAGAACAACAAAGTCCATCAGAACAAACTTCAGTTATGCTATACATGAAAGCTTCAGAGGTTCACGATGATCCTTTCTATGGCTTCTACATCTTCTTCCACTATCCTTCAAATCAAAAATGGTGTCTTCCTCAGTTTCAGGGTTGAGGATACCCGTGATAACTTCACTAGCATTTGTATTCCGCTTTGTGCTGAAAACAAATTCAAACCTTCATTGCTTATGACGGACACAGATGAAATTTCACCTGTGCTTTCAAAAGCAATTGAAGAATCATATGTTTCCACTACTATAAAAATGTACATTGATGAGTGTTGTTAAGGCATAATGATGACAGTTCCAAACCCTCATCTATGCACCTGACATCGTTGAAGCACTATGAAAGAATGACAGTTGTCAACACTCATCTTTTTTATAGATACGATGATAGTTTGTGTTATCACTTGTCATTGTTTTATGTTTAAAGAATTATGATTTGGAATATATAATGACAGTTGTTTCATAATACAATTCATCTTATCGATGCTTTAAAACAATTAAAAAAATAAAATTCAATTTAATCCCAATATTTAACAATATTCAAGATATTGTGTATGTTTCAGTACACAAAATTAAAAAAAAAATGTCATCATATTTTATTTATTTTCATAAATTCAACAAGTATAATACATATTGCTAAACAAGAGCATAAAAATCGAAAAAAGAAATTATGAAAATTGTAAGGAAAAGAATAGCCCTACTTAACTAAATCTTGTTGTAATTATAATGCATTTTTCTTGTTCAAGTCAGGAAGCACTATTGCAGCAACATATCATGTTCTTCCTCCATATGATGTCTTCCAACTCCGAGATCCTCATTTATCAAGAGAAGCCGGATAAGCAGAATTAATCAAAGAAGAAAAGAAATGCAGAAATTTGAAGGAAAGACAAACAAAGCGTTGCATTTGAACCTGTCACATTAGCTGATTGAACAAACACCGTTTGATCCTTTATGTTCAAATAGAACATTGATCTATATATAAATTAAATATATATAACTAAATAATTGTGCATATATTATTTAATATTAATTAAGTATTGGGTTTATCTATTTCATAACTTTAATCTATGGCTGGGCGACTCTTACCACTTAATAATGAATCTCTGCAATTGACTAGTATTATAATATATCCACGTGCCACACCTTTGTTAGCCTCATCTATTTTTATTAATTAATTTAATAACTATAATATATTAATATAGTAACCACTCTAGAACTCTCTCTCGGCAATGAATTTTAGTTCATTTGCAAGCAGTGCTAAAGGATGAGTCTTCTCTACTTTAGATTAAAGATATATGGTATTTGCTGTTGGAAATCAATACACAAGAATTTTGATAATTCACTCTTCTTTTTTTATTTCTTGAATTCCACTCTCTTAAAACAAATAAGAAAAAATACTCTACTTATATAGTACTCATGGTAATCATAATTCTTCTATGAATATAAATCCTAATTCTACTTGAACTTAACTTTAATTCCCAAACAAAACTTAAATTCTAATACAAATAAAGTTTATCTCCAACACCCCCCCTTAAACTTGATTTGTTACACCAAGTGAATCTCTAATTCTAATGAAGTCTTCATGCTTGAGTGGCTTGGTGAATATGTCTGCAACTTGATCTTGTGACTTTACGTACTCCACTTTCACTTCTCCTCTTGTGATGCAATCTCGTATATAATGGTAACGAGTATCAATGTGCTTGCTTCGATCATGGAATATTGGATTCTTTGCTAGTGCTATTGCTGACTTGTTATCAACACAAATCTTTGTTGGCTCTTCTTGTGAAGTATTCAACTCCTTCAACAAATTCCTCAACCAAATTATATAACACGCACATGTAGTAGCAGCAACATACTCGGCTTCACAAGTTGACAATGTAACTGTCGGTTGTTTCTTTGACACCCAAGCAAACGAAGTATCACCCATGAAGAAAACACAACCAATAGTACTCTTTCTATCATCAATATCTCCAGCCCAGTCGCTATCACAATATCCAATAAGTTTGTAATTATTAGAGACTGAATAATGCAAACCGAAATCAATAGTACCTTTAAGATAGCGAAGGATTCTTTTATCGGTTTTGAAATGTGTAGTGGTTGGATTCTCCATGAAGCGACTTACTAGACCAACTGCATAGAGAATATCTGGTCTCGTACATGTCAAATACCGCAAGCTTCCAACTAAGCTCTTGAATAGTGTTGGATCAATGCTTTCTCCTTCTCCATTCTTGGATAGTTTAATTCCACATTCTACTGGTGTATTCACAGGATTGCTATCATCCATCTTGAAGTTCTTCAAGATTTTTCTTGTATACCCTTCTTGAGAAATAAAAATACCATCTTCTTGTTGTTTAACTTCAATTCCAATATAGTATGCCATAAGCCCAATATCAGTCATCTCAAACTCTTTCGCCATTGCCTTTTTGAATTCTTGGAACATATTGACATTGTTCCCAGTAAAGATCAAATCATCCACATATAAACACACAATCAAGATATTTTCATCTTTGATCTTGATGTAGAGAGCGTGTTCATAGGGACATTTAGTGAAGCCCGTTTTTTGAAAGTATTTGTCAATTCGACTATTCCATGCTCTTGGTGCTTGCTTTAACCCATAAAGAGCTTTCTTCAATTTCAAAACTTTGTCTTCTTGACCTTTGACTGCATAACCCAATGGTTGTTGAATATAAACTTCCTCTTCAAGAAATCCGTTTAGAAAGGCGGATTTCACATCCATTTGAAAAATCTTCCACTTATTTTGAGCTGCCATTGAGATAATCAACCTTATTGTTTCCCAACGAGCGACGGGAGCAAACACTTCATCATAGTCAATGCCTTCCTTTTGACTATAGCCCTTTGCGACTAATCTTGCTTTGTAGCGTTCAATTTCTCCACTAGCATTCTTCTTTGTCTTGTATACCCATTTGACACCAATTGCTTTGTGCCCTTGTGGTAGCGAAGCAAGTTCCCACGTGTTGTTCTTTTCAATGGATTTTATTTCTTCATCCATTGCCTTTCTCCACTTCTTATCTTGTGTTGCTTCTTCAAAGTTCATTGGCTCACAATCAGCAAAAAGACAAAAAAGAGTTAGATTATCAACTCTCTCGGTTACCTCATAGATTTCTTGTAGACTTCTTGTACGTGGACTTCCATCACTTGAGCTTCCACTAGATGAAGATGATATAGATTCTCTATGTGAATTTGGTGAAGTGGGGAGTGTGTCATTCTCTTGTTCTATCTCCATGACTCGTTCTTCATCTTCCTCATCAATATAAGGAAGAAAACTATAATCTTCATTAGGTATATTCCAATCCCAAGTGATTTCTTCATCAAACTGCACATCTCGACTGACCACAATCTTTTTTGTCTTTGGATTGTATAACTTGTAACCTTTAGAGCTTGATTCATATCCGATAAAAATCAATTTCTCACTTTTGTCGTCTAGCTTAGTTCTTCTCTCATCTGGCACATGCACATATGCCACACTTCCAAATACTCGCAAATGAGCAATTCCAGGCTTTCTCTTACTCCAAGCTTCTTGAGGTGTTTTTCCTTGCACGCTTTTTGTTGGTGATCTATTGGATAGATACACCGCACATGCTACAGCTTCTGCCCAAAACTCTTTTGGCATTCCTTTACTCTTAAGCATGCTTCGTACCATGTCAAGAATTGTTCTATTCTTTCTCTCTACAACTCCATTTTGTTGGGGTGATCTAGGAACAGTTAGGAATCGTTGAATTCCATTCGTCTCACAATATTCATGGAATTCTTTAGATGTAAATTCTCCTCCTCGATCAGTTCGCATGGCTTTAATTTGATGACCGCTTTCTTTTTCAACTATTGCTCTGAATGTCTTGAAAACCCCAAAAACTTCTGACTTTTGCTTTAGAAAGTACACCCATGTCTTCCTTGAAAAATCATCTATGAAAAGGAGGAAATAGTTGCTATTACCAAGGGAGCTTGGCTTGATTGGACCGCACACATCTGCATGTATAAGCTCAAGTGGCCTTTGAGCTCTTGAGTATGACTCTTTTGGAAAAGATTTTCTAAATTGTTTTCCAAGTAAGCAACCTTCACATAGTTGATCTGGATGATTGATGTAGGGTAATCCTCTCACCATGTGCTTCTTTGACAATAATTCAAGTCCTTCAAAATTAAGATGCCCAAATCGAAGATGCCAAAGCCACTACTTATCCCGAAAGCATGCGTTGAGATATTTTGCAACATCATTATGGATGTTAAGCAAGAACATCCTATTTTCAGACATAGGGACTTTGGCTACAAAATTCCTTTTGTTGTCTCTTATGGAGATACTATTATCTTTCATGTGGATGTCATATCCCTTTTCCAAAAGTTGTCCCAAACTTAAGATATTGTTCTTCATGTTTGGCACATAATAAACATTGGAAATAAATTGATGTTTCCCATTCTTCATGCGGATAAGAATGTTACCCTTACCCTTTACTGGAATTTTTGAATCATCATCAAAAGAGACTTTCCCACTAACAGATTCATCCAAATCTGTAAACAAATTTCTCTTTCCACACATGTGGTTGCTAGCTCCAGTGTCAAGATACCATGTATTTTCTTGACTTTCATCTTTGTCTTTACGAACCAATAACAAAGTACCACTTTCTTCAGTTTTTTCTTCCACATAATTTGTTTTTTCTTCAACTTTTTTAGGTGCTCTACATTCAGATGCATAATGCCCATGTTTTTGGCAATTAAAGCATTGAATGTGAGCCTTACACTCATCTGCATAATGTCCATACTTCTGACAAGTATAACATTGGACTTGTGACCTCCCATATCTTGAATTTGAGTTCCCTCTTCCACGTCCTCTTGTAGAATTTTCTCCTCGATCATTATTATTGTTGGTAGTGGAATTGTTATTCCCACCTTGTCCACGACCTTGATTCATACCTCGTCCTTGTCCTCGGCCTCGACCTCGATTTTGACCTCGACCTCGACCACGTTGACTTCTTTCATGACTTTCTTCCTTCTCCTTAATTTGTGTTTTAAGGAGTTGTTCTGAAACACTTTGTTTTTTGTATTTCTCTTCATGTGCTTGTAATGTACCTTCAAGTTCGTCAATTGTCATTCCTTCCAATTTGTCACCTTGTTCAAGAATTTCAACTATGGTATTGAATGATGAATCCAAAGAGCGAAGTATCTTTTCTATAATTCTTGTATCTTATATTTTCTTGCCATTTCTTCTCAGTTGATTTGAAACAGTCAAAACTCTTGAAAAATAATTAGAGATAGACTCACTTTCCTTCATATGTAACAATTCAAACTCACCCCTTAATGTTTGGAGACGCACCTTTTTTACTTTTTCTTGTCCTCCATGCGATTTTTCAAGCTTTTCCCATAATTCTTTAGCAGATTCTATATCTCCGTATTTTTCAATTTCAACATTATCTAATGCTTCTTGAATGAAGTAGCGAGCCTTCTCATTTTGTTGAAGTCTTTTTTCGAAATCACTCATTTGTTGTTGAGACAATTCTTCAATATTTTGTGGCTTATCAAAGCCTTTTTCAATAATGTCCCAAACACCATTCGCTCCAAGGATTGATTTCATCCTTATACGCCATATTTCATATCTATTTTCTTTCACTTTTGGAATTGTAATTAAAGTCATATTGCCAATGTTATTATAGAAGTTAATCTATCACAAACACAATCTATTTGGACCAAACTAAAATTCTGCACACAGAGGATATAAATGAAATATTTTCAGCTTTGGGGGGCTTACAGATATTTGTCAATGTCCAGGGGGCAGGCTGATATTTTCTGTATCAGGGGGCCACTGGATATTTTCTGACCAGGGGGTCGATTGATATTTTACGTATCAGGGGGCTGATTGATAATTTTCACCCAAGTCACGAACGGACTGTTTTCAGGCGTCCAAACATGATCACTTTCCTTGAAGATTATAGATCGGCTGATTTTGAGTCGAACTAGATGGGTGGTGTCGATTCACTTGCCGATTTCCGGTGACTTTCACCGTAAAAACTTTTTTTTCACAACTTCTTTTTGTGTTTCCGATATGTTCTAGCCGGAATTTGATGTCGGCCAAGAAGGGAAACTTGTAGATCGTTGTCCGATCTATCCGGTGATGGTGGAGGTGAGATCTCACTCGCCGGTAACAATTTTCCGGTGACTTTCCGGCGACTTTTTCGGCAGTTTTCCGACGAACTTTGGCTGTTGATGGTGTGTGCTTCCTTCTTCCTCCACCTCTGGCTCTGATACCACTTGTTGGAAATCAATACACAAGAATTTTGATAATTCACTCTTCTTTTTTTATTTCTTGAATTCCACTCTCTTAAAACAAATAAGAAAAAATACTCTACTTATATAGTACTCATGATAATCCTAATTCTTCTATGAATATAAATCCTAATTCAACTTGAACTCAACTTTAATTCCCAAACAAAACTTAAATTCTAATACAAATAAAGTTTATCTCCAACAATTTGCAACCTATGAAAAAACAATATGAAATTCATCTAAATTGTGAAAGTCAATTCAATTTTGTTCAACACCACAATATTTAATAGTCAACAAAAAAATGAATCACATTCACCTAACACCATTTGAAAAAAATAATCAGCAAACCAATCTATGAGATAAACATTTAAAAGCCACTCACCTGACTGTAAGCAACTTCAATGGACCTCTGAATATATCTTTTAAGTTTCCTAGTAGCACCATCAACTGAAGTGTTCAATTTCACTAATTGCGCACATAAGAATAAAATAAAATTAATTTGAAAAAATTAAAGAAGAGAACAATGAGTGTTTGCTTAAAGGGATACCATGCCATCAGAAGGTGATGGGAACTGTTCCTTGTAAGTAACAAATGTGCATGAAGTAGTTCAACTTGTGTCACCCTCCCTTGTTTGAGATTATAGAGTCCCATGATCTTGTAGTCTGTAATGAACACTTCCTCGGTTTGCTGGTATAAACCGATGCCACTTCTTCCAGTTTTGTAAAAATGTGGTTACTTACTTTGAGTAATGAGCAAATAAAGATGAAAATGAAGAGATTACTTTGATTCTAACTCAGATGATGATTTTGCTTACCAGAAAGTTTAAAGGCTTCATCTGGGTGAGCTCTGCTGCAAATCCATTGATGTTGTGTTGGTAACTGTAAAGACGAGAAGCTCTTGCTTCTCCCTCACTGTTTTTCACAAAGAGCAGATACGAATGGTGAGTGTCCTCTATGAAATATTGATAGAATTCCTATGAAATATTGAAAGATCATAAACAGATTTGCCATGCATTATTTGTGTTGGGTACAACAATCTTATACTTTTAATATCAATCTAAATTTGTCTATCTAGCTAGTGCGTCTTTCTTTAGAATTTGTTTTATATGTTAATTCTAGATTCTTTACTTCACATGTTTATGAAAATGAAATTTATGATTGCAAATAAAAATAAGATAAATAAATTCCAATAGAAGATTCTCAATCAAATTAACAAAATAAAAATCCAGAAATTCATCTAAAAATAAACTCATAAACAATCACAGTACACATATTATCCTCATCACAAATTAGGAACTGTTAGCGTCCCTAGCACTAACTGAAAGATACAAAGCATAGAAAATGTCTTGTGATAAAGAGCTTATCACGTACAACTCATGAAAGTACTAGTAAAAATAATCAACCAAAAACCTGGAAACCCATATAGCAAAAAAAGACAAATTTTTTGCGGGATTGTAGAAGTTTTAGGGTAGGAGTTGTTGATCCATCAAACCAGACAAGAAAATGCTTAAAAAATAATAAATTAATCACTGTTAATTGGTATCGTAATATAATAAAGGGGCATTATAGACATATAATAACTAGTACCATTAATTTGATCGCCATTAATTGAATCAAATCACACAACTGGAAATAAACACTACCAATGACAACATGATAAACTGAATAAAATCAAAATATAAATACAAAATTTATATTTGAAATAAAAGATATAAGAATCTATACGGATTTGATTTCACAAGCAACTTGCGTTAAGATTTCTTACCACAAACGAATTTAAGAACGAAGACAGCTAAGAGCTCAGATCTGATTTTGCAAGCAAAGTAGGTACAGATATACGGAAACAAGAGTCAAAAAGTGAACGAGAGTCATCCAAATCTACTGAGGCAAGAGTTGATTCGTGTTGAGATTCGATGACTAATGCCAAGGAGTGAAGACTTAGAATACTTTGGAAGCCTTAGTAGACTTTTAGATCGGAGTTCAAAGCTTTATTAGTTCTATAAGGAGCAGCGTAGCATGCAAAAAAAACGTGAAGAGAGTAGTAATAGAGGCATGGATGTAGATCGCCAGAGAAAGGAGCAGTGAATATCGACAAAGATCCATTAGTTAGGATTTCAAGAGAGAGAAAGAGAGAGACAATAGGTTGTATTGTATATTGTTTTTTTTTTTTTTTTTTTTGCTCGTAAAATAATGCTAATGCTCTAAATTAATCCCAGATTTGAATCAACCAATTGTTTATTTAACATTTATTCTTTTGTTTTTTCCTACATTAAAAGATGAGTTTTTAATATTTGTAACACTTATCTTATTGCTTAATATTAATCACGTCAACAAATGTGCTTATAAGCGCTCATCTTTTGATCGAGTGACATCTTTAAGGCATAGATATACAATGACAACTATATTAAGACAACCTCATCTATTACATGTCATTGTTACCATGCGAGTAAAAGATGATAGTTATTTCACAAACACTCATCTATTTGGTATCATCATTAACTAATTTTCTTAGTAATCATTTTCTCCAAAGATTATACTTCTTCAAAATGGTACTTAAATGAACTTGCAAAAATTCTTCAATGCAAGAAATCCATTGGCCAAGTGGTTATACCAGCTTTCTACAAAGTAACTCCATCAGATGTGCGAAGGCAGACTAGAAGATTTGGAGAGGCTTTTGTTAAGCTTCAAAAGTGTTTCAAGAAGCGGCTAGAAAAAGTTCAGAGGTGGAGGGATGCTTTGATTGAAGCATCCCATCTGTCTAGATGGGATTCAACAGTGATTAGGTAATTTATCAATCTGGTTTTTCTATTTAAATCTAATTTAGATTCTTTATTATTCACTCCACAAGACTACTCTTAATTTGGTACATGCCTTATAGTAGCAGCCTAAATATAGAAAAAAATAAATAAATAATGATTTTGTTGATGCTGATAGTTAATTGTTGCTCCAATCATCTCTAAATTACATTATTTTGCGTCCACTGTGATCACTTTAACTTGTTACTTTATAACTTGCTCCAATCATCTCTTAATTTTGTTACTTTCACTTTTACTTTACACTTGCTAGGCCAGAAGCCAAACTTGTAGATGGAATTGTCAAAGCTATTGAGAAGATACTAATGAATGACATATCACCCTCAAGTAATCGTGAAGGTCTAACAAAAATAGATTCACAAGTTCAGCGCATTAAATCACTGCTGTCAGATTTTCAAGTTGTAGGAATTTAAGGAATTGGTGGCATAGATAAAACAACCATTGCTGAAATCATTTTCCAGCAAATTTCTGGAAAGTTTGAAGGTCACTCCTTCATTGCAAATGTTACAGAAAAATCTGTAAATAATGGACTAGTTTTCTAAAAGAGCAACTTCTTTGTAAAATATTAGATGAAGGAAATCTAAATATTGACACTTATAGTACAATACCAATATTTCTTAAGCGTAGGGTCCAATGCAAAAAAGTTTTTATCATCCTTGATGATGTCAATGAAGTTGAACAATTATAAATTTTAATTGGGTGGATTGATTTTAGTTTGGGAAGTAAGGTAATTATAACCACTAGAGACAAACAAGCTCTGCCAACATATGAAGAAAAAAGCATATTTGAGGTTTAGAAACTCAATTACGAAAATGCTTTTAAACTCTTTTCTTATCATGCCTTTAAACAAAAACCTCCATGTAACGACATTGTGGCACTCTCAAAAAGAATAATAGCTTATGCTGATGGCAATCCGTTAGCTTTTAAAGTGTTAGGTTCCTCCCTACATCGAAAGAGTAAACGAGAATGGGAAAGTGCATTGCAAAAATTAAAAAGGATTCCTAGTCCTAAAATTAACAATATTATGAGAATTGGCTATGATAAACTAGATGTTGAAGAAAAAACATATTTTTAGTCATTTCTTGTTTCTTTAAAGGGCGGCATATAGATCGTGTAACAAGAATACAAGATAGTTGTTATATTTCTCTAGATTTTGGAGTAAGTGTCCTTATCAGTAAGTCACTCGTCACTATAACAAAACTAGATGAGCTGCTACAAATGCACAATCTATTATAAGAATTGGGTTGAAAAATTATTCATGAAGAATCACATGATGTACTAGGGGCTCACAGTGGGTTGTATAATCATGAGGATGTATATCATGTATTGAAGAATAACACTGTAAGAGTTCTTATACTAGATTTCTAGCAAAGAATAAAGCAACATAATATCTAAATATTAATTTTAGGAAAATTGTGTACCATGCTTTTTTTTTTGTCTTTTTTGGGGTGAAGGGACTGATGCAGTTCAAGGCTTGTTTTAGATGTGACCAAAATCACAGACTTACTTCAAATTAATGATAGTCAAGAATGTTTTCGCACGAGATTATAGAATCCTTGGAAGCTACTAATGATGGGCAAGGAATAGAGCTTGGATTGGAAAAGAAAATAAAGAAATTAAATAAGAACAAGAAGGATTGGGAAGCAAAAGTGAAGAGATTGAAAGATATTGGTAAAGGAAAGCCTAGAGCATGGAGTCGCATTACTAAAAAATGTGATGTAAAGTGCAAAATAAAGGTTTTGTTAAATGAAGGCTTATAGAGTCAAATTTTTGCATAAAGATAAAGTAATGTTTGGGTATTGTCTTGGAGACATACTTGAAGAAAAGAAAAATAGATAAATATTTATGGTCATGGTTCATATTTTCGAACCCAGGGGGTTGATTGATAGTTTACATATCAAGGGGCCGATTAACATTTTCCACCCAAATCATGAACAGGTAGTTTTCCAGCGTCCAAGCACGATAACTCTTGTTGGGGTTTGTAGATCGGCTAATACTGAGTTGATCTAGATGGGTGGTGTTGACTCACTTGCCAGATTCCGAGGACTTGTATAGTAAAAACAATTTTCACAACTTGTTTTTGCATTTTCGATGTGTTCCAACTGGAATTTGATGTTGGTAAAAAATAGAAACTTTTAGATTGCTGTCTGATTTATCCGATTACGGTAGAGGTGAGATCTCACTTGCCGGTTGATAATTATTCAATGACTTTCCGACATCTTTCCAACGATGCTTAGCTACCAATGGTGAACCTTGACTATTGATGGTGTGGGCTTCCTTATTCCTCCACCCTCTTATGGCTTTCATACCACTTTGTTAGAGACTACGACACATAAATCTTGAAAAACACACTCTTTTATTTCTTGAACTTTAAATTCCACACAAACAAATAAGAAAAACACTCTACTTATATAGTATTCATGGTAATCCTAATCCTCCTACAAATATAAATCCTAATTCCATTTGAACTCAATCGTAATTCTTAAACAAAATTTTTCCTAAATAAATTGAACAATTATAATCCTACCCTAACAATAATTCTAACTTAAGCTTTGTTTTAACTTCTAACACTTCTAACTCCTAAAGCCTTTGAAAAGATGCCTAATCTTAAATTTCTTAAATTCTGTGTGCCTCAAGATATTAAAGGTTCTCTCAGTATCTCTAAGGCGCATCTTTCCTCAGGATTGGAATATCTTTTGGATGGGTTGAGGTATCTCTATTGGCATGGATATCCCTTGAAACATTACCATCAAGTTTTAGACCAAAGAACCTTATTGAACATAGCTTACCATACAGTAATGTTGAAGAACTATAGGTAGAAACAAAGGTATGATTTACTAGTTCCATATATATATTGACGTACAGATTCTATGGTTCATTGATGATACTAATTTATTTTAATTTTGCCATAGCATGGTTTTTTGATTTAGAATTGATCAAACTTGATCAGTCAAAATCTCTACAACTCAAACTTCATCACAACTTGCTTGATGTTCGAAAATCATATATCCAATACCTCTCTAACCTTCATACCTTAAATATGAGAGGCTTTAAAAGTTCTTCGAGCCTTTCAAGCAACATGCATGTTAGGTCTTGTACAACTATCAATCTTTCGTACTGCTCTAACCTCAAAAAGCTTCCACAACTTTCAAGGAATATAAAAGTATTAAATTTTAGTAGAACTGCAATAGAAGAGGATTCCTCATCAATTGGGTGTGTAACAAGGTTGATTAAATTATCTATGCACAAATGCTCCAGGATTCAGAGAATTTCAACTAATATTTGTATATTGAAATCTCTTAGAAGGCTGAATTTATCATACTGCTCAACATTTGAGAGTTTCCTAGAAATTTTGGAGTAAATGGAATGCGTAGAACCTCTTCAATAAAATGAAGCAACAAAAATCAAGGAGCTTCCATCTTCTATCGAACAGTTGTAAAATCCCCAACCTAGCATGTGACCATGACATTATTTTTTCTTAGGTGCATGCTTATTGTTAATTATGTGTATTCAAATATTGTGACAAAAGAAATAAATATTATATGAAAATTTTGCAACTAGAGGCCCTAACATGCAAATATATATATGTTTTGTATATGGGGAGGAAGGGGGCGGGGGTGGGGGGGTGCGGCGGGGGGAGGGGGTTGGTTGGGTTTGTGTGGTGCTGCGCAGGGGGCGCGTTGGGCTAAGGAGTTCTCTAGTAACTCATTCTCTTTTCCCTTACCTCCAACACATCCTTTCTCCTTCTCTCCATGATTTTTGAAAGATTTGAAGAAGAAAAAGAAGGAGAAGAAGGAAGGAAAGGTAAGAATTCCCTTCCCTCGTTAATTTCTTACTTTGGTGCCTAATTTCTTTGAATGAATTATGGTAGGTAGCATCGCTTATGATATTTTCTACTTGGTATACTCTAAAGTTTAGTAGAAAGCATGATTTATGATGAGCTATGAAAGATTTGAGGAGGTTGGATGATGATAGAAGGTTAGAAATGATGATGGAGTTTAAATTCTGTAGGGCTTCTATCTGACCAATGTTGAGTATGAAGATTCTAAAAAATTCTAGAGCTATTTTCTGGCTTTGAAATTTTTATCTGATAAAACTAGACATGTCAAAGATTTCATAGAATTTTGAATGACTTAAAAATCCATAGTGTTTGATTTATGTTGAATTTTTTAATTTGCTGAAACAGAATTAGACTTCCCCTATTTTTAAACAGGGCAAGGGGAATAAATTTTAATCAAGGGAGTAAATCTTTATAAAAACTCCTGATTTTTGGAATACAAGACCTTGAAATGTTTTCTTTTAAACTAGAAAGTTTCATATATTTTGAAGCTTTGTACGAATTGTTGTGATTTTTTTAAAGCAGAGTTTGAAAAACTAACGTTTCCAAACTTAAGAACAGAGTAAGCAATATAAATTGTTTTTAGCTGACCTAAACTAGTTAAAAAAACTGTGATTTTTGGTATGATTAATCTTATATGTGTTTATTACTAAACTGAAAAATTTGGTAAATATTTGAATATTGTGAAATTTTATAAAATTTATCACAACAGTACTACTCAGTTAAGGGGCTTGTAGATAGGATTTTTGTGTTAAAAAAACTAAGGAATTTCAAGGGGCACTTAGCCTCATTTTGATCCCATAAATTTCATGGGATATTTTACATGTGTTTAAATGATCTCCATGAATTTGGTGAGGATTGGGACAAGTATCCTCCTACTGCAATTACTCAACGGATTATGTGTATAGTGTTAAATTGCTAGTAAAGTTAGTTTACTGGTTGAGTGTTTGCAAACCCTTAAGGAATTTGATAATTTCTAGGTGGAAATAAAGATTTCGCGGTGAAGTGAATTAGGTAAATAAGCTAAATTGTTCTGAGGCCATAATAAATTTATTGTTAAATTATATGCGGTATTTGTACAATGAGATTTTTGTTAAATGTTAATGTTATGGTAATTTCATTGTTGTGTTTATGATGGACGAAAAATCTTACTTTGAGCTTGTGTTATGGGATTTGAAATGTGAACTCATGAATTGAATGAGATGTGTTACGAGAGTCTTATGAACTGGATATGGGATTGTATGGAATTGTGCCGATGGCTTGATATATGAAGGGCATGAAATTGTGCTTACGGCTTTGATATGTGATGGTCTGGAAATGGAAAAATGGCCTTATATGTAATGGCATGAAATCTTTGAACTTGGAAAATGATATGGGAGAAAACTACGAAAATGATGATTTATGCCTATTGCCTTAGGGACTCTAAGCTCTAATTGAGCAATTTATAGCATGGAGGCCACCTCTTGAAGGTTTCAGAAACCACAAAGTGCCACATGCAGACCGTTATGAGCAATTTCACGGGGACTGCCTCTTGAAATTGTGTGGGGGCTACCTCCTAAAATTGTGTGAGGGCCACCTCTTGAGGGTTATAAGGACCGTAAAGTGCCACACACAATATACAGTTGTAAACCATTGTGATTGATTTGGTGAGGGGAGGTCTGAACCATGTGTTTCTTAGCGAAAGATTCGGTAGAATGGGCCCAGTATCACCAAAATTATCAGACTGGCTTCAAATTGTGATCATATGTGTTATGTGTCCCTAAGGTATTACGTGATTTGTGATTGTGAATTCAATATATGAAGGCATGAACGGAATTGTGATGTGTTATGAAAGTGAATTGCATGCCAAAACCTTCGGACACGGAATGCTCATTATGTAATTGATGCATGAGGACCACCTTTTGAAATTGTATAGGGGCCACCTCTTGAAGGTTATGGATACCATAAAGTAGGACACACAATGCAAAGTGTCGTATGTGAATTTTGTGATTGATTGAGTGAGGGGAGGTCTAAACCATGTGTTTCCTTGTATATGTTTAGTAGCATAGGTCCGGTATCACCTGGATTGTCAGACTAGCCTCAAATTTGTGATAATATGTGTTTTATGTCCCCAAGGTTATATTGAAACATGATAAGTGAATGTGTGAATGAAATAAGTATATATGTGAATGAGTGATGTGAATAGCTTGAGAAAAACATATATGAAATGAAATATATGCTTATGAGTGTGCATAAGGAATGTGAATGGCTTCAGAAAGGCATGTGTGAAATGAAATTTGCTTATGTGTGGTTGTGTCAGTGATGAAATGTCTGGGGAAAGATAGCCAAAACAAAAATGGGTGCAGGTGCACCAAATATGTTATGTAGGAGTGCCACATTACCAACATAGGAGCTCCTAGACAGAAAATTGGCACTGGCGCGCCACCCCTGTGGCACAAGAGTGCCACTCTAAATTCTGGACAAGGTTAGGAACTAAAAACCTTGCGCCACCACACAGCTTCCCTCGCGTCATCACACAGGTTCCCTCACGTAGGAGTGCGACTCCTATACCTTGAATATTGTTTTTTGACTTTGGTATCAAGTTATTTCTTTCTTTCTTATGTGATAAGTAATGAACAGTACCATAATCTACATTTGATTTTCTATTGATTGACTATGCTAACGCCTACAATTAGCTTACTTACTAAGTTTATACTCACTAGCTTTATTATGTGCCTCAGGTGATTAATGTTGCTCAGACTAATGAGAATTTTGGCATGGCAACGACGGAGTTCCCTTGGCAACCATAGACCGCTACAATATCATTTTGTGTTGTTCATTATTTCGAATGAATGTTTGTAGTTGCACTTTAAATCTTTATGAATGGGGGT
Source organism: Boswellia sacra (assembly GCA_013180625.2). Lineage (NCBI taxonomy): Eukaryota > Viridiplantae > Streptophyta > Magnoliopsida > Sapindales > Burseraceae > Boswellia > Boswellia sacra. Next base: position 140,610 of record SNVD02013559.1, on the reverse strand, counting down.
ATGACAATCTAAGTCAACTTGTTGATTTGGAATTGAGGGATTGTGTACATCTGGAAAGCATTGCAAGAAGCCTCTGCAATTTGACTTCTTTAAGAAAAATTTATGTTTCTAGTTGCTCAAAACTTTATGAGATGGCAGAAAACTTGGCAAATTAAATGTCTTTGGATACATTCAATGCAAGCAGAACTGCAAAATTCAAATTCCATCCTCTACCACTGCATGTTGGAAGCAGATTTTTCAACTAAATTTAACCTTCTACAATCTATCTGAAATCCCTGAAAATCTCCGTTGTATATCATCGTTAAAATATTTGGATCTAAGTGGAAACAATTTTGAGCATCGACCTAGAAATCTCAAGCAATTTTTGAAGCTGCATAAACTTGAAATTAACAACTATAGTATGCTTCAATCATTTCCAGATCTTGCATTTCGTTTAAGAATTTAGAAGCAATGTATTGCAAGGAGCTCCAATCATTACCAACGGTTGCATCAAGTCTAGATGGAGGAGATGCATTGAAACTTAAAAAAAGAAATTATGGACTAAGACCAAATTTCCTGTTCATAAGCTGTTGGAAACTCAATGAGAATATTTCAAGAGATCAATAAATGGTATACACGAATGGATACTTGGAAGTGAATTACCTGAATGGATTTTTTATCAAAATACAGGATCTGTTTTACATAATGAACTATCTCAGGATCTGTGTTCTTGGAGCTGTTATTGAATTTCAGGAGAGTTAAAAAATTGTTTTTTTCATTTTTTGTTGTCAGTTAGTAAAAAAAAATTGTACAACAAGAAACATAAGTGACCCAAAAGAGGTTTCATTTGAAAAAAAAAAACTTGGAGATAAAATGTTGTGGGTTTCGTCCACTATACACACAGTCCAATGAGGGCCAATCCAGCTTTTCAATTGAGGAATTTGCTACGTCGTCAAACCAAGATTGTAGGGAAATACATGCTCACTCAGACAAAAATGGAAGTAGAGGTGACACATTTGAAGAAGAGGAAACAGAGGCAACTCAAACCAGCTTTTTATTTGAGAAAATTGCTACCACAAGCGAATAGTGCGGGGAAGCAGTGGATTGGGTCGACACAAATGGATTTTCATTGTTTATTTCATTTGCGAACTTGTTCTTTGGCCTGCTGCTGCTGCTGTTGCCACTGCTTAGGGTTCCTCTGTCACATTGAGTAAGGTATTAACATGATCCTTGCAACTTTGGTTTATGGAATTCTTGCATTTAAGATATTTTATAATTTAATTTACTTGGTACTCGTAAGATATTTTTCAAATTTTTTACTTGGTCTACGGACTTCTACATATGTGTTTATGTATATGATATAGTGTTCCATTTTATGACTAGTGAATTAGTTCATATATTGAACTGTTGACAATATCATTCCATTTTGATTTTTAGCATATTTCCTTGTTGTATAGATTTTTTTTCATATTTTTGCTCCCTATCCTTATTGCTTCTGCTACTTGGATTAACTGATAAGCATCCTCTAAAACATTGCAGGTTTGCTTAATGCTGTTAGATTTTAAATTACAAAATGGATTATATTGACTTTGCTCCAATACTTGGTAAATTACTACTTTTAGAGTGAAATTTTATGTGATGTCTCCTTACATAATTTTAGATCTTTTAGGTTTAATGAAACAAGTATTCTCCTTTTGGTTATGCACTTCCTAGTTGTTTTAATCTTTTTGGATTCATAATATAAATATTTGGTTTCTTATATGTCAGGACCCTAGATGGTTAGGTCATTGCTAGAAAAGTTCAGTAAATCCTTTTGGTTCTTATGAATGTTACTGTATGGAATTCAATGAATCAGTTTATAGATACTCTTGGGAATTGATTTTGTTGCCAATTCTTTTTATTTTAAATTTGAAAATAACTGATGCCAAAATAGAAAGCCATTTTCTAATAGATGTGATGTGGCTAAAGTCTTTCGATTGGACTAATATATCGATGTAGTAAATTAACTTAACTGACCCTAAATAAAGTAATATGTGCGACTCCTACTTGTGCACATTTGGGGATGTTACTTTACTGGAACTGAATGAATGCGTGAATGAAAAATTAGAAACGTATCTGAGAGATACAAATAAACTGCTCTGTTTCTTTTTTCTCCCCCCTGTTTTCTTCCCTGCTTTCTGCAAGTTTCTCGTCCATATATTGCACTTTCGTGCAACCATAATTTATATTGCACGCAAGAATAGATATGCAAGTTATTTGTTAGAATAATCATCAGTTATACATGTATTCTAACAAATTGCTATGTGTTTGTTTGGATAAAAAATCTCAAATATTCTTAACAGTTGTAGTCTCTCACAATTTTGTAATAACAAACCACTCAAAGAGCAGAAGCAAGCGAAACCATTATCACTTCATGTTGTCGGAGAATTTAATTTTTTTAATGTTTGACTTTTTTATGGTTTAATTAATTAATGTCTTTTTGAATATTTGTTTTATGTGTGTATGCGTTGGCATTAGGGCAAGGTTGAGGGTGGTCTTAGTATATCTTTTATAGTTGACTTTTGAGTTTTGTGTGTTTGATTGATTTGTTTTCCCAAAACAAATGGTCTATTTCTACTCTCTGCTTACTAGGCTGCTTAAATTAGGATAAAGCAAATGAATCTAAGTTAAAGTTGGTAGATAATTAGCATTCCACCATCTGAATCTTTGTAAGAAGATAAAGGATTTGTGATACCTTATTGAGGACTATGGTTTAACTATGTTTCAAGTAGAAATGATAGTACTTTAAGTCTAGTTGTAAGCATTTTGATTAGCCTAAAAACTGAATAGAGATTTTCTCCTTAAAGCTCTGTTCAAGTGCTGGCACCAAGTTTGACCAGACTTCTACTTTTATGATACTTGAATTCTACTCAACATAAAAGGTTAATGCTCTAATGATGCCATTGTGTTATTCTATACATTTGTCTCACCAAAAACTAAATTCCTGAAAGATTCAATTTGACATAGGCAAGAAGAATAGTTAAGTAAATTAAAGAGGAAACCTTTTTTTTTTCCTTTAAATATTCTAATGGCTTTTTGTGTAATTCTGGTTCGCTGTAAGGATTTGTAATTATATCCTTGCCTTCTAAACTCTTCCCAAATGGTGTCTGTTATGAATTCTTAATCTAATAAATTTATGTTGCCCCGTACTTTGAGAGTATGAAATGCAACTACAAACAATCATCCTAAACAATGAACCCCATGATTGAGGTCCAAATATAAACTTTATTTCAAAATCAGAGTTCCTAAACACAACCACAGTAATTCATTTTATACACAATATTCAAAAATAAGCATACAAAAGATGGTCACAAAATAATGTTACAGCGGCCCGTGGTTGCCAAGGAAACCCTGCCGTCATCCTACCAAAATCCTCTATCAATCAACGGAATTAGTGATCACCTGAGGCACATAATAAATTAATCAGTATAAGACCAGTAAGTAAGCCAAATGAGTGCTTAAGTAACAGTAAATTAGTTGTTAACTAACACAGAAAATAGTCAATGTTCATTACTTGTTTCACAAGTCATCAGTTATTTGTTTTAGAAGTCAAAAAATACTATTCAAATTTCAATAGTCGCACTCCTGCACAAGAGGACTTGCGCTGCAGCGCCAAGTCTCTGGTTCAATTTGTTTCAGGACTTTAGAATGGCGCTCCTGCACCTAAAGAGTTGCGTGCCTATGCTAACTCTCTGTTTTGCCTGTAACCCTTAGCTCGTTTTCATTACTCACACACCTGCACATTCACTAACTCAAAGCAAATATGCCTTTCTCGCATTGATCCTATTACTTATACACACATATATGCACTCATTTCATTTCATTTCATTCGTGCATTCCTTAGGCCATTATAATCACTCGTACACATGTGAGCATTTCATTCAATATAGCCTTCGGATCACACACAACATATATTATCACAAGTTGAAGCTAGTCTGACAAACTAGACGATACCGGGCCCATGATACCAAATCCTTCGCAAGGAAACACATGTTCCAGACTTCCCCTCAAACAAAAAAATCACAAGGTTTGCACCTATTTACAATTCACATGAGACCTTAGGAATACATATATCACACATGATCACAAGGTCAAGGCCAGTCCAACAATCTGGGTGATACAAATCCTGTGCTACTAAATCTTGTATAAGAAAGCATAAGGATTGGACCTCGCCTTATTCATTCTATCACAAAGCATGTGGCACTTTGTGGTGTTCATTACCTTCAAGAGGTGATCCCTACATAATTTCAAATGGTGGCCCTTATGCATGGATAAGTTACACAGCAAGTATTCAATGTCTCCCCAAAGTATTGGCATGCAATTCAAATTTCATAACACATTACAAATTAGTGCATGCTTTCATACATCAACATTCACATTTCAATCTCAAAAAAGAAGCTCTAAATTAAGCTTCTCATTGAACACAACACATCACATTCAATTCGTAGAAATCCATTGTACAAATACTACATATAACACAACAACACATTGCCATCACAAACACAACAAAGTGCTTATCACAACATTGCCATTTAACAAAATCCATTGCACAAATACTACATATAACACAACAACACATTTGTTGTGTCCTTAGAAGAGCTTAGTTTACTTACCTGATTCACTTCACTGTGAAATCTTGAGTTTCCACCTAGAAAACATCACATTCCTTAAAGGTTAGCAAACATTCAACCACCAAAATAGCTTTACTAACAATTCAACACTTTACACAGCTGGTTGAGTAATTGTAATTGGAGAAAACTTATCCAAACTCTCACCAAATTTTATGGAAATCAAATAAACACATATACAACATCCCATGAAATTTATAGACTAAAATGAGGCTATTTGCCACTTGGAATCCCTTAGTTTTGTTCACTCCAAAATCCTATCTACAGACTTCTTAACTGAGCAGTACTACTTTTAAGGATTTTATAAAACTCTACAATAATCAAACCTTTACAAAATTTTCAAGTATAATAATAGACATATATAAAAGTAATCTCATCAAACATCATAATTTTCTAGTGAGCTTAGGTTGGTCGAAAGGAATTTATATTTTGTATACTCTGTTCTAAAAGTTAAAATTCTCAGTTTTATAAGTCCAAATTTGAAAAATGATAAAAATTTGTACAAGGTATAAAAATCCATGAAAATTTCTAGTTTAAAAGGAAACATGTTCAAGGTCTTACACACCAAAAATCAAAAGTTTTTATGAAGATTTGGTCCTTCAATTAAAATTCATTCCCTTTACCCTATTTAAAAACATGGGAGGTCTAATTCCATTTCGACAATTTCAAAAATTCACCATAAATCACACACTATGAATTTTTAAGTCATTCAAAATTCTATGAAATCCTTGATATGTATAGTTTATTATATTAAAATTTCAAATTCACAAAATAATCCTCCAATTTATAGAAAATTTTGAACTCAATAACCATATTAAATCTTTCACAACTCATATAAATCATGTTTTCCAAAAGATTTCAGATCATCCACATCACAAATATATCATGATTTATGCTATATAACATTAATCTCTTTCAAAAATTAATGAAATAATACAAGAAATTGAGGAAGTAGTTAAGCCCCACCTCTATGTGGCCTCCTTCTTCCTTTTTCTTCCTTAATTTGATGGCAAAATTATGGGGAAGGGATGAGGGCCGGGGTTTAGAGCTAAGAATCAAATAAACAAAATAATCCAGAAATCTCTAACCCCTTCTCTTTATCTACTTAGGCAAAATTTTCGTTTAGTCCCCTAAGTTTCTAAAGTTTTCAACATTATCCTTCCATCTCTTGTCTATTGCATGTTACACCTATATATATACAAAATTAATAATAATGGTAAAACACACATTATAATGCAAAGGAAAGTTAGGCACACGTACGCATTTTAGAATGTCACAAAAATAGGCCCAAGCAATGAAGTGGATTGAAGGGTTATGTTTTTAAAGCACATGAAATTTTTGCTTCTGAGCTCAGTAGGTTTTACGATTCTTTAATGTTGTTTTTCTCCAATTTGTTTAAAACTTTCCTAGTTTCAAGGAATAGAGATGCTTTAAGCTAAATAATGCACAAACATGCTCAGGAGTATACTCAACCTAATAATGATTTTGTTATGCATTTTAAGAACAAAACTTGAGGGTTGCTTGTATTGGTTAATTATCCTCTAGTAAAGTATAAAAGACTTATTCAATCTTTGCATGGTACGGTTAATTGATGATGTAATGTTATACAATAAGATGTCTTCTGTGTATATAGAGCCACATCTGTGGCCCTTGTTCAGACCATATATTGCAGCATTTTAGCATGGTTAGGCTATGTCAAATTGACAACATTAATTATCAATCTCGATTACTGAATTGAAATTAAAAGGTGCTTATATACTATCTAAAATGTAATTCGTACAAATCTAGTAATGTCATTTGATAAGTAAGATAGCTGTTATCGTAATTTAAGTCGAAGTAATTCACGAGATATGATCGATTTATACATTTTTTTTTTAAATTTACGTAACTTATCATATATAAATTTTGAGGTCATCAAGTCAAAGAATTTTCAATGGCAAGGTTCACTAAATTTACCTTGCATGAATGATAAACCTTTAAACTGGCATATATAAACTTATCTTGCAAAAATAACACATAAAATAATGTAAACTAAATTAAATCCCAAACACTCCAAGTTCTTTGATATCCATAATCAAATTAAATTAGGTATAAGAAACTATTTGTAAAATTAAAGCTTTGTCAAGAATTGTGATTTTTACTTCAATTTTCATAGTCATTCCTCCAACAGTTCACTAGTAGTCACATTATTTTTCTCATTGATTCTCTCAGCTTTCTTTTCCCAAACACAAGAGGTAAAGTAATTTTGATCTTTTTGAGTTGAAAAATTTGGTGGACGGAGGCAGGAAAGTAAGGTGTAATGGGTATATGTTTTCATCATCAACTTCGAGTTTAATAACATAACGTGTAGATACTAACAATCATCAATGATTATGATAAAAAAATTAATTTCAAATTCACATCGTGAATCACACCATGCATTATCATTCAAGAAATGTGATTTTTTTTTATCAATTTCTTGAATGATAAGAATTGATGACTCCAAGAAATGGGATTTCTCATTTAATTTGTATTATCATAATAGTATTAGGTAATCCATCATATAACCACACATTTCTTAATAATTTAACCTGTTTATCTACATTATTATCTACGCTCTAGATTAATTTATAAATGTAAATTTTATATGTAAGTCAAAGTAATTAAGGCAGAGCAAACCCAAGCTTTAGGAATACAATACTAATTCTTAGTCTTTTTAATAAATAATTTATCATAAAAAAAAGATTTCGAAGTCTTACAATCTATTTATATGTTGGTCCAATAGTATGTTATCTGATATTAATATGAAAATCTTTCTCAAATATAAAAGATAATCAAAGGAACTTTATTTCCTCTTTAACAAGTGGGTCACACCAAAAATTCCAAGAAAGTTAGCCGAAACTTAGAGGAAAAGAAGGCAAGAGATTCATTAGAATCGTTATTGCGTACTAAGATTGCAGTATAGTGCTATACGAAGGTTTCTTCTCCAGCGGTTTTGCTAGAAATGTCCAGTTTCATCGTTTCCTCTATAGCTCCAACATCTTCTTCTTCCTCCTTTAACCTTGAATCCAAATTTGATGTTTTCCTCAGCTTCAAAGGGGAAGACACCTGTCACAAATTTACCAGCCATCTTTACAATGCTTTGTGTCGAAAATAAATTTCAGCCTTCATTGATGATAATGGACTTAAGAGAGGAGATGAAATTTCTCTTGCGCTTTTAAAAGCAATTGAAGGATCAAAGATCTCAGTAATCATTTGTCAAAGGATTATGCTTCTTCCAGATGCTGCTTGGAAGAACTTGGAAAGATACTTGAATGTAGGAGATTGAATGGCCAAATGGTTGTACCAGTTTTCTACCATGTAAACCCATCTGACATACGAAAATAGATAGGAAGCTTTGAGAATGCTTTCCATAAGCATGAAGGACATTTTAAAGAGGTGCCTGAAAGAGTGCAGAGGTGAAGAGCTGCTTTGACTGAAGTAGCTGATCTATCTGGATAGGATTCAATGGTCATAAGGTAATTTATAGCTTGAAACAAAGAATTTATAAATTTCAATAGCTCAGATTTTGTTCCAGTACTCTAGATCTAAATACTTATAATATTATGTTTCTATTCTAATTATTGATTTTAACTTGCCGCTTTTGTTCTTCATATCTACTAGGTCTGAATCCAAACTTGTTGAAGGAATTGTTGGGGATATTTGGAAGAAACTAATTGACATATCCCCCTTGAATAACAATTTTGATGGACCAGTTGGAATGGATTCCCACCTTGAGAAAATCAAGTCATTGTTTTTAGAATCTAAAGTTGTAGGAATTTGGAGCATGGGTGGTATAGGTAAGACAACAATTGCTAAAACTCTTCTCATTCAAATCTTTGGACAGTTTGATGGTCATTACTTTATTGAAAATGTTAAGGAAGTGTTGAAAAGATGTTGTGGCCAATTAGTTTATATACAACGGAAAATTATTTATAGGATATTAGGAGAAGAAAATCATGTCGTTCATGCACTCAATATTATACATCAATTTATTAAGGATAGGCTTTAATGAAAAAACGTATTAATTATTCTTGATGATGTGAATAATTGTAGACAATTGAAACATTTAATGGGAGAGCTTGAACCCTTGGATGCTAGAAGTAGAATTATTATAACGACTAGGGATAAACAAGTGCTTTCTAGTTATGGGATGAATAACATTTATGCGGTTCAAGAACTCAATGATGATGAAGCTCTTTTGCCTTTTTGTAAGCATGCATTTAAATACAACCATCCTTTTGAACATCTTCAGGAGCTCTAAAAAATGACAGTAGGATATGCCAAAGGGAATCCTTTAGCCTTCGAAGTGCTTGGTTCATCCCTTTGTTGCAAGAACAAAAGAAGAGTGGGAAAGTGTAGTACATGACATAAAAATGATCGGTGGAACCCAAATTCATGATGTATTAAAAACCAGTTATAATGGATTAAACAAGATAGAAAAGAGTATATTTCTTAAAGTTGCTTGTTTCTTCAAAGTGGAGAACAAATATCATGCACTAAAAATATTAGAGGCTTGCTATGAATCTCTACCCTATTCTTTAAGTTTCCTTATGAATAAATCACTCATAAAAATTTTAAACAACGAGCCACAAATGCACGATCTATTACAAGAAATGGGTTAGAGTATTGTTTGCAAAGAATATGAGGAGAAGCAAGGCAACATGTAGGTTATGGGATCACGACGACATTTATCATGTACTGCAAAATAATGAGATAAGAGCATAGTTAATTTGATTGCCTTCTTGTTAGATTAAATACATTATAAAAATTCAATTATACAAATTTCATTTCAGTTACTATAAATTTATGAAGCTTTTCTTTCTTTTATGTTGACATAAAATTTTCTTTTGGTTTTCAAGGGACTGATATCATTGAAAGCATATTGCTAGATATGTCTAGAAGTGGAGAAATACATTTAGGTGCCAAAGCCTTTATGAATATGACTAATCTTAGACTACTTAAACTCTAGTGCCAGGGTGGGTATTTTGGAGACGATGAAAATATATCTAAAAGTGTATCTTCCTCTAGGTCTAGAATATCTTCCAAATAAGTTGAGATATCATCGTTGGGATAGATATCCTTTGAAAGCATTACCATTGATATTTAATTCAAAGAAGCTTGCTGCACTTGAATTTTCCTGTAGCAAAATTGAAGAAATTTCAAAAGAAACTCAAGTATAATTTAAAGTTTAAACTTATTTTCCTTCTAGGGATACACACTGTGCAGTTCACTATCACTTATTTATTCTAATCTTTTTCTTTTTTGTTACAGAACCCCATTGACTTCCTAAAACTCAAAGGTTTAAACCTTGAGTGTCACAAAAGGCTGCTTACATCTCCCTCACTAATCCAGTACCTTCCCAACCTTCAATACTTAAATATGAGAGAATGTTACATTCTTCGAAGTTTCTTGACGAATGTTCATTTTACATCTCTTATCACTCTTGATCTCTCCTACTATATTAATCTCACAGAGTTTCCACAGGTTTCAGGAAATATCAAATAATTATATTTACATGGGACTGCAATAGAAGAAGTTACCCCCATCAATCGCTGGTCTGAGTTGGTCAACTTAGACCTCGGTTATTGCAAAATGCTCAAGAGGATTTCAACTAGTATTTGTAAATTAAGATCTCTTTCTTTCCTTAATGTCTCATTTTGTTTAAAACTTGATAGTTTCCCTGAGATCATGGAAGAAATGAAGTACTTGCAAATAGAAAATTTAAGGGGCACAATAATTGAATAGCTACCATCTTCAGTTAAAATCTAACTGGGCTCAATCTTTTGACGTTGGGGAGTTGTGAAAATCTTAAGGCCATCCCAAGTAGCATTTGTAATTCATTATACTTGGAACATCTTGGAGCAAATGGAGCTGCCATAAGCCAACTACCATCCCCTATCACATATTGGAAAGTAATTGCTGAATTAGATTTAGGTTGTTGCAGTCTGACCAAATTCCTTGACGTTATCTGTTGTTTAACTTCATTGGTTACATTGGATTTAAGAAGAAACGATTTTGAGAATATTCCCAGAAGTATAAAGAAACTTTCTAAGTTGGCATTCCTTTAAGCGATTGTTATATGCTTCAAACGATACCGGAGCTTCCATTAGGACTAGCGATTCTCAGGGCAAATAATTGCAAGAAACTTCAAGCATTACCAGAGCCTCCAACAAAGATAGAAGAATTGGATCCGGAATGTGACTCTACATTTGAATTTATGTTCACAAACTACCTGAACTTGGATCAGAACATTCCACGACAAAGACTACAACAAATGGCAGCGACATTTCGATTTTATCATGAAAAGGTGAAACTCTCTTCTTTTTCTCCCTTCGTCTCACATACTCACTTACTCTCATCTCACTTCAGATATCAGATTATAGGTAATTGAAGGAATACCTAGTTTTATCTTTATGTTACCTAGGAGTAAAATTCCTAAGCGGTTCAACCATCAAAGATTTGAGTCATCGATGACTATTGAGCTACCTCATATTGGTGTAACAAAGGGTTGATCGGATTTGCTCATTCTGTAACTATTCCATTTGAGGCTGAGGCGGTCGAGGACTATAGTGACTTTGTACTCCAATGTAGTCGTTCTTATGGCGATGGTAATAAATCCTTAGTTGGTTTCTACCTCATCGGTGCAATTGAGTCAGATCACATAGCAATCGTTTTTGTGGATGTGCGGCTACTTAAAGGTCATTATACGACAGTCACATTTGAATTCAGACTTCCATTTAATCCACATATGATTATAAAAAGTTACGGGGTGTTTCCATTATATGAATAGCCCAACATGGCCCAATTAAATGAAAATTTAACTGATGAATATTCAACGGAGTCAATGCTAGTTGGATGCTCTAGAAGAAAATTTGATGTTGCTAATGCTTGTGGACAACACTTGTAGGATCTGATGAGGAGGAAATAGTGGAACCAAATCCTAAAAGAAATTGCAGGAACTAGATCAACTCTCTACTTGAATCATGGGTATGTTGCTTATTGCTTTTCTTTTATTGGACTTTTGCCTTAAGTATATGGTTGCTTGTTGATTTTTCTTTATCATATATTTCTTTGATTAATTACTGTTTATGGATCGACTGCATTATTGTTGAAAATTCAAATTGCTGGGTTCAAATGTAAGATGGCAGGTCACTTCAATCTTTCCTTTGGCAATTGGGTTGTGAAAGGTATTACTTCCACTTTTGTGAATTGACTTCTTGAGTTTCTTGCATTTAGTTGCTTTGCATTTCCAAAGCCCAATTCCCTTTATACTCTTTGGTTAATTGGCTTTTTTTCTCAGGAATATGCTTTATCAAAAGTTTTCTAATTGTTTGCAATTTTACATCAACAATAAACAAATAATTACATTCAGGTTTTCTTTTCTCTAATCCGGTCATCCACTTCTCTCTCAAAGGGTACAAATATGTGGAACCTCTAGATTTATTGCACTGGCATTTGGCACATGCCAATGTCATTCATTATAGTTTCTGGCAGGTGTATATATGGATGTATTATTTCGTTTCCACTTCTTTAGGAAATTGCTAGAGAAATTTTATGCTTGAGTGGATTTTCAATCTCCAACTTTGGCATATATTGATGTTATCAATCTGATTTGACAAGTATTTGTTGACTCGCTAGGTGATTTTTTTTTTGAACATTTTAATTGTATCTTTGACGCTAGTTGTTATGGTTTGAGAATGGCGATGCTGAAAGAGAGTTCGTACTAATGTCGAAGAATTTGTTTGATTGCTTTCATACGTTAAAACAATATAAATTCCGAACTATTCTGAAGGGTTGTAGACACTCTCAAATTTGTAATAACAAACCACTCAAAAGGTAGAAGCAATCAAAACCATAGCAATTTCGAGAGTAGTCTTTGGTTTTGTTTGATTGAATGTTAGAATGATTTATCGTTATATATGATATGTTATCTAATTCCCATTCATTTTCATTATCACATGATGACGATGAACCATTTGGCATTTTAATGGATGTTTAATGGTAAAAAGGTTTCATCGGAACGAATCAATAAAACTAGAGTGTTTATTAGAGTTGTTGGCTCTGAATTTAGATGAGATAATGAGTTGAATTTTTGGTGCATCAGTATTTTATGTTCTGACTCAAATTTAGGGAGAATACTCACATGCCTTTATATTTGAGGTTCTCTATTTTCTCCCCTGTTTTCTGCAATTTTTTTCTATATACATCTGCATAATGACTGTGTTGAGTTACTTGACTAGTTATCTGTCTAGAAGGCGTTATCCAGGGAGCATGCTTAAATAAATATGTCATACTTCCTGAGGATTTTGAGAATAGTTAGTGTAAAGGAGCTTGAAACAAACTTTAAGTTTTACAAGAGTCCTGGAGGCTCACATATTTATTTGATTGTTTTGTTTGTTGAAAGCTCATATCTTTGTCACAACTCGCAAGATTTGCTATGGGTAAAATAGTCTTAATACTGCTAAGAAAAGATTTTGCAAAATTATCATTATGGGTTTATAGAAAGTTTATTAAATCGTGATTTGAAACTAGTCTCTGATTTGCCGAAGAAATGAATCCCCTCTACTTTATTGACAACAAAAGAGACTTGTATGTGTAATACTTTAATTTCTAGCAGTGACTTATAAATAGAATTGTTTGCGTAACACTTTAATTTCTACTTAGGACTCATAAATTTGCGTAAGATGTCTCTATGTGATGAAATTGTGACTGTAATACATTCAATGTTGGCCTGCTTCTACAGAGAACTTCACTGCTGAAATAAATCCAAGTCACGAGATGGACTTCGAGTTTGTTTTTCCGCTAGATAAATTAGTGTTACTCAGGTCAATTGATTTTTATCTACTTTAATCAGAATAATGTGATCTTAAAACAGAAAAAAAAAATTTACAACTGATGTGATGTGGTACAATAACACAAAAACTGTAACACCCATACCTTAAGGGTACATTCATGCATAAAATAAAGAGGAAACTATGGCATCACATTTTCATTAACTTAAAGAAAATAACATCTAGAGTTCCTAATTTTTTCAACCACTGTATGACATTACGTACATCTCTACCCCAAAAAGAATCAAAATCAATGATACACAAAAAAAAAAGATTGTTGCGGCAGTGTGATGGTTGCCAAGCGAACTATGTTGTCGTTCTGTCAAAAATCCTCTAAATAAAAAATGGACTATCGCTTACCTCAGGAACACAATAGATTAATGAGTAAAAACACTCAATAAGCAACTAGAACGACGTTATAAAGATGAATCATGCAAAGATAGACCGGATAATAATAAACATTCTTTTCTTAATGTACAAGCAATCATTTCTTCACCTACAAGTCAAATGAATAGTGCCCCAAAAATATGGGTCGCGCTCCTGTGTGGGTTATTTGGCATGACTACTCCAAATTTCTATCCCAACAAAAAGGGTTGGTGCCCATCGCGCTCTAGCGCCAACATTCTGCCTGAGGTGGATTTGTAGCACAGGGCTTGTGCTCTTGCACACCCTACATGGCGTTCCCGCACCAACTCTTTACTTGGCCACTATATTTTAGCCATTTTCTTTGCTCACAACACACATACTTACAATTCAACACAAAGCTCTTGCTTTATACATTTTTATCAAATATAAAACACATCTTAAACACATTTAGAGAACAAATCTTAAACACATTAGTGCACAAATCTAAGGATACTATACAATCATCATGGTAGGACTTTCATATAACACAATTCAGAACATGTCATCCTTTACGTATTGCCATCAATGACATGTGTTTTTCAATATTCATTTTAATGAACATACCACCCCTTACGTATCGTCGTCGGTGGCATAGTAGGTGGATATTAGTCACCCGTTACGCATCAACCGTCGATGATAAACACTTTCATAATTCAATTTCAGGAAATATGTCATTCGTTATGTATTGCCATCGATGACATATTTCAATGGCCACTAGTCACCCGTCATGTATCGTCATCGATGACTTCACACACACACACATATGTTTACACCATAATCACATATTTGCCTACCATATAAAGAAATAGTATCCTAGATCATTTGGCATAAATTTTCCTTTTTCATATACATATATTATTTCATTGGCAATAATATTCATGCCATTCCACCACAAAGTCACAAACATAAGTATACTTTCAAATTTCTGTCTCACAAACATAGGATTTTTGCCAAGCATAACTTACATACACCTCTAAGTGTGTGTAACTACATGTCTCTTAATTCAACTACAAGTTCCAATCAAACCATTTCATATCAAGGTCCATACATTTAGTTTCATTCACATTCCATCCATGACACATTGATGGCATTTCCAATCTACACATCTCACATACATTCATAACAAACACATCTCATTGTAAATAAAACATCCGTTGTGTTCTTAGAAGGAATCTAGCTACTTACGTTATTAATTTCACCTCGTGATTTTAATTTCCACCTCGAAATCATCAAATCTCTCATGGATTAGCAACCATTTCCACCAACCAATAACTACACTAACAATTCATTATTATACACATAATTGGTAAGATAATTTTAGAGTTAGATAATTTTAGTAAGGGGATACTTATCCCAATCATCACCAAATTTTATGGGACTCAAGTAAACGCACATATTATATCCTATGAATTTTATTGGATTAAAATGAAGCTATATGCGCTCAAAAAATTCTGTCTACAGGTCTTTTAACTAGGAAGCACTACTTTCAAGAATTTTATAAAACTCACCCATAATCAATTCTTTACAAAACTTACCACTCTAATGATAGACACGAATATAAGTCATTTGACCAAAAATCACACCCTTTTAAGGAGTTTAGGTTGGTCAAAAGCAATTTAATTTGTTTACTTTGTTTTGAAAGTTGAAAATTTTCAATTTTGCAAACTCAATTTTGAAAAATGATAAGAATTCGAGCAAAGCTCCAAAAATCATGAAATTTTCTAGTTCAACAGGAAACATAATCAATATTTTGCATACCAAAAACCAAAAATTTTCATGAAGAATTAGCCCCTCAAATGAAATCTATTTCTCGTGCTTTATTTCAAAACATGGGAGGTTCTAATTCATTCTAGCAACTTCAAAAATTCACCATAAATCACAGACTTCAAATTTTTGAGCGATTCAATGCCACATCTCGATTCCTAAAGATTCAGAGTGTAAATACAAACATTCATTCAAAATGGTGAACAAAACAAAATGATATTGCAACGGTCTATGGTTGCCAAGGGAACTCCGTCGTCAGCATGCCAAAATCCTCCGTAGTTTGAGCAACATTAATCACCTAAAGCACACAATAAAACTAATGATTATAAACTTAGTAAGTAAGCTAATTGTAGGCGTTAGCATAGTCAATCAATAGAAAATCAAATACAGAGTGTGGTACTGTTCATTAATTGTCACACAAGAAAGAAACAAATAACTTGATACCAAAGTCAAAAAACAATATTCACAGCACAAAAGGGGCGCTCCTGCATGACGGTGCAAGGTTTCTGGCTCCTAACCTTGTCTAGAATTCAAAATGGAGCTCCTGTGGCACACCTGCGCCAATTTTCTGTCTAAGAGCTCCTATATTGGTTAATGTGGCGCTGCCACGCAATATATTTGGTGTGCTTGCGCCAATTTTGTTTTGGCCATCTTTCCTTAGACCATTTCATCACTTATGCAACTGCACATATAGTAATTTCATTTCACACATGCCTTTCTCAAGCCAGTCACATTCCTCATACACACTTATAAGCACATATTTCATTTCATATATGTTTTTCTCAAGCTATTCACATCACTTATTCACATATGTGCTTATTTCATTCACAACTCATTCACATATGTGCTTATTTCATTCACACATTCACTTATCTTGTTTCAATATAATTTAGGGACATATGACAATATTGTCACAAATTTGAGGCTATCCAACAATCCGGGCGATACCGAACCTATACTACTGAATCCTGTGTAAGGAAACATATGGTTCGACACTCTCCTCACTCAATCAATCACAAAATTCACATATGACACTTTGTATTGTATGTGACACTTTGTAGTATCCACAACCTTCAAGAGGTGGCCCCTACACAATTTCCAAAGGTGGCCTCATGCATCAATCACACAATGAGCATTCCGTGTCCCAAGGTTTTGGCATGCAATTCACTTCATAACACATCACAATTTCATTTATGCCTTCATATATTGAATTCACAGTCACAAATCACATAATACCTTAGGGACACATAACATATATGATTGCAATTCGAGGCTAGTTTGACAATCTGGGTGATACCGGGCCCATGCTACTGAATCTTTCTCGAGAAAGCACATGGTTCAGACCTCACCTCACTAAATCAATCACAATGGTTTACAAGTAGCACTTTGTATTGCGTGTGACACTTTGTCTTCCCTTTGACCCTCAAGAGGTGGCCCCTATGAAATTACTCATAATGGTTTGCATGTGGCACTTTGTAGTTTCTGAAACCTTCAAGAGGTGGCCCCCATGCCATCAATTGCTCAATTAGAGCTTAGAGTCCCCAAGGCAATAGGCATAAACCATCATTTTAATAGTTTTCTCCCATATCATTTTCCAAATACACAACTTTATACCATCGCGTATAAGGTCATTTGTCCATTTGCAGATGATCACTTATCAAAGTCTTAAACACAATTCTGGAAAAATCACATATCAAAGCTGTAAGCACAATTTCATGCCATTCATATATCAAACTATTGGCACAATTCCATACAATCACATATAAAAAATCGTGGGACAATTCAATTCCATAACATATCAAGTTCATAAGACTCTTTCGACACATCTCATTCAATTCATGAGTTCACATTTCAAATCCCATAACATAAGCTCAAAGTTAGATTTTTCGTTCATCACAAACACAACAATGAAATTACCATAACATTCACATTTAACAAAAATCTCATTGTATAAATACTGCATATAATATAATAATAAATTTATTATGGCCTCATAATAGTTTAGCTCGCTTACCTGATTCGCTTCACTGTGAAATCTTGACTTCCACCTAGAAATCATCAAACTCCTTAAGGGAAGCAAAGAGTCAACTACTAAACTAACTTCACCAGCAATTTAACACTATACACATAATCGGTTGAGTAATTCTAGTAGGAGAATCCTTGTCACAATCCTTACCAAATTTTAAGGAGATCAATTAAAATATGTACAACATCCCATGAAATTTATGCGGTGAAAATGAGGCTAAATGCCCCTTGAAATTCCTTAGTTTTGTTCACACAGAAATCTTGTCCACAAGCCTCTTAACTGAGCAATACTATTTTAAAGAATTTTATAAAATTTTACAATTATCAAATATCTACCAAATTTTTCAGTATAGTAATAAACACATATAAGATTTATCATACCAAAAAATATAGCTTTTTAAACAGTTTATGTTAGTCAAAAGTAATTTCAATTGCTTACTTCGTTTTGATGTTTGAAAATGTCAGTTTTTCAAACTCTACTTTGAAAAATTACAACAATTCATACAAAGCTTCAAAATCTATGAAAATTTTCAGTTTAAAAGAAAACATGTTCAAGGTCCTGTATGCCAAAAATCAGGAGTTTTTATGAAGATTTAGTTCTCAATTAAAATTTGCTCACCCTACCCTATTTAAAAACAGGGGAAGTCTAATTCTATTTTAGCAACTTAAAAAATTCACCATAAATCACACACTACGAATTTTTAAGTCATTCAAAATTTCATGAAATCCTTGACATGTCAAGTTTATAAAAAAAAATTTCAAATCCAGAAAATAACTCTACAAATTTTTAAAATTTTCATACTCAACACTACTCAGTATGGAAGCCCTGCAGAATTTAAACTCACCATTTCTAACCTCCTTTCATCATCCAACCTCCTCAAATCTTTCATAGCTCACCATAAATCATGTTTCCTACTAAATTTTAGAGTATACCAAGCAGAAGATACCATAAACCATGCTGCCCTGCCATAATTCATTCAAAGAAATTAGGCATCAAAGCAAGAAATTAAGGAGGGAAGTGAGTTCTTACCTTTCTTTCCTTCTTCTCCTTCTTTTTCTTCTTCAATTCTTTCAAGATTCATGAAGAGAAAGAGAGAGGATGTGCTGGAGCTAAGGGGAAAGAGAATGAGTTATTATAGAACTCCTTAGCCCCCCCTCACTTTTATATACAAAACATATATATATTTTGCAAGTTAAGGCCTCTAGTTGCAAAATGTTCATATAAGCCCCTCATATTTATTTCTTTTGTCACAATATTTGAATACACATAATTAACAATAAGCAGACACCTAAGGAAAAATAATTTCATGGTCACATGCTAGGTTAGGGATGTTGCATTCAAAATTCTATATACTCCTAAACATGTTTAGTTTATCAAGTAAAAATTTCAGAGCCAAAAAATAACCCTAGCATTTCTAAGAATTTTCGGACTAATGACTGCTCAGTGAACAACCCTGCAGAGTTTTAAGCTCTAGCATCGTCTAAGCATTTCAATCACCATCCAAACCATTAGTATCCTCCATATTCTACTAAAATTCATGAATTCCAACATGTTTCATGGTACAATAACATGGACACACCATAAATCACTTCTCGACATAACATTTCATAACAAAAATCGATAAATAAATACTAGGAGTTGAAGAAGAACATAAATCCTATCTTGCTTCCTCCTAGATTTCTCTTTTTCCTCTTCAAATCCTTAGGGCCAGGAAAGTGAGCTAGGTGTCTATAGGAATAAGGGAGGCAAATGAGTTCTCTAGAAATGTCTAGTCCCCACATTTATATATATATAAATGAATGCACTATCAATGTAGACCTCTAGGTTCTTAAGTCTTTTAATTGTACCCCAAACTTTTAATTCATTGCCATAACAGTTTTACATTCATACACAAGTAATAATTTACATGCATTAAGAGCACAATAAGGATGAGTTCACTTACTTGTTGGGGTGTTATAGCTCTCCCCCACTTAAAAGAATTTTGTCTTCGAAATTCAAAGCTATTCACTTAAATAAGAAGGGGTATTTTTCACGCATATCCTCTTCTCGTTCCCACGTTGCTTCCTTAATAGAGTGATTTTTTCATTACTCCTTCACCAAAGGTAACTTCTTCCTCTGTACTTCATGGTCATTATAGTCTACTATTTGTAATGGCCCTTTTTTGTATGATAGATCATCTTTTGGCTTTGATAATTCAAAACTCAACACAATAGATGGTTCAAGGATGTATTTCCTCAACATAGATACATGAAATACATCATGCACACCTACTAATGAAGGTGGCAGTGCAAGCCGATAAGCCGTATCTCTGATTCTCTCTAAAATTTCATATGGGCCAATCTACCTTGGACTTAACTTTCACTTCTTCCCAACTTTCATCACTCCTTTCAGAGGAGCAACTTTGAGGAAAATTTTGTCCCCCACTTCAAAATTCAAGTTTCTTCTGACGATGATCCGTATAACTCTTTTGTCTACTTTAGGTTGTCTTCATTCTTTCCTTCACTTTTTCAATGACTTCACAGGTTTGTTGAACAATTTTGGGTCCACGTATCTTCCTTTCACCAACCTCATCCCAATGGATAGGCGATCTACATTATCTTCTATATAAAGCTTTATAAGGGGTCATCCCAATGGTAGCTTGATAACTGTTATTATAAGCAAAGTTCACCAAATTTAAATGCTTATCACAACTACTGTTGAAATCAATCGCACAGGCCTTCAGCATATCTTCTAGAATCTAGATAATCTGCTCTGATTGTCTATCCGTTTGAGGATGAAAAGCCGTACTAAAATTCAATTTAGTTCCCATGGCCTTATGCAGACTCTTTTAAAATAAAAAGGTGAACCTTGGATTCCGATCATACACAACTGATACCGGTACCCTATGAAGTCTAACTATTTCATTCACATAGATCTGAGCATATTTATCCATAGTAAAGGTGGTACACATAGGGAGAAAGTGTGTGAATTTAGTCAATTGATCTAGAATTACCCAAATGGCTCATATCCGTTTAAGGTTTGAGGTAGACCCACCACAAAATCCATGGTTATATGCTCCCATTTCCACTCTGGTATCATTAACAGCTTAAGTAACCCAAATGGTATTTGATGCTTGGCCTTGACTTGTTGGCATATCAAGCATTGCTCCGTAAACTAGGCTATTTCTCTCTTCATTCCCATCCACCAGTAATTTGCTCGAAGATCACGATACATCTTTGTACTGCTAGGATGCACCGAATATGGAGAATTATGTGCCTCATTCAAAATTTTTTGCTTCAACTCAGCAATGTCAGGCACACGTAATATTTCATCATAATGCAATACTCTATCACTATCCAAAGCAAATTCTAGTCTCCTTCCTAAAGGAACTTCTTCCATTACTTTCTTCAAGAATGCATCTCCACATTGTTTCTTTTAATCCTCTCAATAATGGTCGGCTACACGATCAAGGATACTAAATGTAAATATTCACCTGGCTGAATAGTCTCAATGGCAAGTTTCTCCAAATCCAGTCTTATCTGCTTCTGTGTGGTTATTAAAGCTGCTAGATGTCCTAAAGACTTCTAGCTAAGTGCATCCATTATGACATTAGCCTTACTGAGATGGTAGTTAATCACACAATCATAGTCTTTAACTAATTTTAGCCATTGCCTTTGCCTTATATTCAACTCCTTCTGAGTAAAGAAATACTTAGATGGTCAGTATAGATTTCACATCTCATCCCGTACAAATAATGCCTCCAGATTTTAAATGCAAACGCCACCGCTACTAATTTCAGATCATGAGAAGGTAGTTCTTTTCATAACTCTTCAACTGTCGAAAAGCATATGCGATGACTTTACTGTTCTACATCAAGACACACCCTAACCCTTATTTAAAGGCATCATTGTATATCACAAATCTCTTAGAACCAGAAGGAATAGTGAGTACTGGAGCTGTCACCAATCTATCATTTAGTTCTTAAAAAATCTTCTCACATTCATCCTACCATATAAGAGCAACATTCTTCCTTGTCAACTGTGTTAATGGCAAGGCTATTCTGGAGAAAACCTCAACAAATCGTCTATAGTAGCCTGCCAAACCCAAGAAACCCCGAACTCCACTCACATTGGTTGGCCTTGGCTACTTCTCAATAGCTTCAATCTTACTTGGATCCACGGATATACCTTTACCTAAAACTATGTGACCCAAGAAGGAGATTTGATTCAACCGAAATTCATATGTCTTGAATTTGGCATACAATTACTTTTCTCTCAATGTTTGTAGCACCACCCTTAAATGTTCTTTGTGTTCTTCTTAATTTTTGGAATACATGAGAATATCATCGAGGAATACAATAACAAATTTATCCAAGAAATTCCTGAACACATGGTTCATTAGGTCCATAAAGGTAGTTGGGGCATTGGTGAGCCCAAATGGCATTACGAGGAACTCATAGTGCCCATATCTTGTCTGGAAGGCAGTCTTCGGAATGTCTCCCTTCTTGATCTTCAATTAATTATACCCCAAATGAAAATCAATCTTAGAAAATACACTTGCTCCATGGAGTTGATCAAGTAAACCATCAATCCGAGGAAGCAAAAACTTATTCTTCACCGTCACCCAATTTAACTCTCGATAGTAAATATGCAACCTCATCGTTCCATCCTTTTTCTTCACCAATAGAACTAATGCTTTCCACAGAGAAACACTAGGACGAATGAACCCCTTATTCAACTACTCATGCAGTTGTTCTTTTAACTCTTTTAACTCCATTGGTCACATTCGATAAGGAGTCTTGGAGATAGAAGTAGCGCCAGGTATGAGATCTATGGCGAATTCAATTTCACGGTCAGCAGGGAGTCTAAGTAATTCTTTCGGAAATACATCCATAAATTCCTTAACGATCAGAATGTCTTGGATGTTCAGTCATTCTTTCTTTGTCTGCACTACACATGCCAAGAAACCCACACATCCCTTTCGAAGCAGTTTCTGAGCTCGTAAGGCTGAAACAGTCTTTGGTAATGAGGACAATCCAGTCCCCAAAAAGCTAAATTGGTCCAATAGGAAGTTGAAACACCACTTCCTTTTCGTAACACCTGATACTTGCATGATGTTTGGATAACCAATCCATCCCAAAAATAACATCAAAATCATGCATCTCCAAAACTATCAAATCAGCTTCCAATTCTCTATCCGCTATTTTAATCTTGGAAGACTTTAACTCCTCACAGGCACACAATGTCATTCCCGAAGGAGTAGAGACACGCAATTTCAGGGGGGGAAGGGGGAGAAAAATTTTCTCTCAATTAGGGTCGCCGGAGTTACTGTTCACTCCGGCCAATTTGCGAATCAGCCTTTCAAATCTACATATGTTGTAGATCGGGATATCCTGAGACAAATTTTATTCTGGGTCGCCCTTAGTTTCCGACAGAAAAACGGTTAAAATTACAAAAAAATGTTTCGGATTTCACTATTTATCATCGACGGCGGGCGAGTGGGATGCCATCTTTACCATCATCGTGTTGGTCTTGACTTGATCTACAAGTTTTCCTTTATCAGCACCACCAGATTCGCGCCGCAACACCTCCGTTCTAGGCCACAAAGTTTCGGATTTTTCACTATTTACCGTCGCCCGCTGCTGTCACCGGCGAGTGGCATCTCACCTCCATCAAATTCTTGTAGATCAGGCGACGTTCTACAAGTTTCCCTTCATCAGCACCACCAGATTCGCGCCACAACACCTCCGTTCAAGGCCTCAAAGTTTCGGATTTACTATTCACCGCCACCTCTTGCCGGAAAACGGCGAGTTGTATCTCACCTTCGCCACCATCTAGTAGATCGGGCAACACTGACCAACTTTCCCTTCCTGGCCGTCATCTGATTCCAACCAGAAACCCCTCAAATCGCCGCTTCTTCAATTCAGACTTTACTGTTCACCGCGGTGATTACTATTCATTACCGGAGACACTGTTCATCAGCCCCACCCAGATTGTTCTTCAGGTTATTTCATTCAACTTTGCCTGTTGGTCGATTTCCTGATTCCGTGCGGATTATCGTTTTTAAAGAGGTGACGACGACTTTGGAAGCCAAGCCGCTTCGGTGCCTGGTTTGCTTTCGTTTTTCCATCTCTTTTTTATGAGTTTGCATTGTATTTGATTTGTAATTCACTTGATGGATCCATCCAAGACAACTACTGGCTCTTGGGCTGATAAAATCAAGATTACTGATTCGAGTACCCGAAGCAAATTGAGTCCGGTTACTCCTAAGAAACCGGGTACAATCCTTGAGATTCCAAATGAGATTGTCGACGAGAATTTAGCCGAATGGCGTAGATGTCTTGTTCACTTCTTTCCGAGATATGTGATGCCCTTCCATGCTGCACGTTCGATGGCGATAAGTGCATGGAAATCTAGTGGTCTTGAGGACGTCCGTTCCACGGATAAGGGATTTCTCATCTTCCGTTTTAGAACTGAGGATGAGGTACATGCAATCATTGCTCGAGGTCCCTGGATGTTTGGAGGTAAATTCATTTACCTGCAGCAATGGCATCCGCATCTGGACTTCAATCTTACAGCATTCCGGACACTACCAGTTTGGATCCGTTTGTATGGCCTGCCGTTTCCTTTGTGGACAGCCAAAGGCCTTAGCATTATCTCCAGCATGGTTGGAGAACCTCAATCTTGTGATAAGGTAACTTCTGATCTATCTAGATTAGAGTATGCGAGGGTTTGTGTTTTTATTGATGCAAGACACCCTCGAGTTAAGAACTTTGAGTTCAGGGGCAAACTCTCTCCAGAGCCCATCAAAATTCAAGTTGAATATGAGTGGACTCCAAAACATTGCCCCAAATGTTGCCAGTTTGGTCATCGTTGTCCAGAACCGGTAAAGACTTCAAGTCCAGATAAGAATGAGGCTAGCACCTCTGATAGTACCCCTTTGAGAAAAGAAAAGGATGTGACCAAGGTCACTGATTGCACCAAAATAGTTGCTATCCCAGAAGTTTCTGCAGTGCAAGTTGAGCCTCCGAAGGCTACTACACTTTCGAGTGCAGAGTCAGTTTCAGATTCTGATTCTCCATCTCCTTTTGCGACCGACGAGGGTAGACTTTTGGGCACTATCAAATGTTCTACAAATCGTGAGGCTTCTATTTCCTCAGGGCGAATACCTAC
This sequence comes from Boswellia sacra, assembly GCA_013180625.2. NCBI lineage: Eukaryota > Viridiplantae > Streptophyta > Magnoliopsida > Sapindales > Burseraceae > Boswellia > Boswellia sacra. The sequence continues at coordinate 115,766 of SNVD02013559.1, read as the reverse complement.
TGAGTCTTCTCCCACTCGTTTTGAGCCTTTGATTGGGCTCAGTGAGGATGATCAACCTGATAGGATTGACCATACCCATTCGGACACCCCAGCTACCCCGGTAAAGAAGGGTAAGAAGAAGAAAAACAAGAAGGGTTAAAGCTCTTGTATTTTTATGTTTTAGACCGTTTGTGATCATTTCTCTTTTATGTTGTTAAGGTCGTTTGTGGCTTTTTTACTTTGTTTAGGCCGCTTGTGGCCTTCATTTTCTATCTTTTTGTTGGATTGTATGTTTGGACTTTACGTCCTTTTGTAATTCTTGGGGTATGCCCCTCGGATTTTTGTACATTATAACTTTTTTGGATTTATATTACTAAGTAACTTTTTCAAAAAAAAAAAGAGACACACAATTCAATATCGGAAACTGAGGGTACTACATTTATGTTATTAGCAAAAACATGAGACACAAAGGAGTGGGTGGCACCTAAATCAAAGAATTCACATGTATTGTGTCCAAAGATAGGAATAATACCAGTAACTATGGAAGGAGCCTCTCGAGCCTCCGCATTGGTGAGCGCATAGACCTTTCCTTGCACCTTTGGTCTCTCTTAGGGCATTTTGGCTCTTGTTAAGTTCTGGACAAGAAGAGATGTAATGGCCCATCGACCCACACTTAAAGCAAGCCCTTGTCTGTCGAAAACACACCCCTTCATGACGGCGATTGTAATTGTTACACAAGAGGATGTCTCTCCTTCCGTCATTATGCTTCTTCTTCCCTTTGCTTCTATCAAAACAACAATTGTTTCTCCTCCATGGCTTCCTTTGCTAAGAACTCGAAGCCTATTCTTTCGACTTGGAAGCTTTGGCCAACTCATCATCTTGGGCCAATATTTGAGCTTTCCTCAACATTGCACTGTATGTTTTCATTTCTAACATGGCCACATGGTTCCTGTGTTTCGACCTCAAACCTCTCTAAAAAAGCTTGGCTTTTTCCTCTTCAGTGCCAATGAGAAGTGGGGCAAATCTAGACATAGCCTTAAATTTTTGTTCATACTCCATAAGCGATATCAATCCTTGAGTCAATTGTAAAACTCCATTATCTTTTCATTCTTTAAGGATTGAGGAAAGTATTTGTCGTAGACCATCTCCTTGAATAATGCCCAAGTGAGTCCACCCTCTTCTTTAGTGTAAGCTCTCCTAGTCATCTCCCATAATAGCTGACATTACCTTTTCGCATTAAGGTGGTGTAAGTGAGCTTCTGAGAGTCATTGTAACCCATGAGATCAAATATCTTTTCCATCTCTCGGATCCACTCTTCAACCATTAGCAGATCAGTTGAGCTGGCAAAGGATAGAAGGTTGAGCCTTCCGAATTGCTCCACCACTTATATGTTGTCAGAAGTAGCAAAACTGGTTTGTGAAGGCTCACGTCTCACATCAATTAAAATTTGTACCAACTCTTGTACAGCACTATCATTAGCTTGAGAGCTACTAATCGGTCTCCCTTGTTTCTTCACTTTTTTACTTCTTGAAGGGGTGGGTTCATTTAGTGCTGAGGTCTGTCTCACCTTATGAGTAAGGACAACTTATCGTACCTCCTCCATGGTGGGATTATCGGTCCTCTTGGGTCATCCAGCATGAGACATAATTATCAATTTCTGGTTAACAGAACAGAATAGAACACTACATCCAAAACAATGGTTATTATACCATATCGAATAACTTATTATTGTTGAGGATTTACCATAGGACTTGGTTCCCTTGACCGCTTGCCACAAAATGTCTATAGAATCTCAAACCTATGCTCTGATACCACTACTGTAACACCTATACCTTAAGAGTACATTCATGCATAAAATAAAGAGGAAAATATGGCATCACATTTTCATTAACTTAAAGAAAATACCATCCAAAGTTCCTAATTTTGTCAACCACTATATCATATTATGTACATCTCTAACCAAAAAGAATCAAAATCAGTGATACACAAAAAATGAGATTGTTGCAACAATGTCATGGTTGCTAAGGGAACTCTATTGTCATCCTGCCAAAAATCTTCCAAATAAACAGTAGACTACCGCTCACCTGAGAAACGTAACAGATTAATGAGTAAAAACACTCAGTAAGCAGTTAGAACAGAGTTATGAAGATGAATCATGTAGAGATCGACCAATTAAAACATAATACACATTCTTTTCTCAATGCACAAGCAATCATTTCTTCATTTACAAGTCAAATGAATAGTACCCCGAAAATATAGGTCACGCTCCTGTGTGGGGCATTTAGCATGACTATGCCAAGTTTTTGTCCTAAACGCATGTTTCACAAAAAGGGTTTGAGCTCCTATGCCACCCACGTCATGCTCCAGCACCAACTTTCTGCCTCAAGTGGATTTGCAGCACGGGGCTTTTGCACTTATGCATCCCACATAGCGCTCTGTGCCAACTCTTTGCTTGGCCACTATACTTCAACCATTTTCTTTGCTCACAATAGATATACTTATCATTCAACACATAAATATCTGGCTTTATACATCTTTATCACATATAAAACACATCTTAAGCACATTTAGAGAACAAATCTTAAACACATTAGTGCACAAATCTAAGGACACTATACAGTCATCATGGTAGGACTTTCATATAACATAATTCACAACATGTCATCTGTTACGTATCGCCATCAATGACATATGTTTTTCAATATTCATGTTAATGAATATACCAACCATTACATATTGTCATCATTGGCATATTTGGTGACCATTAGTCACTCATTACGTATCACCGTCGGTGACAAACACTTTTATAACTCAATATCAAGAAATATGTCATTGTTACGTATTACTATTGATGACATATTTCAATGACCACTAGTCACCCGTTACGTACCTCTGTCGGTGACTTGACACACACACACACATATGTTCACACCATAAAAAAATAGTGTCCTAGAGCATTTGGCATGAATTTTCCTTTTTCATATACTTATATCATTTAATTAGCAATAATATTCATGCCATTCCACCACAAATTCACATACATGAGTACATATTCAAATTTCTATGTCTCACAAACACAAGATTTACGCCAAGCATAGTTCACAGACACCTCTAAATATGCATAACCACATGTCTCATAATTCATCTATAAGTTCTAATCAAACCATTTCATATCAAGGTCCATACGATCATAGTCCCATTCACATTCCATCCACAAGACATTGATGGCATTTCCAATCTACACATCTCACATACATTCATAAACACAATAATCAAACATATCTCATTGTAAATAAAACATTTGTTATGTCCTCAAAAGGGGTCTAGCTACTTACCTGAATAATTTTGCCTCTTCATTTTGATTTTCACCTAGAAATCATCAAATCTCTCATGGATTAGAAACCATTTCCACCAACCAATAACTACACTAACAATTCAATATTATACACTTAATCATTTTGATAATTTTAGTAAGGGGATACTTATCCCAATCATCACCAAATTTCATGGACTCAAGTAAACACACATATTATATCCCATGAATTTTATTAGATTAAAGTTAGATTATATCCCTTAAAATCCCTTAGTGTTCTCCATACCAAAAATTCTGTCTACGGGTCTTTCAACTGAGCAGCATTACTTTGAAGAATTTTATAAAATTCACCAATAATCAATTCTTTATGAAACTTTCTAGTATAATAATAGACATAAATATAAGTCATCTAACTAAAAACACACCTTTTTAAGGAGTTTAGGTTGGTCAACAACAATTTACCTTGTTTGCTTTGTTTTGAAAGTTGAAATTTTTAGTTTCACAAACCCAAATTTTAAAAATCAAAAGAATTAGAGCAAAGCTCCAAAAATCATGAAAGTTTCCAGTTCAACAAGAAACATAATCAACATTTTTCATACCAAAACCAAAATTTTTTATGAGGAATTAGCCCCTCAAATAAAATCTATTTCCTAATGCTATTTTAAAATAAGGGAGGTTCACATTCATTCCAGCAAATTCAAAAATTCACCATAAATCACACACTTCGAATTTGTGAGTAATTCAAAATTCCATATACTTCTAAACATGTTTTGTTTATTAGGTAAAAATTTCAAAGCTAAAAAATAACCCTAGAATTCCTAAGAATTTTCGCACCAATGACTACTTAGTGAACAACCCTACAAAGTTCTAAGCTCTAGCATCATCTAAGCATTTCTATCACCATCCAAACCATTAGTATCCTCCATATCCTACTAAAATTCATGAATTCTAACATGTTTCATGGTGCACATAACATGGACACACCATAAATCACTTCTCAGCATAACATTTCATAACAAAAGTAAACATGAATGCAATATCAATTTAGAACTCTAGGTTCTTAAATCTTTCAATTGTACCCCTAACTTTTAATTCATTACCATAATGCTTATACATACACACACAAGTAATAATTTACATGCACTGAGAGTACAATAAGTATGAGTTCACTTACTCGTGGGGGTGTTACAAAAACATTTGATTATATTAAGTTGCTTGATATATGCTTGATCAATTTGATCATTTTTCTACACTAATACGGAAGGTACACCGAAAAAGAAGAAATGGATTATTGAAGAGTTTTGAGGGCTTCAATAATTTAAATGCTTAGATTATCAGGGTAATGAAAGCTTTCCATATCATCAGGTTTTTCCCTAATATTTGGAATTCTACAAAAATTCTCTAGCTCGTTTTGTAACTAGATTTCTATTTATAGATTGCTATCTATTTAGAAACAAGAATGCTAGCTGGATGCCAGAATTGGAATGCAACACTCCCAAAGAAAAATTGAGAAACTTATTAAACCAAAATGAAGAAGCCAACAAAATGAAGGTGTTGGGAGTAAGAATGAACCTTGGATCGCTTACGATTCTTGAATTACTTATGTCACATGTTAACCTTCTCGCTGATCTTAAATGATGAAGCAACTGGCCAATGACCTTTTCATAGACTTTAATGGAGAATGTCTTACAGTTCTGGTTAAAACTTGTGTTGTCTACCTTACATGATGATTATGGATTTTGTATAATTATTCCTGCATGTTTTAGCAGGTCACTCATTTCGCAATTCATTTCAATGAGAAAAGTTTGAGTAGTTTATTCTAAACCAAAACAAATGTAGGTTAAAAAGAGATTCATTGCATCTCTTTCCGAAAACAAGTTGTAAAATAGATAAACATGTCTAAGCACAAAACCAATTGTTCTTGGACAAAAAATTGTAACCGTAACGCTAAAAATTATATTACATTACGGCATCTATGAAACCTCGTCCAATCAAAATCCTTGGAGATGCAAAACTTGTAATTTTTTCTTTAATTTGATAAAATTATTTAGCCACCACATGTAAGAAGAATAATGGCCAATTCATCTTTGTCTTTAGCGATCATTGATTAGTATATTCCTCATTTAAAGCAAGCCCCATGCAGCTATGGATCTTTTCCAATCTTGGAAACCTTGTAAAATGCTTCTTGTAACAGGCTTGAGTAGTGCTGCCATAAATCTCGAGCTCTAGCAAAGAATAATACTTTTACTTGAATAGATGGTTCGTTATATCTATGTGCAATCATCATTCTTGGGGCCAGTTTCTCTTTCAGGAAAATCCTTGATAGATTCAAGAAATTTGTTCAACATAAATGGAGAATCTCAGTACAGGGCAATAAAACAATATCAATCTGAAGCAATGTCAACAATGAAGATATTGCTAGGATAAATAAAAAAGAACAAGAATCAACATGTTTTACACATACATTAATGTTCTTACAACTTAAAAGTGATCCGACTTCATGAATTAGTGCTTCGAAGCTATTATTAGAGAGGTTTGATTCTTCAATAGGAAAAAGATTAAGCACTAACACTTTTCAAATGCTATAAGATAAAATAATCACTTGAGGATAATCGAAGAGCCTATTTCTCTTCCCTACAAAACTAGAATCTAAGTAGGTTAAATCCTCACTCTGGAATACTAGGAAAGATATTTTTCTGCTCTATAATAATTGAAATCTCTGATGTCAACTTTCTTATACAAGTCAAGTATCAGAAATTTACTAACTGTAGACTTGTTTAATTATAAATCATGAATATGTAATTGTAATAGTGAATAATAAACCTTGATGATAGGCTCGTGTTTAGCACATAATCCTTGCAATTATACTCTGTAAACAGTTGTACTTACTATGTTTCTGTTTATTGATTTTGTTGTCCTCAATTATAGGAATCGACTTCAGCTTGTAACGTGTGTATAATTCAGCATCAATGTTTGACTATTCTTTATGGTATCAAAGCTATCTTAGTAAAAGCAAAAGCAAGAAAGCCCAGCATATATTTGTCCTTATCTTTTCTTATCTATCTAAAATGTCTAAAAATTCTTCAAACACATCTTTTTCAAATCCATCCACTAACAACAAAGCCATCATCACAACTGGTTCCAACTCTGTCTCTTTTATTAATTGTTTATCTAAATGCTTTTACACAAATACCTTTCAAACTCTCCAGAGGTGGAAACTATGCTATTTGGAGATCTCTCTTCACTGATCTTCTTTTTGGATATGATCTGTTAGGCTATTTTGATAGGACCACACCATGCCCACCAAAAAAAAAATACAAACAACAAACTCTACTGAAATCATTTCTAATCCTGATTATCATTTTTTGCAGTGTCAACATCGTTTGATCCTGCATACAATTCGGTCATTTGTTACTAGCCAGGTGGCTCTTTCAATTTCTCGATGCAAAACTTCGGTTGGAGCATGAGAGATGGTGGAGAACTCTCATGCCAACAAATCTCACTCTCCAAGTTAAATCTTCTTGATACCATAACGAATTTACACAAGGGGGACAAATCTGTTGGTAAATATCTTCAATCTCCCAAAAGTGTTTTTGATGATCTTGTCTTGGTTGGTCACAAGTTGAGCAATGAAGAAATTGTACGCTATACACTCAATGGCCTGGGGACAGAATTCAAAGAGCTGAGTGTAGCCATTCGTGCACGTGAAACACCAATATCTTTTGAGGAGTTGACTGAACTTACTGATCATGAAAGTTTCTTGAGCCAAGAAGTTAGAAAGGGAAACACCACCATTATGGCTCATTTCAATCAAAAGGTTGGTCATAATAGGGGTAAAGAAGGACAAGGATGTTGGAATTTGGCTTACTCTGATACCACTTTGTTGGAGAATAATTACTCAACCAATCAAGCAACACAAGAATATAATGAAGAAGAAGATATTGACTCTTGAACACTTCTCAACTCTTTATTACTTATTCTTAATAAAATTGACAAACAAAGATTTATATAGTAGACTCAATCCTAATCCTACTCAAATCATAAATACTAATAATTCTAAAATAACTAAATAATTAATCTTTATCCATAATTAACTAGGATTATCAATCCTCCCATAACATGTCTTCTAATCTAATTAGAACTCTAATCTTATTTTAATTTAGATTTTAAATTCTAAATAAACTCTCAAGCTTTGTTTAAACTTCCAATAAAGGACATCAATTAGGCAAGAAGGGATGTAATTCAAATTATGGAAATAGTGGCTATCAAGGAAATTGTTTTTCTCAAGGAAATATGTTGTTTAATCAGTGCCAACAAGGCAACAATTTTCACCAAAGCAATTTTCAACAAAACCATAATTTCTCCTATCCAAATTCCAATTCTAGAAATTTTAATAATGGCACCATCCAGCAGCAAAATTGGCATCCCATTAATCCGAGAAAAAATGTGATATGTTCCTACTGTAACATACCTAGACATATTACCCAAAATTGTCGATCTCGCCCTCTGTAACCAAATTGGCCACAAGCAAATTTCATGACCAGTGAGCTGTAACAAAATAACAATTGGGTGGTCGATTCTAGTGTATCTCACCACATAACATCTGACCTACAAAATCTCCCTGTTCACTTTGAATATGATGGTATTAATGATATAATGATCGGAGATGGCAATGGTGTTCCTATATCTCACATTGGTTCTGTTTCACTTTCTTCACACATAAACACTTTTAAACTTGATAATGTTTTATGTGCTCCTCTAATCAAGAAAAATTTGCCATCTATGTCTCAGTTTTGTAAACAAAATAATACTTCAATTGAGTTCTTTCCTAACTCATTTTCTTATGAATGATTTAAGCACAGGGGCATCCATGGTCCAAGGCCAGAGTGATGGAAATATTTATGGGTGGCCACCAGCAAATTTCATCTCTTCTCTAGTTGCTTTAGTTGCCAATTCAGTTTCTTTTGAGTCATGACATCATCGCCTTGGTCATCCTTCATGTTTTATCCAAAAAAAGTTAGTCACTAGTAGACATGTCCCATTTTCATCTTGTGTTTCTATGAATCATTGTGTCTCATGCCTTTGTAATAAGAATCACAAACTCTCCTTTGGAATATCTTCAATTTCATTTAGTCAACCTCTCAAAGTTATTTATACTAATGCTTGGGGACCTAGTCGAATTCCATCTATTGACAATTTCTGTTATTTTTTTTTCTTTTTGGAATAATTTTCCAAATACACGTGGTTTTATCGGTTTAAATACAAATTCGAGGTTCCTACAATTTTTGAACACTGCAAAAAATTGTTGAAAACTATTTTGGTACAACCATAAAAACTGTTTATTCAGATGGCAGTGGTGAATATCAAAGCATATGACATCTTCTCTCTAAATTTGGCATTCAACACCCAACCTCTCTATTGTAAACTCCTGAGCATGTCGGCATTGCTGAAAGAAAACATTGCCATATCCATGAAACCGGTCTCACTTTGCTTCATCAAGCCTCATTGCCACTTCATTTTTGGTATGTAGCTTTTGACACTAATATGTACTTAATTAATCGTATGCAAACACAAGTGCTAAATTTCTTATCCCCGTTTGAAAAAAAATTTCACAAATCACTGAATTTTCTTAAATTAAGAATTTCTTGCTGTTTGTGCTATCCATGGGTCAAACCATATACTTCCAACAAATTAGAACCTCGATCTAGGCCATGTGTATTCCTTGGTTATTCTCTTCCAACATAATTCATATCATTGTTTTGATCCATGATCCTGCATCATATCATGGCATGTGGTTTTTGTGGATTCATGCTTTCCATTTACAAAAATCTCCTTAAATGATACTCGAGTTAACTCTCGTTTAACCTTAATGTAATTAAAACACAAGTATCACATCCTACTAATCCTAAAACTTCTTCCCCTTCCAAATCATCAATAAATTCCTTAATAGATTCTCCTAATTCCTTAAACTCTCTAGCTAGTAGCAACTCACAAATAATGCCGTCAATATCGTCTCCAGCTTCGCGGACTGCTCTCATGCAAAACTCTTCATAGGCATGTACTTTTTCAATTTCTTCACCTTCTCATAAGTTCATATCATCTAAATCTACCCTTTCTATTTCCTCTCCTTCCCAAATTGTTACCCAGACCAAAAATAATATATTCAAGCCAAAAAATATTTTTGATTTACATACTGTTCTTCATACCAACTCTATTGACATTGAACCGACAATCTCTCCACTGCTCAAAAATCACCTCATTGGCACCAAGCCATGATTGAAGAATGTGACACTCTCATTCATAATTCTACATGGTCTCTTGTACCTTCTCATCCCAGTCAAATTAAATATTATTGGTTGTAAGTGGGTGTATCGAATTAAACGTAATCCAAATGGAACCATGGCAAGATATAGGGCGTGTTTGGTTGGCAAAGGCTTTCATCAAAGGCCAGGAGTTGATTTCATAGACACTTTCAGTCCTATTATAAAATCAACAATAGTTCAAATAGTTCTCACTCTTGCTGTAACTTATGGATGGCCACTTCGACAATTAGACATTAACAATGCTTTTTTAGATGCCTTATCTGATAATGTTTTCATGCAGCAACCTCTTGGATTTGTAAATCCTCAATGTCTTGATTATGTTTGCAAGTTGCACAAAGCCATTTACAGTCTTTGCCAAGCACCTCGAGCCTACTATATGCTACAACAATTTTTGCTCTCATATGGCTTTACAAATTCCAAATCTGATAGTTCTCTATTTATCTACCGTTGTGATGGTTGCATTCTTTACCTCCAGATGTACGTTGATGACATTATTCTCACTAGAAACTCAACTTCATTTGTGCACCAATTTATTCAAAAATTGTCACAACGGTTTTCCTTAAAAGGATTTGGACTGCCTCAACTATTTTTTAGGTGTTAAAGCCATTGCTACCTCAACAGGTCTCTTTCTCTCACAGGCAAAAATACATTCATGATATTTTATCCAAGACTAAGATGCTTGATGCAAAAGAAGGTCATACTCCAATGTGCTCTTCCAATTCGCTTCAATTTCATGATGGCAGTCCTCCAACAGATCTTACTCAATTCCGTCAAGTCATAGGCTATTTGTAGTATCTCTCTATAACCAGACTCAATATCTCATTTGCTGTCAATAGATTATCACAATTCATGCATAAACCTACCACCTATTAGTGGATTGCTACCAAATGAATACTTCATTATCTTAAAGGCACAATGGCTCATGGTTTGCTTTTACAATGTAATAGTTCTTTAACCTTACATGCCTTTGTAGATGCGGCTTAGGCTAGTGACTATGACAATTGTTAATCCACTTCAGCTTACATTGTCTTTCTTGGTACTAATCCTATTTGTTAGGCCTCTAAGAAGGAAAGAATTGTGGAGCGATCTTCCATTGAAGCTGAGTTCAAAGTTGTTGCTAATACCACTTCTAAACTTGCTTGAGTAAAAAATCTTCTTTCAAAACTCTCAATCCCACCAACTCTGCCACCAACAATTTATTGTGACAACATAGGTGTCATGTATCTCTTTGCCAATCTTGTGCTTCATTCAAAAATGAAACATGTTGCTATTGACTTTCATTTTGTGAGAGATCAAGTTTCCAAATGTAAACTTCGTGTATCTCATGTTCATACGGCTGACCAATTGGTAGATTCTCTAACTAAAGCTCTTCCTCGTACAACATTTCAGGATCTTCGATTCAAGATTGGCCTCTGTGATGGATGCTCAACCTTGCAGGGGCATAATAAACCTTGATTATATACAATTATACTCTATAAACAATTTTCCTTACTTTATTTCTATTTATTTGATTTTACTATCCTCAATTATAGGACTTGACTTCAACTTGTAACATGTATATAATCATCTTATGATAGACAATGAAATATAATTCAACATCAATCTTTAACTATTCTTTAGTGAAAACATGCAAGCATAAAGATATAGAACAAGTTACCATAGACCTAATGAATTCGGAAGTGCTTATGAGGTCTTAGAACCTTATAATTTATTGTGGAAATAGTGAATATTTTTAATATTTTTGTTGAAATTGAAGTGCTTTCGAGAGCTTTTTGTTTTTAATGACGCATTGAACAGATAATTTTCTATGAAACATTCATAAGGAAGGTAAAGCACTTGAAGTTATTTTTTAACATTCGATTTTAAGTGCTTTTGCACAAAGCACTTTTACTCGTAAAAGCATTTTTTGAGTCAAATTTGCAATATAATGATAAAAAAAAATAAATTGAGATTTTAAAGAATTTTAAGTTATAGTCACATGCATGAACTCAGTTAATAATTTCCTTCGATTGTATGTAACTAGATTACTATTGATAATTTCGTAATGTTCAGTAAATTAACTTAGAGCACCCTAACTTGTGCAAGAAGCATGTTTTGCATTCTATCACATTTAGGACGTGTTTGGCAGACCGGTTAGGATAGTATAAATACAAACAGTAAAATAAAACTTCTATTTGGCAATCAAAAAAGGCAGGATGGGACTGTAAAAAATTACAAGAGAAGCGTATAAGGCCTGTATAAGTCATCCAAAGGGGTACCTTGGGTTAAGGCTGCATAACCATTGTTGGTGTATGCATTCTCTCGCTTCTTTTTTCTAATCTCCTCTATCTCTCTCGTTTCCCTTCTTCTTCTTTGTTTGTCTTCTTCCCTCTCCCTCTCTCTCTCTGTGTTAATCTTCCTTCTTCCCTTCCCTCTTCCAAAATCTCATTTCAACACCAACAAACCAAAATCTCAAACCCATCAAAAATCAAATCAAGAGGAAGAAGCTATTACAAAAAATAAAGGAACAGGACTTGGCTTGCAGAAACGGATCGCCATGGCTTGCATGGAGAAAGAGATCGAACATGGCTTGATCACTGGTTAACAAATTTCAGGAAAAAGATGGCCATTTTTGAGTTTCTTACCTCAAATCATTAGCTGCTAAGCCACCGACACTTGAAATTCATTTTGAAAAAAATAAAAACAGAAGGTGAATAGAAGAAAAGAGGGGGTCTGCAACTTGAGCAAAAAGACGAGAAGAAGAAAGGAAAGCAGGGGGAGAGATAGAGAGAAATATTATAAAACTAATATATTATTTAAATCAAATAAAATTTAATTAAAATAATTAATTGTAAACTTTTGTATACTCATATATATTTAGTTAAATATTCTCCATTTTTCTATAATTAAAAAATTTTAATTTATTCATATTTATTTGTAATTTTAAATATATTAATTTATTTATGCATAAAAATTCAATATTTTATAATTAGTTTAAATTGATGAATTTAATTTTTTTATTAAAATTTATTAAATATATTTTTTAATTATTTTAATTTAATATAAAAAATTTTAATGTAATCCAATTCAATCTTGTACCAAACACAGTATTGGTTAACATTTATCCAATACAATAACAAACCAAATATAGTATACAATTTACTCATTTCCTATGTTATACAATTCAATACAATGCTATCTGTTACAGTAATAATTATACAATACTATGCGGTGCACCAAACGCAACCTTAGATTAATGTCATGGATCGAATGAACAAATGAAAATTTAGCAAGCAAATCTAAGTCAATTCAAAAGAGCTACTCTATTTTTCCTCTATTTTCTCCCTTGCTTACTACGAGTTCCTTGATAAAATCCTACAATTTCACTCAACAAGAGCTACTTATTTACTTAATCCGTAACCAACGCTTGTGTATGACAACATATTTCATCCATATGTCAAGAAGCAAGAATCCGTGCAGTATTCAAGATCAAATATATCAGAGGTGCTTTGAAAAGGTTTATTGAACAAATGTCGAGAAAATTTATTGGCATGTTTGGACTTCAAATTTTACAAATACAGTAAGATGGAAGTGAAAATGAACACTACATTGCTTATGTTTGTTAAAGTTTTTTAGCTATGGTGGTTATTTTCATATATGCTATATGTGTTCATTATATGTGATCTTGAAAGATTCTATTGTTTAATGTAAACATTGGAAAGATTATATGTCAGGACCATGAATGGTTAGGTCATTGCTAGAGAAGTTCAGTAAATCCTTTTGGTTCTTATGAATGGTACAACTGGAATTCAATGAATCAGTTTTGTGGAATTCTTAGGAAAAGATTTTTTAGTCAATTATTTTTATTTTATCCTTGAAAATAATTGATGCCAAAATAGAAAGCTATTTGCTAATAGATGTAGGGTCCGTTTGGGATTGTTGTTTCTGTGGAAATAAGCAGCTTCTATTTTGCTATAAAAACAAATTAGCTTTAAAAAAAAAAAAAGCATTAGGTTGTTTGGTAATAGATGCAAGGCCAATTTGGGATTGTTGCTGCTGTGGAAATAAGCAATTTCTATTTTGCTACAGAAAAAATTAGCTTTAAAAAAAAGCATCAGAGTGTTTGGTAAACCAACTTTTAAAAATTACTTTTCTTTTCAAAAGCAATATAAAGGTAATTGGGATTTCTGTTGCTGTAACTTTTATTATGTGCAAATGACTAAAATAGATATGTATAATATTCATTTATATTATTTAACTGTTTTAAACAAATTTTATATAAGTTTTATATAACTATGATTATAATTAATTTTTAGTTTATGTAAAACATACAGATGTATAACCTATATCTTTAAATTTAATTTAATTGAATATTAAAATGAAATTCCATATTTATTATGAAAATACACATTTATTTACGAAATAATTTAAAATTCATAATATATTTCAATGTATATTATAATTAATAAAAGTATATAAAAATATTTATATGAAATTGATTTTATGAAATTTGAAAAAAGTAAAAAAGGGAAACATAAATTAAAATTGTCGTTGGAAAAAAACACTATAGGTGGCGATCTTAAATTTTTTATTTTTTTCAAATTTCTTAAAATGAATTTAATAAAAAAATAAAAATGAGTAATTAAAAATATTTAATTATTGATTAAGTATATTTAAAAAAAATAAAAAATGAAGGAATTTTATAATATATTTTTCTAATGAGGTTACATATTTCTTAAATCAAAAGCAAAAGCAGGTGGCAAAAAGCACCTGGCTCCCTACTTTTAAGGCTCTTTATAAAAACAACTTCTTTTTTTTTTTTTTTTTACAGTAGCTTCTTTCTAAAGCAGATGGAGAAGCAATCTCAAACAACCAAGGTTGTAATTGCCACAGCAAAAAATTTTTTTTTCACAATAATAGCAATCTTAAATGGCCCGTAATATGGCTAAAATCCTTAGATTAGGTTAGTATAACAATGCAATAAATTAACTGACCCTAACTAGAGCAATATGCGTGACTCGTACTCGTGCGCATTTGGGGACGTCACATTATTAGAACCGATTGAATGAGTAAATGAAAATTTAGAAAACAAAGCTGAGAGGTACAAATAAGCTACTCTGATTTTCTCCTGTGTTATCTTCCTTGTTTTCTACGAGTTTGTCGTTCATGTACTATGCTTTGACACAATGATAATGTTCAGTCTCTTGAGTGGTTGTTTGGTAAGTTCACACATAAGAATTGTGTTTTTGTCAACATACTTACCATTTCTTCAAGTAGCTAATCCATGTAGTATGCAAGAAAGGATATGTCTGTAAGTTATTTGTTAGAATACTCATTGGTTATACATATCTACAAACAAAATGCTATTATTTTAGATTTCTAATTAATCGCTTCATTAGTGTTAAACATGACATGATTGTTAGGGTGGCAGGGATAGAGCCAGCTGATGAACACTTAAATACGTATGATTAATAAGAGCTTAATCCATTATTTTGCACTAATAGTGTCATTAAATTCCTTAATTTAAGCATATTTGTAGTCTTTGTATCATTTCAATTAACTTCATCTTAATTTTAGTTTTTGTTATAGGTTCGGTAAAATGGGCATAACTTTCTATTTATAGGTCAGAATGGTGCAAATCTTGATTTGTTGGAAAGCTGACCAAATTATCTACAAGATCGTATTTCAGAAGCATCATCCAATTTGGGCTCTCAGTGGACGAAAAATAAGCTTGAAGCGAAGCCATCTACAGTTTCAGCCCAGCCTGACCATGCCTCTGTATTTTGACCATATCTCTTGATATACATATCAAATCATATGAATCAAGATGTTATAGAAAGCTAAGAGAAATATTTACAACTTTCATGAAGACATGTGATCAAAATTCTAAATAATTTGGTGTCGAAATCAGTGGTCAAACTCGATGCACATGATGATCCAAATTGTCAATAAGATATTTACAATTGTCTCTTTGTAATTTGATAATTTTGCCCCTGAATGTATCTATAAATAGAGGTGCATTGTATTTTCTCTTTTGCGTTTTGTTCTCTTAATGTTATTAATGAATCATTTTCTTTTTTTGCTTTTTATATTTCTTTCCTGCATAATGTCTTGCTAAATTCTCTTTTGCTAAGGTGAAAAGGTGAAACCCTTGATATGAGAATAAGGATTTTCTAACCCTTAACATGTGCTTAATAATCATAATCTTTTGTTATTTATTTTATATGCTTTATATTTATTTTCTTAATCAATCTTGACACTACTCGTAAAATGGAAGTCTTGATCCATTGTAGACAATCCTCGGCACATCAAATACTTGGATCCTTTCTAAATGTCGTATGGTTCTTCCTTACCGACATAAGTCTAGTTAGGAACCTTGATTTCTTGTAGACATATGGTGATTGGCACATTGGATGCTTGAAACTATTTACAAGAAGTGGTATAAATATTGATAATGAAACAAATATAATTAATATAACTAAAATGGGCTTAAATGACTTACCTTCCGATTGGAACCTCCTTGATGTGTGAATTCCAATTGAGTTATAATTTGATTGTTTATTATTGTTTGATATATCAAGGCCGGATCCCCTAACCTTAGCCTTCGTTGTCATTGTGTTAATTTATCTTACTTTCGTACTTTAATTATTCTTATTTATTGCTTATGAAATTGTTCTTTCATTTGCTATGGTAAGTTTTACCTCCTATTTCCATGGATGGTCTTACCACCTTTTATTTTTGTTTTACATTTGAATGGTCGGTAGTACCGCCTACCATCTTTACTTATATTTATTAACGTTATCTTGTCATTTATTTACATTATTCATATCTTATTCTCTCATTCTATAGTTTCTACCGCTAAATCCCTTTCCTCGTGGATCGACCCCGGTCTTATAGGGTTTATTACTTCGACACTCCTGTACTTAGGAGATAATCTTATTTTAAGATGTACCAAGTTTTTGGCGCCGTTGCCAAGGAAGGTAAAATTTGGTGTGCAAAATTGTAAGTATTCTCTTTTTTCATTCTAGATCTTGATTTTTCTTTGTCGTGTGTTCATCTTTTCTTTTCTTTTCTTTTTCAAATTTGCATGAAAATTAGTATTGCACATCTAGTAGTAGCCTTGTTAGGAAAACATCATCTTCCTTAGAAAACATGATTGACAATCAAGTGAAAAGGTTCACGGATGAAGGGGACAGTCGTGCCTAACAAAATGACCAAAACCAACCAAGAACCCTTAGAGATTACATGAATCTGATAAAGACTAATGCGCCATCTTGTGTAATTTCTCCTCTCGATGCAATCTATTTCAATTTAAAACTGAGTTTTGTTAGACTTTTACCCACCTTGATATGGAGAACCCATATTCACACTTAAAAATCTTTGAAGAGGTGTGTAACTCCTATATTGACCCAAATTGTAGCATAAACACCATAAGATTAAAGCTTTTTCCTTTTTCTTTAAAAGATAAAGCTAGAACATGGCTACAAAATTTGATGTCAAGTTCCATCAGTTCATGGGATGAGATGAAATAACAATTTTTGAAAAAAAAAATTCTTACCCGTAGAACAAATTCTACTAAAAGACTAATCACCACTTTCACTCAAAAACAAGGAAAAACCTTTTACCAATGGTGGGATTGGCATAAAGAATTACTTAACACCTGTCCTCACCATGATTTTGAAACTTGGAGAATAGTTGCACACTTCTATGAAGGGTTAACACCTCAAGATAGGCAACTAGTGGAGCTAATATGTAACAGACAATTTGGAGATAAAGTCCCTGATGAAGCAATTAACTACCTAGATTTATTAGGAGACAAAGCCTAAAATTGGGATACTGCTGGCACCTATGAGGTACCAAGCAAAGCCCTACCCTCGACATCCAATAGAGGCATATATAACCTTTGGGAAGACCATGACCTTCAAGCCAAATATGAATCCCTAGCTAGAAAAGTTGAGGCTTTAGAAATGAAAATGAGTAGTCAATTGAAATCTATTCAAGAAATTACGTATCACATTTGTAATGATAATGACCATCCTACTGATGAGTGCCCAACTTTGCCTGCCTTTAGGAAATGTCTCCATGAACAAGCCAATGCCTTGAACACTTTCAAAAGGCCAAATCACAATCCATACTCATAAACCTACAATCTTGGTTGGAGAAATCATCCAAATTTTAGTTGAAAAAATGACAATCATGCACAATCTTCACAATTCCCTTTTCACACATAGCAAAATTTTCAAAATTCTCGTGGTCATGCATATGCTCCTTCTCCTATGAAGGACCTTGAAGAAACATTGCATTCATTCATTACAAAGTAAGAGACTTTCAATAGTCAAATTGCTCAAACATTACCAAATTTGTCAAACACTCTTGCGAAATTTGCATCCACATTTAGCATTAAAAAAAAAGAAAAATTTCCTTCTCAAACATTACAAAACCCCAAAGATCAATCTGACTAAAATGCAGGGAGTTCAAGTAACCATTATATGGACCAAGCTAAATCAGTCATGACCCTTCGCAATGGTAAGGTTGTAGAAAAACACATTCCTAAACCTTATGAGAAAGAAGATGAATCCATCTCTAAGGATAAGGAAGAGGTTACTAAACTAACACCAAGTGAAAAAGGAACCAAATCCCCACATGTGCCTCCATTTTCTCAAGCATTAGCTACACAAAAGAAGCCAACTCATAATTCTGAAGTCTTTAAAATTTTCAAACAAGTAAAGATCAACATTCCCTTGTTAGATGTGATCAAACAGATACCTTCTTATGCAAAATTTTGGAAAGATTTGTGCACTGTGAAAAGAAAATTGAATGTGAAAAAGAAGGCCTTTTAGGCCAAACAAGCAAGTGTTATTCTTCAAAACAATAATACAGTGAAATATAAGGACTTAGGTTGTCCTACAATTTCATGTATTATTGGAGATCATAAAATTGAACAAGATTTACTTGATCTTAGTGCTAGTGTGAATTTGTTTCCATACTCAGTTTTTCAAAAACTCAATCTAGGTGAGTTCAAACCGACTTCTGTCACTCTTTTGCTTGCTGATAGATCAATTAAAGTGCCAAGAGGAGTAGTAGGATATGTGTTAGTTTAAGTCAATAAATTCATTTACCTGATGGATTTTATCGTCTTGGATACACAACCAGTGGAAGTATGTAATTCACTTCCTGTCATTTTAAGGCATCCATTTCTAGCTACCTCTAATGCTTTGATTAATTGCACGAATGGAGTCATGAAGCTATCATTCGGAAACATGACATTGGAACTTAATGTTTTTAATATGTACAAACAACCACATGACGAAGATGATGAAATTGAGGAGGCTAATATGATTGAAACTATTGTGGAAGACCACATCCAAAAAGGGAGTTCTTCTGACCCTTTGGAAACCTGTTTAGTCAATTCACTATAATCAAGTATCGAACTAGAGTTTGATCTTTATGATACATGTTCTTTACTGGATTATGCACAGGTGATGGAAAGACTCAAAACCGTGATTCAAAGAATTGGGGCAAATGAATGAAAGCAAGGAAGAGGAAGGTCCCAAGTTAAAACTGAAACCCTTACCTGAAGGACTAAAATACGCATATCTTGGAGAGAATCAGACATATCTGGTGATAATTTCTTCATCCCTCACAAGCGAGCAACAAGGTAAATTGATAAAAGTGCTTAAAAGGCATAAAAATGCAATCGGGTGGACTTTAAAAGACATAAAAGGCATTAACCCTTTGATTTGTACACATAGAATACATTTACAAGAAAATGTCAAAACATCCCAACAACCTCAAAGGAGATTAAATCCCCACATGAAAGAGGTCATTAGGGTTGAAGTTCTCAAACTACTTGATGTGAGAATTATCTACCCTATTTCTGATAGTAAGTGGGTAAGCCCTACACAAGTGGTACCTAAGAAATCTGGCATTGCAGTAGTCAAAAATGAAAAGGGTGAATCATTACCAACTCGAGTCTCGTCGAGTTGGAGGATGTGCATTGATTATAGAAAATTAAATGCTATTACCAGAAAAGACCATTTTTCCTTACCATTCCTTGACCAAATTCTAGAAAAAGTAGCAGGGCACTCCTACTATTGCTTTCTTGATGGATACTCAGGCTATTATCAAATTCTCATTGCACTTGAAGACCAAGAAAAGACCACATTCACGTGCCCTTTTGGCACTTTTGCACTTAGAAGGATGCCTTTTGGACTTTGTAACGGCCCAACTACTTTTCAAAGATGCAAGTTAAGCATTTTCAGTGACGTGGTTGAGCATTGTTTAGAAGTTTACATTGATGATTTAACTGTCTTTGGAAACTCTTTTGATAATTGTCTAAAAAACTTAGAAAAAGTCCTAAAGAAGTGTGAAGAAAAATGTCTTATTTTTGGGAAAAATATCATTATATGGTTACTTTGGGAATTGTCTTAGGTCATGTGGTGTCTTCCAAGGGAATTGAACTGGACAAAGTAAAAGTGGAATTAATTTATCATTTGCCTCCACCAAAAACAGTCAAAGAGGTCTGTTCATTCTTAGGGCATGCTGGATTTTATTAGAGGTTCATAAGAAATTTTAGTGTTATATCCAAACCTCTTTGTAACCTCTTAGTAAAAGACACTTCTTTTGAATGGACTTAAGAATGTCAAAATGCTTTTGATAAGTTTAATAGACTTTTAACAACTGCTCCAATTTTGCAATCTTCTGATTGGTCCTTGCCTTTTGAATTGATGTGTGATGCGAGTGACTATGCTGTTGGTTCTGCCTTTGGACAAAGAAGAGAAGATAAGCCTTATGTAATATACTATGCAAGTAGAACTTTAAATGATGCACAAATGAATTACACAACAACTGAAAAAGAACTGCTTGCAGTAGTATTCGCATTGGACAAATTTTGATCTTATTTAATTGGTTCTCCAACGATTGTTTACACTAACCATGTAGCTGTAAGATATTTAATGTCTAAACAGGATGCAAAACCTAGATTGATATGGTGGATCTTATTGCTCTAAGAATTTAACATTATAATAAAGGATAAGAAAGGAGCCGAAAATGTCGTTGCAGACTATCTGTCAAGATGAACAATAGAGACATAAATTGAAACTTCTCCTATCAATGACTCTTTTCCTGATGAATTTTTATTCTCCATTACTGTAGTACCTTGGTTTGCTAACATTGTAAATTTTCTTACAACAGGAGAAATGCCACTTTATTAGAATGCTCAAGACAAAAGAAAGTTTTTTATTGAAGTGAAACATTTTTATTGGGATAATCCATATCTGTTCAAATATTATCCGGACCAAATAATTGGAAGATGCATACCCGACAATGAGGTAAGTAGTGTCATTAATTTTTGTCATTCCGAAGCATGTGGAGGACACTTTTCATCTAAAAAAACAACTACTAAAATCTTGTAATGTGAATTTTATTGGCCCACCTTATTTAAAGATGTACATGCATTTTGCAAAACTTGTGAAAATTGTAAAAAATTGGGATCCATTTCAAAACGAAACATGATGCCTTTGAATGCCATTCTTTTTGTTGAAATCTTTGACTATTGTGTTATTGATTTTATGGGACCTTTTCCATCATCATTTGGTTTTGTGTACATTCTTGTTGCAGTAGAATGTATTTCAAAATGGGTCAAGGCAATTCCATGTCGAAACAATGATCACAAAACAGTTATTAAATTCTTGAAAGAGAATATGTTGTGTAGATTTGGAATTCCTCAAGCCATTATTAGTGATGGGGGTACACATTTTTGTAACAAACCATTTGAAACTCTAATGAAGAAATATGGAATAACCCATAAAGTTTCTACACTTTATCACCCGCAAACAAGTAGACAAACTGAATTAGCTAATAGGGAGATAAAACATATCTTAGAAAAAACGGTTAACCCAAACCGTCAAGATTGGTCTTGAAGACTTAATGATGCATTTTGGGCTTATCGAACTGCTTTCAAAACATCATTGGGAATGTCTCCTTATAGATTAGTTTATGGAAAACATTGTCACTTGCCTATGGAAATTGAGCATAAAGCTTATTGGGCCATTAAAATATTTAACACAAATCTCGATGATGCTTGCAAGTTACGTAAACTCCAACTGAGTGAAATTGAAGAAATCAAGAATGATGCTTATGAAAATTCTAAAATCTATAAAGAAAAAATAAAGGTTTTTCATGACAAATCCATTGTTAGAAAATCTTTTGAATCTTCACAAAAACTTCTTTTGTATGATTCAAGATTGCATTTGTTTCCTGGCAAACTTCGGTCTCGTTATACTGGGCCTTTCATCGTTAAAAATGTTTTCTCTCATGGAGCTGTTGAAATTGAGAACCCAAAGAATGGTAATGTTTTTAAAGTTAATGGACAACGGTTAAAACTATTCTTTGAAAATTTTGATCAAAATGAAGAGTCCATTGCTTTAATTGATCCTTTTTAAGGATTGATTTATCTCAGTCAAGTGGAGGATACAGTACTCCGTGACTTTTAAAGTTAGTTTTTCAGTTCCCTAAAAACTGTTGCTCACCTCGCATTCATATTCTTTTCTTCTCTCTCATTTTCTTCACATAGATACCATTCTCCTGAATTTGGACATATGTTTTCCCTCTCTTCCTCAAAATGATACGCAAGGGTATTCCTGCTGATTTAAGATGGTTAATTTAAGCCAAGTTTTGATTTTCTTATGAATTTTCAGATAATTTAATTTCTCACATGCCAGGTTTTGGAAAAAGCTCTTACGCCAAAAAGCGAAGAGCGAAAAAGTTACAAGTTTGTCATAAATGTGCAAGATGGACTTGTAACCAGCGTTGCCGCTCCTTGGGATAATTGTCTAACAATCAAGAGGATAAGCTACAATTCATCAAGAATGGATTGAGTAGGGAGTCTTTGGATAATATTCAATTAACTCTTGAGAGGCATTCTTGTGGAATTGTGCAGCGTGAAATTTTGAAATTATGCACACAATTTCGAGAAGAGCAAGAATGTTATAGCCTCGAGAATCTAACTCAAAACGACCATGTTTGCTAGTTTATAATAAACTTGGATGGGAAGCATATGTCGTTTCTGGACATAAAACCAGAGGAATATGTGAGCTACAGTAACAACTACCTATATATATGCATGCGTGCTATCATTTTTGAATTTTTATGTCCTACAACTATCATTTTTGAATTTTTATCTCTATCCTTCGATTGACTTATACATTTATGGTGTCTTATTTTTGTCATTTTTTTGAATTTCTATACTTTATTGTCAAACTTTTTCAACAAACAACCAAGCTACCTATATAAATGTCACATTAGAATACCTTTTTTGCACTCTATAAATACGACATCCCTTATTCTTCACTTCTCATATATAGTTAGAGAGTTGCATACACGTGGAGGGAACCTCAAAACATCGAATTCAAAAGATATGTGTATTTTGTGGATCTCGACCAGGAAAAAGTGAAGAATTTGTAACAGTAGCAAATTATCTTGGTAGGCTATTAGTCGAAAGAAAGATTCATGTGGTTTATGGGGGAGTTAAACTAGGGTTAATGGGTTGTGTGTCAACAATTACACTCGTAGGAGGCAGTCAAGTTTTATGTGTTATTCCTAAAGCTTTGGTTGTAGAAAGCATCATTGAAAAAATGGTTAGGAAGGAGTTACAGGTCTCCTATATGCATGAACGCATGGCATATATGCTTATCAATTCGGATGCCTTTATTGTTTTACCAGGTGGCTTTGGTGCTCTCGAAGGAATTTTTCAAATTGCCTCTTGGGCCCAACTGAATCTCCATAAAAAACCCATAGGTTTGTTGAATGTTAAAAATTTCTTTGATCCTTTGATACGTTTTGTTGACGGAGATGTAGAACAAAATTTTATCCCTTATTCGGTGCGACAGATCCTTGTTTCTGCCACTACTACTAGTGAATTACTTGACAAATTAATTGGTCAGGGGGACAAAACAAAAAGTACAAATTGGATCTAAATCTTCGTTTGTAATTTTTCTTGTCTTTTATTTTATTTGTAGCATTTTATTTTACGTGTCTTTCAGGTCGTCTCTTTTGAATAACTGAAGCTTCAGGTAATGTTTCCCATACTTTATCTCTCTATATTTAAACATTGAGGATAATGTTTCATTTGGATGGGGGGTAAAGATAGTAGACATTAATGTGTCTTATATTTTCTTTTTTTCTCCCAAAAAAAAAGTTAGTAATTAGATTTAGAGTGTAGTGTAAGCAGTTCAAATCCTTTTGAGACGCATTATGGGTTAGGAATGACGGAGTAAAGAGGGCCATTTTGAACTCTTGAAATCAATTCTAATTAATCTATCATTTTGATTTGATATTGCACTTTTAAATACTCATTTTAGCTAACTGGATATTATTTAGTTTTGATTTTTGAATTTTATAACGAGGTTGTCTTATTCACTTCACTTTGAATTATTCAAATCTATGAACTCTCACAACTTTGTCAATTAATAAATTGTTTGCTCATCTACTCATGAAGCAAGTATTCATGACCTTTCTTCACATACACACATACCTTGATGCATGATTGTGGGTTGCAAAATGAAATGTTGCAATATTTGAGTTCTTTTGTTTTGTTTAGGATAACAACCAAAGGAAGGGGAAAATATTTAAAAAAACGAAGAAAAAAAGTGAAAAAAAAAAGGAAAAGCAATTGTGGATAAGTTTGGTCCCGTAGCCTCCTTAATTCGATCAATTAAGTCCAAGGGGTGCCTCAACACCTAATACCTTAAGACCAACTGGTTTGGAAGCTATTGGCCTAAAGCTCGTTACATGCATTAAGGAGAAAGCTTAAGAGGATTGAACATTGCACTATCCACAAGTTTCTAAGTAAAAATAAAGCATCGACAACCCTAGTTGTTAAGCTCGTAGGGGTGTATTAACACCTAATGCCCTAAGGCCAACTGGTCTGGGAGTCATTAGCCTAAGGCTCGCTACATGGGGTAAAGATGCATTGTTTCAAATATATATATATATATATATATATATATATATATAATGATGAATGAATGTCCCTGCCTAGGGATGTTAGCCTTAACAATTATTAGAACCAATATGACTTCTTTCTAAAAAGCCCCATAGTCATGCGTCGACTGAGCATAGAAAGAAGGTTTATTAATATCTTGACTGAAGGGTACATGAGTCTTTAAAAGAAAACGGTTGAGAGTTTGTTTATTTGGATAGAACCAAGAAAATTGCAATAATGGCCACCTTGGATGTAAAATTCTATAAATCACTTCTAAATAATAACGCTTTAATTGCAAGGGACTAGCAATAAGCTGTTGGAGGCTGTGATGAACAATTAAATGTGTATGATTAATAAGAGCTTAATCTATTATTTTGCACTAATAGTGTCATTAAATTTATCAACTTTAGTATATTTGTAGTCTTTGCATAATTTTGGTTTTTGCTATAGGTTCGGTAAAATGTGTATAACTTTCTATTTATAGATCAGAATGGTGTAGATCTTGATTTGTTAGAAAGCTAATTAAATTATCTACAAGATCGTATATCATAAGAATCATCAAATTTAGGCTCTTAGTGGACCAAAAATGGGCTTGAAGTGAACTCATCTACAGTTTCGGTCTAGCCTGACCATACCTCTGTATTTTGATCATATCTCTTGATATACGCATCCAAATCGTATGAATCAAGATGTTATAGAAATTTGAGAGAAATATCTACAACTATCATGAAGACATGTGATCAAAATTTTAAATAATTCGGTGTCAAAATCGATGGTCAAATTCGGTGCACATGATGATCCAAATTGTCAACAAGATATTTTACAATTGTCCCTTCGTAATTTGATAATTTTGCCCCTAAATATTTCTACAAATAGAGGTGCATTGGGACTTATTAAGGTATCTTGGCTTTGGCTGTGATCTCTTATTATGTTTTCTCTTTTGTGTTTTGTTCTCTTAATGTTATCAATGAATCATTTTCTTTTTTTTTTTTTTTTGCAATTTATATTTCTTTCTTGTATAATGTTTTGCTAAATTCTCTTTTGCTAAGGTGAAAATGTGAAACCTTTGATATGAGAATAAGGATTTTCTAACCCTTGGCATGTGCTTAATAATCATAATCTTTTGTTATTTATTTTATATGTTTTATATTTATTTTCTTAATCAATCTTAACACCGCTCATAAAGTGGAGGTCTTGATCCATTATAGGCAATCCTTGGCACATCAAATGCTTGGATTCTTTCTAGATGTCGTATGGTTCTTCCTTACCGATATAAGTCTAGTTAGGAACTTTGATTTGTTGTAGACATATAGTAATTGGCATATTGGATGCTTGAACCCATTTACAAGAAGTGGTATAAATATTGGTAATAAAACAAATATAATTCATATAACTAAAATGGGCTTAAATGACATACCTTCTGATTGGAACCTCCTTCATGTGTGGATTCCAATTGAGTTATAATTGGGTTGTTTATCCTCATTTGATATATCAAGGGCAGATCCCCTAACCTTAGCCTTCGTTGTCATCGTGTTAATTTATCTTACTTTTGTACTTTAATTATTCTTATTTATTGCTTATGAAATTGTTCTTTCATTTGCTATTGTAAGTTTTACCTCCTATTTCCATGTATGGTCTTAACACCTTTTATTATTATTATTATTATTTTACATTTGAATGGTCGGTAGTACCTTCTAACATCTTTACTTATATTTGTTTAATATTATCTTGTCATTTATTTACATTATTCATATCTTATTCTCTCGTTATATAGCTTCTATCACTAAATCCCCTTCCTCGTGGATCGACCCCTGTCTTAGTAGGTTTATTACTTTGACACTCCTATACTTGGGAGTTAATCCTATTTTAGGATATGTCACCAGCATAGGCCCAGCAGGGGCTAAAGAAAAAAAAAGTAAATTATTTTTTTCAATTATTAAAAATATATATTGTTATAAATATATATATGTATATATATTTCTATTTACATCTTATTTATTAAACAAATTTTTTGATATATTTTCTCCATCATCACTCATTAATTTGTTTTGTCTCTATTATTTTTATTTTTATTTTTAAAAAGATAAGATCCTTTTGGATTAATAAGTTTAAAATTTTATTTAATTGTATTATTAATTATTTTATTTTATCATTTCTCTTGTAATTAGAACTTAAAATTGATATGATATATATTAATTTACACCCCAAATAATGTTGACTAAAACAATTATATTTTATTTATATTATTTTATTTTATTTTCTTTTATTATTGTTCAATTTTACCCCCTCTAGAAATAATTTCTAGCTCCTTCCCTAGAGGGTGGTATTAGTTTAATCTTGTTTTCCCAAAAACTGATGATCCGTTTCTACTCTCTGTTTATTAGTTTGCTTAAATTAAGATTAAAGGAAATGAATCTCGTTTAAACTTCCCAGATTATTTGCATTTTGATCATATGAATCTTGATTAGATAATATATGATATATGACTTGCAATACCTTATGGAAGACTATGGGTTTCAAGTAGAATGGATGGATGATTTCACTCCAGTGGTATGCATTATAATAAGCCTCAAAACATTCCGCAGATTTTCTCCTAAAAGCTCTTGTCAGATGCTAGCGCCAAGTTGATTGCCTTTGTACTTTCATATCACTTGTGTTCAACTCAACAAAAAAAAAAAAAATTGATGCTTTTATGATGCCCTTGTGATACTCTATACATATTTATCCTATCTAAAACAAAATTCCTAATAGATTCAATATATCTGACATAGGCAAGAAGAATAAATTAAGTAAATCAAAGAGGGTAACTATTTTTTAAATGCCCGATGACCATTTTGTCATATTTTGTAGTTTGGTTGTCTACGTTTGTGTCTTAATAAAAAAACTAATACCTTTCCTCTATTTGCTTGCTTCCCTCATCTTACAAACTATTAAAGGATAATGGAGAATTCTGGTGAAGAACAATTTGAGAGTGTTAACAAAGTATTTAAAGTGATTGATGAAAAATACATGAGAAGGAGAAGAATTGGTGTGCACAAGGAAATGATGGGATTGTCAAAATGGTAAAGCCTTTATGATTGTCGGATTTCTATGAAGGGTAATCATTATTTTTGTTTACTAGACAGCATTACCAAAGTTGAGAAATGATCTTGTTTTTATTGTGGTCTAATTCTGTTTTAATTTTCAATATTGTAATTTAATGCTATCGTAGAAGGGTGTGTTTGATCTCTTACTAAATTAAGTCATCTTTGCAACTAATTAGGCAGATATTTGCAACTAATCAATAAATCCTGTTCTATATCTCTGTATGCTTCATATCGCAGAAAAATTAATTTATCTGCCTGCCTGATAAAAAAAAAAAAGAAGGTCTTCCACTTCCACGTAGGTCTTGTGCACTGTCTCATCTGTGGTATAGGGCTTTTTGTGCATTTTTGGTTCATTGTAACGAGCTATAATTTTATCATTGCCTTTTAAACTCTTCCCAAATAGTGTCTGTTATGCATTCTTACTCCAATAAACTTATGTTGGCCTGGTTTTGCATAGGTTTAGACAGCTAAAATATGCCGAGTAATGAAGTGGATTGGAGGGTTATGTTTCAAAAGTTAAATACTAGAAGCCACTTGGAAATAGGCTTCAAAAGTAGTCCGCTTTTGAGCTAATCTTTAGAAGCACTTTTTGTTAAGCTTCATTGTAATAAAGGACATTGATTAACTTGGAAATCCTTTCCAGGCTAATTGATTTATTTCTCATATGATTCAAATTATATAATTTTCTCACTATTGCTTGTGAATGGTTTGATGTCCACATAATAAAACTATCTTTCAAGATGCAAGAATGCTTTTTCGTGGATTTTAATGAAGGTTTAGTGTTCACCTTTTAACCGATGTGAAGAAGCTTGAAATCACTTCAAATTTTGCATATAAAGTCAACTGGAAATAAACAAATGCCAAGAATGACATTGTAGACTCTTGACAGACTTTGTTTATGTTGAGAAATTCGAGCACTATTTGCGGAAGTTTTTATCCCAGATCTTAACAAAATTATGATGAAACAACAAGCAAGAAAATCAAACAAGAAAAATAGAAAAGACAAGTGACGCCATATTTATAATGGTTTAGCCAATTATGCCTACGTCCTCTTTGGCGATCTCAGCAATAGCTTTATTACAATTAACAAAAAAAGAATAATTACAAGAAAACGAGCAACAATTGCAAGGATTTCAAACTTTATAGTCTTCAATGCATATACTCTGAGATAATCACTAATCTATGATATATGCTTCCAATGAAAGATTAACCAAGAAGAACTCACCAAGCACCAAATCTTGAACACAATTATCTCTCTAACACAACACTCCAAGATAACCAACAATCCATAGTGTTTGTTTCCAGGAGATGCCAAACTGCGGACTTTCAACATCACTCCCATACATTGCCAACCTTCTTTCTTCCAAGGTATCTGAAACATTTTCTCTCTCTTCTCTTCTCGTAGTATTATTCATTTATATGAACAATGCTCTTATATAGGCCTTGGAGATTCTTTCCTATTCTAACCATAATTCCTAAACTAGAAGTATAATTAAAACTCTTCCTATTTTAGTTTTCTTATCAAACTATGAGTATCAAAGATTATTCTCTTAAAACAAATTACAATCAAACTTAGCTTACTAATTTGATACATATTCCAATTTATTTTAATTCTAATCTAGAAACAAATCTTTTATTTCCTAATATTCTAACAAGACAAAACCACAAAATAACTATCTCCACTTTGATTTTGTCTTCAACCATGTTGATTCCACGTTAAAAAAAGATTCTAAGTTCACAATGTTGTGCAAGCGCACAATTGCTTTTGCACAGGAGCACAAACTTTCAACCTGAAGCGTCTCTTCTTTCCTTCTCCTCTCTAGTTGTTGCTCTCCACCAACCCCTTAGGTCGTAACCCACCTTGCGCAAGAGCTCAACCAAGTATAATATGATTTCGAACTATTCTTCCTTCCTTATCCTTTCCAATTGTTACTCTCCACTAGCTCCTCAGGGCATTAAGTGCATTTGATTTGGATCAAGTCCAAGCAATGCTTGAACTTGCTAACTATCCTATCAAACCATTCTAGTGCCTTTTTCATACATCCCTTTTTGTCGTGCTTCATTTATTCCACAAGTCTTTGGACCATGAACAGATTTATTTGTCAAGGACTCCACCTTAAGCTCAAATTGTTTTCTCTCATTACTAGCATTGAATGCTTCCTCATTCTCAATTAGAGAATATAGACCATTTTCCAGTTTACCCTTCATAATAGTCACTACATCCTTAATAATTTCCATATAGCCATTTTCTATCTTGACTACATATCTTAGATTATCAAGCATACGAAGAGAAATTAAATTCCTTCTCAACTCAGGGACATACCTCACATTATTGAGGACACGATTAAAGCCATCAAACATCTTGACTTTGATTGAGCGAACCCCAACTATCTTAGAAGCCTTGTTGTTACCAAGAAGAACAGTCCCTCCATCTTATCGTCAAAGGATTGAAACCATCCTTTATGTGGACATATGTGGAATGAACAAGCGAAATCAAGAATCCATTCCTTTTGGCCTTCAATTAATGAACGTAACAAAACCTCACCAAATTTATATTCTCCAAAAGCCATAGGAACATCTCCATGCTTAGACTTCTTGTCTCCTTAATGCTTCAACTACTTTGGACACTCTTTCCAAAAATACCCCAAGTCTTTACAATGATGTAACCTCACCTTTGGCTTATCAAACTTCTTAGATGACGATCGATACTTACTCTTATTGTCTTTGACCGTTAGTGCTTCATTGCTACTCCCAGTACTCAATATGTTCTTTTCAACCCTTGAGTCTATCTCCTTGGACATAATTATAGGTTTCAATTCTTCCATGGTTAGGGAATCACGACCATACCAGAAGGTATCTCCTAGTTGACTGTATGTCATTGGTAAAGAATTCAGCAAGATGACAGCTTGATTTTCCTCATTGATCTTTCCATCAATGCTTTTTAGATCAATGACTATTCCATTGAAATCATCAGTATTCTCATCTATGCTCTTTTCTTCTTGCATCTTGAACCCAAATAGCTTCACCTTCAAATATATTCAGTTTGTTAGAGATTTCATCATATATAGACTCTCTAACTTCAACCAAATCCCGGCTGCAATTGTCTCCTTCAAAAGTTATCTTAACACATTGTCACTCGGATGTAGAACAACTATATGTTATCTCTAACATCTCTTGTTTTTCCTTTTCAGTCAACATAGCTAGTAGTTTACTCTCACTGCCTAAGGCCTAGGCCTTCTTCTATTGAACCAACATGGCTTTCATCCTTCTACGCAAAATATTGAAATCACCCTTGCCATTATACCGTTCCATCTTAAATTTTGTTGTAGCCATCTTAGATTCAAGAATTCAAGCTCTAATACCAGTTGTTGAGAAATTTTAACACTATTTGTGGAAGCGTTCTATCTAAGATCTTAACAAAATTATGATGAAACAAAGAGCAAGAAAATCAAACAAGAAAAATGGACAAGACAATTGACACCATACTTATAATGGTTCGACCAATTAAGCCTACAGTCACTTTAGAAATTTCAACAGTAGCTTATTCTAATCAACAAAAACGAAGAATTACAAGAATACGAGTAGCAATTATAAGGATTTCAAACCTTACAGCCTTCCATATATATATCCCAAGATAATCACCATTATATGATATATGCTTCCAATGAAAGACCAACCAAGAAGAACTCACTGGGCATCAAATCTCTAACATGATTATCTCTCAAACAATACCTCAAGATAACCAACAATCTATGGTGTTTGTTTCCAAGAAATGCCAAATCGTGGACCTTCAAGATCACTCCTATACGTTGCCAACCTTCTTTCTTCCAAGGTGTCTAAAACGTTTTCTCTCTCTTCTCTTGTTGTAGTATTTTTCACTCATTTGAACAAGGCTCTTATATAGGCCTTTGAGTTTCTTTCCCATTCTAACCATGATTCTTATACTAGAAGTATAATCAAAACTATTCCTATTTTAGTTTTCTTGTCAAACTATGAGTATCCAAGATTAATAAATTACAATCAAACTTAACTTCATAGTTTGATAAGTATTCCAATTTGTTTTAATTTTAATCTAGAAACAAATCCTATATTGCCTAATATTCTAACGAAGACAAAGCCACAAAATAATAGTTTAACTGTACATCAATCTTGTGGTAGAAAACTTGTGTGTCTCCCTGATGATCCATATGCATACGCATATCTACAAGCCAATTGCGTGTAAAATTTCTTATTAGATGTGGGAGAGAAACAATTTTTTCAAGTTTTAAGACTAATGATTATCAAGGCGTTTGCATCTACACTTTTGGAACAAAACCTGAGGGTTACTTGTATTGGTTAATTATCCTCTAGTTAATTATAAATGACTTATTTGATCTCTGTATGCATGGTATGGTTAATTAATTGATGATTACGTATATGGATTCACATTTGTGGCCTTTGTTTAGGCCATATATTGTAGCATTTTAACATGGTTAGGCAATGTTGCAAATTGACAATACTCTCAATCTCAATTACTAATTTGAAATTAAGAGGTGCTTATATGCAATACAACATGTCAATCAAGCAATAAAGGCGCAACATCACATGGCAATCTAAACCTGAATTCTAAACCCATGCCATCTTCAAAGAAATTGTATATGCAGGTAAATTTAACCTATACTTCAAATTTGGTAGCACGTTCTTTGCATGTTTTGAATTAAGAATTTGCTATTTGAAGGGTATATGTTTTAATATGATACATTTTTCTAGACAAGTCTTGAATCGTTTAAGGGAAAAAAAATTCAGAGTTGTCGATAGATAATGCGATGTAAGCTCACGGAGTAGTTAGCGGACAGACCATGTTAGAGTTCGGGTGACATCTATTAACTTAGTTTGCATAAATAATAAATAAAACAATGTATACCAAATTAAATCTCAAACACTCCAAGTGTTTGGATATCTTATAATCAAATTAAACCAGGTGTAAGAAACTATTTATAAATTATGATTTTTACTTCAATTTTCATAGTCATTCTCATTTATTTAGGCAAAAGGGAAAAAAAAAAAGTTGTTGCCGACACAATTTTATTTTATGCTTTGAATTCAAAAGTAAGGTATGGCCCATCGTCCACTTGGCTCCTAACTGTTCAGTAGTAGTCACATTATTTTTTATATTGGAATATCTAAAGACTAATAATAACAACAAAAAGACTTACAAAATTATTTTTTTTAATTGGATTTCATAACCAACAGCAACAGTCCCCAGTGAAGTTCAATTTAATTTAACCAAATTCAATTATGTTTAGTGTGTTATATCCAATTTAGGGAAATCAAACAAAAATTTTTAGAATTTCCCTCGAAGCCTACCAAAACATCTAAAATCAAAATTTGTCTGGACTTGCAATGGGCAAAAACCCAGAGAACCTTAGTTTTGGTTGAAATAACACTTTCCCTCCAAGCTTTCATTTAGAAACATTAACACCCCTACTTTTTGATAGACATTAGGAGATCTATTAATTGACTGCAAATCTTCTATATAAAGACAATTTTTTCCTTACTTATTTTAATTAAAAACATTATAATAATTTGTTTTATATAAAAATTAAAAAAAATACTTGCGACTTCAAACTGAATAAAAAAGTAATAAAAAATTGCAACTCTAATGACCAATTTCAACATCAATAACCATTGCTATGGCAACAACTCTAACCATCATCACTGACACTGTTAACTTCATGACCCCTCCATCTCTACCCAGCCATCATCACTACCCCGTACACAGAATGAACAAATCCAACCAAACCAAACAACTAAATTCAATCCCTCAACATTGTCATTGCCACCACCATCACCACCCCCAACCATCATCACTATTCATAACAACATTGCCAGCAACTACATTTTTGGCAGCTGTGTTCCTAGCACTATTTGTTTTGACCTTTTTTTCAATAACTCTCTTTTTCCTACACGTATCTGATCCCCATTTACGAAATTATTCTTCTCTACCAAAGCAACTGTAGTTTGTAATCTGACATCAAGGCTTCCTGGTAGCTCCTCCACTCACACCACTTCTCTAAGAACCTTAGCAAATAGATTTTATAATTTGACATTAGGTGTCACCCCCCATACCTTAAGAGTATAGAATGTAACTCTAAACATTCATACATAACAATAAATGGGAAACTATGGCCATCAAATTATTATTAACCTTCAAAAAATACAATGTAGAGTTCCCATATTGTCAACCATCGTGTCATCTTATATACATTAATGACCAAAAAGAATAAAAAAGAATGATTGACACACATAAAATTGGGGATGTGTAGCGGTCCAACAGTTGCCAAGGGAGCTCCGTCTTTGTTATGCCAAAAGTCCTCATAACATCAAGAAATTTATCGCTCACCTAAGGCACACAAAAGATTAGTGAGTATAAAACTCAGTAAGCAGTTAGACATACACAATAATAACACATTATGCAAAGAAACTAATGATAAACCATGATATACAACTCGTTTCTTGATTCACAAATAACTATTTTCTTTACTCTCAAGCTAAGCCAACAAAGTACAGAAATAAGGGTTGCACTCATAGTCGTGCCAAGTCTTTATCCTAAGCAGAATTTTTAACAAAAGGGTTGGCCCTCCTGCGCCATTCATATTGCCCTCTGGGGCCAACTTTCTGCCTCAGCTTAGACTACACATGGAGCTTGTGCTCCTGCACACGCAGCATGGCGCTCCAACACGAGTTCTCTGCCTACCCATTATACTTAAGCCATTTACTCAACTCATATTTCACACAAATCTCATTACACACATCTTAAACACCTTTATAACATAACTTTAGGACACCACACTTTCACTCATGGCAGGACTTATCATTTGGCACATTCAAAATATGTCATTCGTTACATATCATCATCAATGACATGTATTTTTGCTATTCATTTTGAGGAGTATACCACCTGTCACGTATCGCCTTCAATGGTATATTTGAGTGGCCTAGTTAGCTGTTACGTATCGCCGTCAGTGACAAATGTTTTCATTAATTTTCTTTTTGGGGGTATTCCATCGGTTACATATCGCTGTCAATGGCATATCCCAAGGCCACTAGTCACCGGTTACGCACCACCGTCAGTGACATATTTTTCACCATTCAATTTTAAGGAACATACCATCCATTACGTATCGTCGTCGATGATATATTTAGTGGCCATAGTCACCCATTACGTATCACTGTCAGTAACATATATTGTCATTAATCAATTTTAGGAAACATGTCATCCGTTATGCATTGTCGTTGATGACATATTCTATTGGCCACTAGTCAGCCATTAAATATCGCCGTCAATAACTTAAAAAACACATATATGTTCACACACCATAATCACATGTTTACCTACCACATAAAGAAATGATGTGTCCTAAAGCATTAGGCATGAATTCCACTTTTTACATACGCATATAATTTCATTATAAAACGTTATTCATGCCTTCCCACACCAAGATTCACATACACATGGTCACATTCAAGTCAATTACTTTATCTCACAATCATTAAATTTAAGCAAAACATAGCTCACATTGTGAAACCAACATATCTCTTGATTCAACTATGAATCCTAATCATGCCATTATACATCGAGGTCCATATGTTCATGGTCACATTTTGATTTCCATCCATAATATATTCATAGCATTTCCAATTAACTTATCCCACACACATGCATAAACGTAAGAAACCAAATACATTTCATAAATAAAAAAGAGATCTATTGTGTCATCAAAAAAGGGTTTAGCTTACTTAATTAACTTCACCACTTGATCCTGATTTCCACCTCTTTTTTGCCTAGATCATCCTTTTTCCTCTTCAATTTTTTGTGAATTAGGGAGAGGAATGAGAGTTGGGGGTGATGGGGTATGGAAGCAAATGAATGCTCTAGAGATTTCAAGCCCCCTCTCTTTATATAAGAAACACATTTGCACGATTTCAATTGCCATTCCTTAATTTTTCAATTCCATCCTCTCTCATTTAATTTATTACCATACTACTTAGACACACACATACATAAATACATGTACATTATAAACACCTTAAAATTATAGCTACTTACAAAATTTGGGCTGTTACATTAGGACTTCATCAATCCCCTCCCACTACATCTTTAGTCTATGAATTGAGAAGAGTTCTATAGAAAAATATAGAGCACGTGATGGGAGGAGAAAGAGAGAGACGGTTGGAGTTTTTCTAAATCGTGGCGGTGGACCAGTGGTGGTGAAGAAAGTGAGAAACAAGATTGACGAGGTAAAGAGGTGATAAGATGGCGTGATGTGAGAGGAGATTAAGTTTATGATAAATTTGGTATATTTTATTTGAATTTTGAATATTTTTAATACATAAAAGGACCAAATTATTCTTGTGCACTTTTTTATTTTAACTGCCATCTAAAAATGAGGGTGTTAATATTACTAAATAAAAACTTGAAGGCACAAGGTAGTTTGCCAAAATTGGGGGGTCTCTAGGAATTTCTCCAACTTGCAACTATATGAGAAAATTCCGTGATTGAAGCGTGGTGGGACCTCATCTAAAAGACCATAATATTAGCGTGTAGACGCACTCGCGTTATAACTCTTTCCATCACAGCATTATTGAATATTGAATTATCATCAGCTCGATTTGATCTTGTCCAATTATATGTTATCTGATACAAAAGTCTATCCAAGAAACTTTTCATTTCTTCTTCCCCAAGAAAGTTACAGGAAACAGAGGCAAATACCCTGATCTAATAACACAAGAAAGTTACACAAGCCATTCATTAGAATCGTCACTTCTATATACTAAGATTGCAGTCTAGTGCTACTTGAAAGTGTCTTCTCCAGTGGTTTTGCTAGAAACGTCCAGTTTCACAGTTTCCTCTACGGCTCCAACGTCTTCTTCTTCCTCCTTTAACCTTGAATCCAAATATGATGTTTTCCTCAATTTCAGAGGGGAGGATACCCATCACACCATTACTAGCCATCTTTTTGCTGCTTTGTGTCGAAAACAAATTTCAGCCTTCATTGATGATGATGGACTTAAGAGAGGAGATGAAATTTCTCTTGCGCTTTTAAAAGCAATTGAAGGATCAAGGATCTCAGTAATCATTTTCTCAAAGGATTATACTTCTTCCAGATGGTGCCTGGAAGAACTCGAAAAGATACTTAAATGCAGGAGATTGAATGGCCAAATGGTTGTACCAGTTTTCTACCTTGTAAACCCATCTGACCTGCGAAAACAAACAAGAAGCTTTGAGGATGCTTTTCGTAAGCATGAAGAACGTTTTAAAGAGGTGCCAGAAAGAGTGCAGAGGTGGAGAGCTGCTTTGACTGAAGTAGCTGATCTATCTAGATGGGATTAAACGGTCATAAGGTAATTTATAGCTTGAAACAAAGAATTTATAAATTGCAATAGCTCGAACTTTGCTCAGTATACTCTAGATCTAAGTACTTATAATATTATGTTTCTATCCTAATTATTGATTTTTACCTGCATACTTTTGTTCTTCATATCTGCCAGGTCTGAATTCAACTTGTTGAAGGAATCGTTGGGGATATTTGGAAGAAACTGATTGACATATCCCCCTTGAATGATAATTTTTATAGACTAGTTGGAATGAATTCACACATCGAGAAAATAAAGTCATTGTTGCTAGAATCTAAAGTTGTAGGAACTTGGGGCCTGGGTGTTATAGGTAAAACAACAATTGCTAAAATTCTTTTCAGGCAAATTTTTAGAGAGTTTGATGGTTGTTGCTTTATTGAAAATTTTACGGAAGAATTGAAAAAATGTAGTGTCTAATTAGTTTATTTACAACAGAAAATTGTTTCTAGGATGTTGGGAGAAGAAAATCATGCCATTGATGCTCACATTATAATACATCAATTCATTAAGGATAAGCTTTAGCAAAAGAAAGTGTTCATTATTCTTGATTCCTTGAATAATTATAGACAATTGAAACTTTTAATGGGAGAGCTTGAACCATTGGATACTAGAAGTAGAATTATTATAACGACTAGGGATAAACAAGTGCTTTCTAGTTATGGGATGAATAAGATATATAAGGTTCAAGAACTCAATGATGATGAAGGTCTTTTGCTTTTTTGTAAGCATGCAATTAAACAAACCATCCTTTTGAACATCTTCAAGAATTCTCTAAAATGACAGTAGTATATGCCAAAGAAATCCTTTAGCCATTGAAGTGCTAGGTTCATCCCTTTATGGAAAGAACAAAGAAGAGTGGGAAAGTGTAGTGCTGACTTAACAATTATTGGTGGAACCCAAATTCATAATGTATAAAAAACTAGTTAAACGAGATTGAAAATAGTATATTTCTTGATATTGCCTGTTTCTTCAAAGGGGAGAACAAAGATCATGCCCCAAAAATATTAGAGGCTTGCTATAAATCTTTATCATATTCTTTAAGCGTCCTTCTAGATAAATTACTCATAAAGTTTTCAAAGAATAAGCTACGAATGCATGATCTATTGCAAGAAATGGATCAGAGAATTGTTTGCCAAGAATCTGAGAAAAAGCCAAGCAAACATAGTAGGTTGTGGGATCATGAGGACATTTATCATGCACTGCAAAATAATGAGGTAAAAGCATAGTTAATTTAATTTAATTTATTGTTAGATTAAATATGTTTTAATTTATCAAGCTTTTATTCCTTTTATGTTGACTTATAATTTTCTTTTGATTTTCAAGGGGACTGATGTAGTTGAGAGGATATTGCTAGATATGACTAGAAGCAAAGAAAAGCAGTTAAGCTCCAAAGCCTTTATGAATATGACCAATCTTAGACTGCTTAATTCTATTGGCCAGGTCGGAATTTTGGAGTCCACGCCAATATCTCTAAAGTGTGTCATCCTCAAGGACTAGAATACCTTCCAAATGACTTGAGATATCTTCGTTGGGATGGATATCCTTTGAAAGCATTGCCATTGAAATTTAATCCAGAGAAGCTTGTCGCACCTGAATTGCCTTATAGCAAAATTGAAGAAATTTCGAAAGGCACTAAGGCATAGATTTATAATTTAAACTTATTTTCTTTCTTAGGGTACAAATTGTAGGATTCACTATCAATTATTTATTCTAATTTTTTTTTCTATTTACAGTATGCCTTCACTTCTAAATCGATTATTTGTTTATCTAAGCACTTCATTGACTTCCTGAAACACAAAGATTTAAACCTTGAGGGTTGCAAAAGGTTGCTTAAGGCTCCCTCACCTATCCAGTATTTTTCCAACCTTAAATATGAGAGCATGTTACAGTCTTAGGAGTTTCTCAACAAACATATATTTTCCGTTCCTTAACACTCTTGATCTCTCCGACTGTATTAAGCTCATAAATTTTCCACAGTTATTAGGAAACTGAGTTGGTCATTTTAGTCATGGATTCTTGCAGAAGGTCCAAGAAGATTTCAACTAGTATTTGTAAATTGAGATCTCTTTATTACCTTAATGTTTCATATTATTCGAAACTTGAGAGTTTTCCGGAAATCATGGAAGAAATGAAGTACTTACAAATACTAGATTTAAGCGGCACAATAATTGAAGAGCTGCCATCTTCAATTAAAAATCTAATTGGGCTTAGACTTTTGAGATTGTGGAGATGTGAAAATCTTAAGACAATCCCAAGTCGCATTTGTAATTCATTAATCTTGGAACATCTTGGAGCAAATGGAACTGCCACAAGCCAAATATCGTCTCTATCGTAAGTTGGAGAGTAATTACTAAATTAAATTTGCGACATCGCAATCTGACGAAATTCCCTGGAGTTATTTGTTGTTTATCTTTATTGGTTACATTGGATTTAAGCAAAAACGATTTTCAGAATATTTCTACAAGTATAAAGAAACTTTCTAAGTTGGCATTCCTTTACGTAAATGATTGCAATATGCTTCAAATGATACCAGAGCTTCCTTTGGGACTAAGAAATTTTGAGGCAAGTAATTGTAAGAAACTTCAAGCATTACCAAAGCCTCCAACAAATATAGAAGAATTGGATCAGGAGTGTGAATCTAAATGGAGACATGGTGGGGATTTTGACTTTACCAACTGCTTGAATTTGAATCAGAACATTCCACAACAAAGAATACAACAAACGGCAAAACTTTTCGACTTCATCATGAATTAAAGGTTAGTCACTCCTCCCTTCCTCTCACACTCTTTCTTACTGTGATCTCACTTCAGATATCATGAATTTCATATTGTAGCTAATGGAAGAGATACCTAGTTTTTTTCTTTATGTTGCCTGGGAGTATAATTCCTGAGTGGATCAACCATCAAAGTTTTGGGTCATCAAAAACTATTGAGCCTCCTTAGAATTGGTGCAACAAAGAGTAGATTGGATTTGCGCTGTCTGCTACTATTCCATTTGAGGTTGAGAGGGTTCATGAATCATCAACGTTTTGGCATACCACTTTCAAATGTAGTGGCTCTTATGGTGATGGTAATGAATCCTCAATTTGTTTTCACATCTTCGGTGCAATTGAGTCAGATCACATGGTAATAGTTTTTGTGGATGTGCGGCTGCTTAAGGGTCACTATACGACAGTCACATTTAAATTCAGAGATTTACGTATTCCAGACAAAGCGCTGATAATAAAAAGTTGTGGGGCGTGTCCATTATGTGAAGAGGCCAACATGGCCCAATTAAGTGAAAATTTTGTTAGCCCTAAGGCTACATGATAATTTTAATGATAACAATACACATTGATTAATTGAGATTTACTAACATGTTTATTTATGTGCAAGAATAAGATCATTGAAATAATTTTAAAATCAAGAAGAGGCTTATTAAAATGAAGTGTTGAAGCTAAGGAGAAGACTACATGTTAAAGGCACCAAAGTTTAAGAACAAGGATTGACTCAAGGAATGTGACACATGAGCAATGTTCAATCAATTGGTCATATATATCTCTACAAATATCCAAATGATGTGATTTTTGAGCATTTGGAAAGCTTACTCAATTTATAACATTTCATATGTTTTAATGAAATTCAAATTTCAAGTGCAAGGTTGTCCAAATCATCATGCAAGTTGAAAGACAAATGGAAGCAGCTGACATGAGTACTGAATACTCCTTTGGACATATCTTGAGCTAGAAAAATAAAAATGACTTGATTCTTATGGCATTGGAAATATTACTTGATGAAGAACATTTCATATGTTTTGAAAAAATTCAAATTTCAAACAGAAGGCCGGCATAATTGACATGCAATTCGGTGGACTGACACAGAGAAGAAAAATCAACTCACATGAGCACCAAATGGTGTTTTGGACATATCTTAAGATAGAGATATCTAAATGCTTTGATTCTTAATGTTTTGGAAATATTATTCAAATATGCAGATCTTTTATGTTTTGAAGAAATTCAAATTTCAAACGAAAAGGCTGACAAAATTATCATTCAATTTGGTGGACTGACACAAGAAAGAAAAATCAAGTCACATGAGCACCAAATGGTGTTTTGGCCATATCTTGAGCTACAGATATCTAAATGACTTGATTCTTGATGCGTTGGAAAGCTTATTCAAACATGAAAATCTTTTATGTTTTATAGATTTTCAAATTTCAAACGGAACATTAACAAAAATGGTAGACAAAATTACGCTTTTTATGATGGGCAGAAAATTTGGAGTTGGTGTCTTCACTTGTTCAAGTTCATCTCATTTGCCTATAAAAGGAGCCCTTCTCCCATGCATTCAGCAACAAAGAGCAAGAAGAAGAGATGAATCTATCAAGCAAAAAAAAAATAAAAGAAATATCAAGTCTAGAGAGCTTTTATATTCTTTATCTACTATTTGAAGAGAGTTGTACTTTCACTACAAGAAAAAACGTCATATTTGACGGTCTTTGACCGTCAAATATGACCATATTTGGCGGTCATGAAAACGACACCAATGGCACCGTCAAATATGGTATATTTGACAATATTTGACGGTCGGTCAAAACGCCAAATATGGTGTCAATCATATTTGTCACATAAGAACGCCAAATATAACCCATAATATACTGTTAAAGAAATCACATATTTGTCACTTTTTATGACAAATATAATGGTTTCTAACGGTCAAATTTTTTGAATTGTAACATATTTATCGCTTTTTGACCGATAAATATGGCATAGTAACGGTCAAATTTTTTAAATTTCACCATATTTGATGCTTTTCGACCGATAAATATGATTCTCTACTATATTTATCGCTTTTTGACCGATAAATATGGCATAGTAACGGTCAAATTTTTTAAATTTCACCATATTTGGCGCTTTTCGACCGATAAATATGATTCTCTACTATATTTATTGCTTTTTGCCCAATAAATATGGCATGCCAACGGTCAAATTATTTAAATTTCAACATATTTGATGCTTTTTGTCCGATAAATATGAATCTACTTTCTGTTGTACCTTATTTATCGCTTTTTGACCGATAAATATGACATTATAACGATAAAAATTTTTAAATTTCACCATATTTGGCGCTTGTTGATGGTTATGTAACGGTCAATTTTTTTAAAATTTACCATATTTGGCGTTTTTTGACCGATAAATATGATTCCCTACCATATTTATCGCTTTTTGCCCTATAAATATGACATGCCAACGGTCAAATTCTTTAAATTTCATCATATTTGACGCTTGTTGATCGATAAATATAATTCAACGTTTTATTATACCATATTTGTCGCTTTTTGCCGGATAAATATGGCTCGCTAACGGTAAAATTTTTCAAATTTCATCTTATTTGGCGCTTGTTGACCGATAAGTATGATTCTTTTTTGAATTGTGCCATATTTATCGCTTTTTGCCCGATAAATATGGCTTGCTAACGGTAAAATTTTTTAATTTCGTCATATTTGACGCTTGTTGACCGATAAATATGATTCCATTTTGTGTTGTACAATATTTATCGGTTTTTGACTGATAAATATGGCTTTGTAATTACAGATATGGTTTTGCTCCTTAAGAAACATAATAGTACTAATTTTTGTTATTTTTCTACCCTGTACGATTTTGTCAATACTCCAATTTGGCATATACAACACACACAAATAACTCCTCTCCTAGATTTATTATACACTATTGAAATAAATGATCTATGCGAGTGTTTAATTAAAAAGAGATATAAATAGTTCTTTGTAACAATCATAATAGTAGACATGTCAATAAGCAAATTAAATAGTATCAGAAAAAGCACAACTGAAGCAAATTCCCACATGACTCTCTTACCACCACATCTGCCACCAGCAGTTCCAGAAACCTTCCAAACTTCCTGCATTTCATGTAGAATAAAAGTCAACTTAGCATCTAAAAAAAGAACCTAGCTTGGTCTTGGTTCGCATTGAAACTTCCATTACAATTTGTAATGATTGAGCCTCCAATTACCTGCCTCCTTTGTGAATCTTGTTCTTCTTCAGGGAAGAAATACTCCCACATCATTCTATACATCGTTTCTGTCAAATGGATCCTAAGGGGATAAATTTCTACCTACAGTATAAATGAAGGGATTACGTTATAATAAATGATTTCACCAGCATTCAAGATCAAATGAAGATATGAAATTGCTTCATTTTCAAACCAACACTTTGAATTAAGGGTAATCAACTTAAAAATGATTGATCTATAACACTGATAAACTTATATGTACAGCCAACAGGGTACTGAATATTAACTCAGATCTCATTTAGAGAAGATTTATGTAACAGAAAAACAAGAAAAAATTACCTGGAAGAGTTCAAGAGGAGAGTTTCCTTCCTTTGGAGCTCCCTGCTTTGCACCGACTCGAAGCATCACTTTTCTGAAGCAAAAGAATATTTTCTTATATCTTTAATGAATTACAGTTACATACAGAAGAATTCAAAAACACAGAAACAAACTTTTGCATTTTTTCCATTTTCACCAGCTGAAAGAGCATATGGTTTGCTTTTTTCTCTACAATAGCAACTATGTGGTTCTCTCTCTAATTCTATAAAGAACACTAAGACTTGGAGACAATTATTAATAGAGTAAACAATTCATGACCTAGCACCTTCTGGAATTTAATAATGCTCTCTCTTTTCTTCCTTTGCATTTTGTCTAATTTGTATTTGACTAAAATGACATGGGTCAAAATACATTGAATGCAATCTGGATAATGGCAATCTGGTATCTCTAGTTGTCCTCAAAACTAATCTTTAGTGTGTGGCATATATCCTCTCTTTCTCTCTTCCACTCCATTGTGTGGAATACTAAGACATATCTGATTTATTATATTTTATTGGTCAAAAGCTTTTTCTGATGATATTGGTATTTATGCTTCATAAGCTTTCAATACTCCCCTCTGCGTGGATCATATATGCATACACGTATAAGCAATAATTTTTGTAAATGTAACTTTGATGTATAAGATGCATTTGTTGTGTAGTAAAATATTCTCTCTTGATACCAAAGACGTTGCATTTGTCAAGATTTAACAGTTCTACTCTATGGGTACAACTTTGTCTCTATACGTCTAGACACTGTTCACAGACAGTTTAACTAGAACACTTCTAAGCAATAGGGGGCATACTGCTGCCAACAGTACACTTTACTGTTTACAGACAAAATTCACAATATACCGACCTCAGTTCCTGTGCTCCTACCCACGTGAGCTCAGCTGATTTATTGTCCTCTAACAGCCGTACTATTAAAGTAAGCAGTGACTGCGTTCAGCTTGCCATTCAAAAAGTTTTTCTCCACCTAACATGAACATTGGTCCTTTGCAATAAGAACACCATATGATAATAAGAAATGAAATTAAAATCATAAACCAAACTTAAAAACTGAAATTCCTCATTGGAATTTTGGTAGGGTATTTATCAGAATGTTGACAAAAGGCGAATGCTTATAATGTTGTCATCAAGGACAGTCCTTCCAAGAGTATATTTTAGGATCCGAAATAGATGAACTGTTAGATTATCTCTCTGGATTTTGCAAGAGCATATATATTATGTATAATGGTTTAAGATAAAAGCATTGTATATGGAAAGACATAGAAAGCATCCACTAATTGGTACAGTGTACTCTTTTGACAGTATGATATTTTGCTTACATAGCATGACAAAAACTTTAAACATTCAAGGTATACCACAACAATCTGTGGAAAGGAATTGTCTCAATCTCCATAGGG
This sequence comes from Boswellia sacra, assembly GCA_013180625.2. NCBI lineage: Eukaryota > Viridiplantae > Streptophyta > Magnoliopsida > Sapindales > Burseraceae > Boswellia > Boswellia sacra. The sequence continues at coordinate 70,935 of SNVD02013559.1, read as the reverse complement.
GAAATAAGGAAAGGGGGTGAATAGATAATTTCTCGTCAGTTGAAAAGGCAACTCTAGAAGAGATGCCCCTTAACAATATTGTTTTCTAGGTCACCAGACACTTCCACAAATTAGATTTCTACTTTGGAAAGGCAAATGGTACTATGATCAATTTTTCAGCACTACCTATCCATGTATCTGTAAAATACCCGAACATAAAATAATGAAAAAGTACCTCTAATGATCATAGAGGAAGGGCAGATAAAGCCAACTCTGCTAGTTGATTGATATCAATGTTCCTTGGGAGAAACAAGACAATTCTTGAAGCTATTTCTTTTGCGCATTTGAAGAGAAAAAAACTGCACAAAATCATCTTAGAGCATTATGGCTTCATTTAGAGGGGTTAAAAATAATAATAAATTAAAATTGCATTCAATGCTACAATATTGGGGAAAATGAAATACCCATCATGCGGCTTAAGCATTGTCTGGATGTTATAGGTCTTTGCTCTAGCATAATCAGGACCCCCCCAAGGAGGTGACAAAAAGACGTGTCTGCCTGCAGCAAAGAAAACCTAGGTAAACTGAATATCCTACCCTTATCCAAGAAATCATTCATGATAATGCTGATCAAAGTGTGGTACCCAGTGAATTTAGTGGAATAGGGTAAAAATTAAAAGTGTGGTATCCAGTGACAAAGCAACATATACATTTCTTAAGCCATTGCTTAAGAATCAAAAACAACACCTCACAAATGGATGGAAAAATACAACTTAAGGATTCAGCAGCACTCCATATGAAACAACATATGGTTTAAGAAACATATGTTTAAGCAGCATATCCATCTGTTTGAGAAACAACTTGATAAATCATTGGTCATGTTATTGAAGCACAAGGTGTAATAAACGGAATATTCTTAGTGAAGCAAGAACCGAGGTAGATTTATTAGCGGTACTCCCTAATAGATAATTAATTCAGCAAAGCAATATGGTTCACTCACCTGAGCAAGTTGCAATAAAAGTGAGACATCAGAGGCCAAACCAGTTAGTTCTCTAAAAGCTAATAAAGAAATAGAAACAGGCACAATCAGCATCATGCTTATATGTCCAACCTGATATCATCTGATACTTCACATCATCTTAATAGCAATTGTGTGGTTCTCTCTCTAACTCTATGAAGAACACTAAGACTTAAAGACAATTATTAATGGAGTAAACAATTCATGACCTAGCACCTTATACATTATACCGTTTCCTTTCGATGTACTACACAACAAATGCATCTTATACATCAAAGGTTACATTTACAAAAATTATTGCTTATACGTGTATGCATATATGATCCACGCAGAGGGGAGTATTGAAAGCTTATGAAGCATAAATACCAATATCATCAGAAAAAGCTTTTGACCAATAAAATATAGTAAATCAGATATGTCTTAGTTTTCCACACAATGGAGTGGAAGAGAGAAAGAGAGGATATGTGCCACACACTAAAGATTAGCTTTGAGGACAACTAGAGTTACCGGATTGCCATTATCCAGATTGCATTCAATGTATTTTGACCCATGTCATTTTAGTCAAATACAAATTAGACAAAATGCAAAGGAAGAAAAGAGAGAGCATTATTAAATTCCAGAAGGATTGCATAGCATCGCAATACAGATAAAAAGCTTTCAACCACTGCCACTGAATACACTTAACTCTTCATTTAGAAACAGAGAATAATCAATTCAGGAAAAATTATTTTGATTGCTTCAATGAACACGAATATAAAATGCTGTAACTCAAAACACAAATTGACTGCTTCCATCTACCCATGCATACAATGTTGAAAGAGTCATCAGCACTACTATTTTAGGGGACAAGATGACTAATACACTTGTATAGAACAGAAAAATAATCTGCAATAATAACAAGAGTGAGGTTCATTAGAGAAATATCATACAACCAATTTCCTAATCTATATACAGAAAGCACACATGATGAAAAGAAAACCAATAAGATCACTATTGCACTGAACAAATTGGTAGAGATAATTGATCAGGAAAAGTAAGTAACAGAAGTAAAACTCTAGCATCATGAAATGGAGTTTGACCATGAACATACAAACACATAAATGCCTCTGTTGAATATGGGACAACAGAATCTAAATAGTAGCAATAGGTATTGTAACAATTTCATGTGGGTTTTCTCCCCCACCTTGACTCACCAAAGGAATTTTGACAGTGTTTAAAGGTTCAAGACAATCAATTCAAAGTTAGAAGACATTGAAGATAAAAACTTTTTAAAACAATTTCCAAGCATATTTGACCTGAATATGTTAGTTAAAAATATTTGATGAAGTTTTAATTAATTTATAGTTTTTATATATAATATAGTTGATTTTTTTTTAATCATTGCATGCATTATAATCAGATCCTGTAGTCATCTTAGTTACAAATATAAGTAAAACAATAATATAATTACATTTGCATAATGATTTTATCTTCCCTAGAAATTTAAGGATATATCATCTTAGGGAGAAAAATAAAGAGATTTCCTATCTTGGTAATTAATCTCCAGTTGTAATCATAACATTATGTGCCTGGCAATTTTATCAAGCCTTTTAAACTTAATGCGGGAAGGGACATCAAAAACAGTTGCAGAAAGATATTTTGAAGCTAATTCAACAAAATTTCCCATGGTAAAAATGCACTTGCTAGCCGAAGGTGGTTCCATTATCTCTGGTTGAAACAAACCAGCCTTACTACTTGTACCATAATAGTTGAACGATGTGAACGACTCAATTTGGGAGCCAAGTTTTACCTGTGGGTGAAACTTGGCAAATATCATACAAACTCTTTTACATATTTCTTCATTCAAAATAGTCCAATTCAACCCAAAACAGAGCAAGAACATAATAATTAAAAAAAAAAAATCCTAGACTAACACTGTTTATGAAAAATAGAACTCATTAAACTGATTCACAACCATTTAACTACATCCTAAAATACACATTTGCGATGGAATAGAACACCCATTTGGAAAAACATCATTTATATCTTGCTTAAGAAATGAATTGAGGCGTTCCTCTAATTATCACTTAAACATTTACTTTTCAGTAACATAAATAAAATAAAAAAGAAATTGGACCTGAGAGCGAGAAGCGAACACGTGGAGCGATCGCAGAAGGGAATTCTTGAAAGAATTAAATGAATGGCTAGGAGATTTGGTGAAATGAATCCGTTAGCTGGAGAAGTGTTTGCGGTGTTAAAGGTATGCCTTTGAAGCAGCCGGATAGCCCCACGAAAAGACTGCATTTTCACAAACACCAAGGCTACATTTACAATAAAACATTTTAATATGTTAGCAACTAATAGAAGAAGGATTAACCAGCCATTTTATTTGATTTTGATATGCTTACAGCAGGAGCTCCGAGTAGCGATGGTTAATTCGTCGTTCATACAAATCAATAATAGTATTCTTTATTATTGTAAAGTAATACCTGAATTGGGAGACTTAGTGGAAGGTAGAGCTCCTTCCAATCTTTCGACGCGAAACATTACCGGGAGATTGATGCCGCACGACAAGAAGAATCGAAACTCGTTACCACTCATGGCTTTGTGCTCGTGGGTTTACGAATTATAAACTTGTCATCAAAAGCACAAACGACCCACTGTTTGCATGCTATAAACTTAGTTGTTCTCACTGCAAGCACACATAAAAGATTGTCAAAAACACAATTTCATATCTTGTAAAGACGCCACCGTCTATAAAATAAAAAAATATACCTGGTGATTCAGTGACCTTGAATGACTTTTCCATAGTCTGCATTAGATAATATGAAATAGTCAAGACAAGATAATTCATCAATCAGGGATCATTATATTCATTTTGTTATTCCAAAGCACACATTTGAAGATGACTAATACACTTGTATAGGAAAAATTTGAAAGAAATGGCACTACACCAAGAAAAGGAAGGTACATTGCATGCAAAGAAGAAGCGTAAAGTATCAAAATTGAATAAATAGCTGCAATTCAATTAATTAGAAATGGTAATTTTGTTTCCAGCTTAACAATGCAATGCCTGACCTGAGAATTGTAGTTCCAGATACACACAGTTCCTGAATACAAACTTGCTAGAATCCTGCAGGAAACGATCATGCAACAAAATTTAGAACTACCCTGAATCATATATAATAATATAATGATATAATGACTTTCTTAGAGCTGTAAACAACATAGATCATAGCATTAAGAATATGCATGTACAAATGAGCTTTTCTTAATCGATAAGATTGGACCCTCTTTAGCAAATTGAGAGTTTGAAGCATACAAGAACGCATCCTTACGTTCATCAGACGAGACAGAGATGGGAGAACATTGATTGGTGGATATATCTACAAATTTCAAATGGAAAAATCTTTAGTTCAAAATACTTGCAACCTTACTCAACCAATCAATTTCATGGTAAATGCATTAGTAACTATTTCTCAGAATTTAATCCATATTACAATTCAATATCATGCTAAATAATATTATAGTCTTGATAGGTAGTATTGACCGTTTCAGATATCCAGCAGATTGGCAACTAAAATATTTCACCCAATTGCATCGTTATGACCCATCTTCTAACCCAAGTTACCTCTAATATTGACCCAAGCAAAGCAGGAATAGAGAAGACTGACTAGTGACACAAAACAATGAGTCAATTTTGATTTTGAGAAGTTCAATCTATAGCATGCCAATATATGGACATATAAAACTATAGCAAATCATAGGCTGGCTATATTTGCAAATAAAAGGGCTTGAAGTTCCAACAATCAACTAAAACACAAGTCTATTATGAAGTAATATCTCCCATCATCATATCAGAGTACTGAATAGATGCCTTTTATAACAAAAGATTAATAACATTGCCTGTCTATTATAGAGCTGCCTGTCAATGTATATCTGCCCCTCAGTGATATAACCCGTAAGATCAGGAGTGGGATGTGTGATATCTGGCCAAAATTAAAAGGAAAAGAGTTCAAGAATGCCCAGTAATAAAGCAGGAAATACAATAATTTATAGTAGCCACTCAATATGGTTTGAGGATGCATACCATCATTTGGCATAGTTAATAAAGGAATTTGGGTGATGGAACAATTTCGGCCTTCAATTCGTCCAGCACGCTCATATATTTGGGCCAAATCAGTATACATATACCCAGGATAACCTCTTCTACCAGGTACTTCCTCTCGGGCAGCAGATACCTGCAGTAACAATCAATAGTTTAGAGTTTGTTTTGTATGCGGTATGCCTACGTAGTGCTCGCAAAGGGCACAAGGGTTCATTGACTCTTGGCGTGTAATAATAAATAAAATGAAATAATTGTTGTTTGGTTTGTAGTTTAATCGATCCTTCAACAATCTTCTTCACAACTACTATTCTGAAAAAGGTTGCCAAAATCCAGAAGGATTTAAGAAACTTTATCAAACACATGTAGTTGTGCTCCTATAACTGAGAAGGTAAAAAGAATGTGAGAAAGTGGACCTATTTCATGGAAATTGAGATATCTATAAGTGAGGTAAGATATAGAAGATTTCTAAGTCAGGATTTTCTATGACGAGGATCTGCTTTATAGTCCTAATAGAGTGTAATTGCGGTAAAATACAGAAAGTCTGATCGACATATGTTTATCTCTATCCATTCACAAGGGCCTTTACATCTCTTTTTAGGGCAAATCAGATGATATTGTGAGCTTATCAAATAGACTGCATTTGCATAAGGAGAATTTTCAATGATCTATTTAAGTTTCTGCGAGTCTTGTAGTTCATGCAACTTTGTTATATTTCGCCTCTTAATTCCGTTTCTGAACAGGGTGCTTGCTACGCATTGCTTTTCTTGACAATATGGAGAATCTAGTTTGCTCCTTGAAATTGTTTTCTTCTTCAAGTACTCTGCTGCTTGCGCCTGAACTAAATTATCGAACAAAATTTGTAACGATCAATTGACAGCATGAAAGAGTTCAATATAACTCTTGTTTACAGACATTAGTCAACAAGAAGAACGAGAATCGTAACCAGACTATTGCAGCAAGTAAAACTAAGTTCACTAATGTCCAAGAACGGGGAGATGCCTCATTTATCTAGTAGTAAATTTTATTGATCAGAGCTACTGAAAAAAAATTAATCTCAATTTAATATATTCAAAAATCATTATTTAATTAGGACCTCCATTCAAAATGCAGAGATGGCCAATTACATTGTCTAAGTCATTACATGAAATTTGACGTGCATTTTAACTGCTGTACATATCACACACACACACACACACATACCAGAGTATGAAGCTGTCAGTGCCACAGCACAATCCTTGATTCTCTTCAATCTTTTAGTAACTTGTATATCACTCATTTGTTCGTCTGCAATGTCATTCCTCTGGAGGTATGATTGTACATGTTCACCTGCCTAAATAAGCAAAATTTAAGAAGAAGAAGAAGAAGAAGAAGAACGAAGTTTTAGATTAGAAGAGTACAAAACCACTAGATTCCCGCGAAATCAAATAGAAGATTTCTGAGCACCTAATGAAAATTTGGGATGAAAGCAAAGTATCAGCCACAATTAAATTTTAGAGCCACATTGAAGGTCCTGGCCTTATAGAATTTGGAACGTGGCATCATTAACCAACCACACTATCAAAAATTGTGTACTTCGTACAGAAAATATAGTTAGAAGGAAATCATGCACCAGAAATGAACTTTAAGCTCAATTGAGCTTCACTGGAGTTCACTTGAGACGAATAATTAAGTAGTCAAATAATTGTGACTACTTGAGAGTATATTGTGAAATTATTACTTCATAGGCTTGTGAGATTTAACTCGCTCAAGACAAAAAAGAATATGACCTTTCCAGTAATGGCATAAAAACCGTTCTCTAGCAACTGCTCAGCAAAGCTTAGCCTTTCGTTTTGCGAGACTTGAAGCCATTTGCAACTTGTAGATCTGAGATCCCGCAAAACCAAGGCCTCGTATCTCAAAGCCAAACAACTCTAGAAACATTTGAGCACTTCAAAAATGAATCAATCGAAACTGTTTTGTGGCTAGGCAAGTCATTCAAATTGTCAATAGCACATAATAAATTTAATAATCGAAATGCAGGATTTGCAATAGTACCTCGATATCGCCTAAGAGAGCAAAAACGCGAACGAAGAATTCGAGGATCAAAAGCTTCTGCTCCACAGTCTTCTCTGAAATTTCGCGATTAACGGATAGAGATTCAGATCTCATGAGCTCTCTCAAGTTAGATCGTACTTCCATTAGCGATTTGACGTCTTTGGAAACGAGCACCGATTCGAGAACACGAATGGTTTCATCGTCAAATCTGAAAAATAAAAAAAAATTAAAAAGAAAACTTAGAAATCAGGAAATCAAATGAGATAATTAATTAATGATTTGAGGAGGTAGATAACCTTCTGTTACATATTTGTGAACGAAAGAGTGAGAATTGTTCAAACGCTGGATTTGACATTTGAGAGGAAATTGGCGGGTAGGTTCAGCAGGTTGTTGTGGTTCAATTCAAATAAAGGGTTTTGAAGTTGAAAAACAGTAATTTTAAAAAAATAATAATAATAAGGGCCTAAACGCGTAGATTTTACTTCCACCTTGGCTTTGTGCATATTTATGGCATGCGATGCAAAGCGAAGGCCATATCTATTTTATTTTATTTATTTATTTTTGAAATATACGGATCTCCTTTAATATTTACTAGTCTTTAAAAAACTAATAGTATCACTGTTACAAATAATTTAGACAAATTTCAACCCTAATGTATAAATAAGTAATATGCATTCTTTATGTGATAATCATCTTATCTATTTCGAAATTAATTTATTTATTTTCAACTTTTACTATTTCATTAAAGTTACGATAACATGATTTTGTACCAAAGATTTGTAAGAACTAATATTCTTTTAAAAGAAAACATAAAATCAACTCTAACAAATTTCATCTAAAACTAACAAATCTATGTCAAATTACAGTAGTAAGAAAAAAAAAGTGTTGTATCCATCAACACACATAGACCGGACTAACAAGATTGTAAAAGTAATATTGACATACTTGGCTATTGGTGCATGGAAGATGTGTAATATCCTATATATAACTCAGTCCGATATGATTTTAAAGAATTGCCGATATAGGTTTGCAAACGGAGCCTAGATTAATTTGATATCCATAGTTGTTACATGACATGTTAACATAATTGAAATCTATATGTAATATATTTTACAAACAAATAATTTTATATATCCTAAAATTTTATCTCAAAATTATATTTTAAATTGTTAGGTCCACATGAGAGGAAAGTTCAGGTGACTGTTGTTGATGGCATTGTATGAGGATCCAAGTTTAATTCAATTGTCTAAACTAAATTTTATTCTTTAAAACCTTGATACAAATGACAAGGTCAAACAAAATTTACTCGATATAAATACTGACCTTCCTGTTCGAAGCACCAACTCCTCTGTTTCTCTAATAAGATCTTCAGTAAGCAAAGGTCCTTCCTATATATGTCCAAAGGCATAGAGATCAAATTGATAGAAGTAAATTAAGATGTATTAATTAGTACAAAATTACAAAGCAAACCTGAGTGACGGGGGAGTATACAGGTTCTCCAATTTCCAACATTGTTAAATTAGTTGGACGATCAGCACCTAGTCGAAGAATAAGTTCTCCAATGCTAATTTTAGCGTACAAAATATGGCTTGCAGGTAATTTGTCTGTAGAAAGAGATGAGCCTTCAACATTTGGATTGGTTTGCATCATCACAGAATCTAATGATTCAGTAGCAATAGTACGACGCCTTTTCCTTGAAAGACAGCAATTTATAACGTGCAGCTGTTGATATAAAAGGCATGAATTTAGATCTGGATTCTCATCCTGAGGGATCCTAGGAGCATGTTGCTCTTCTAACCAAAGTCTTCTTAGTTGCACGTACAGAAGTTCCAGATATGGATTGTTAGCTAAAAACCAGTATACAAGTAGCAGTACTCCAAATCCAATGTATCAATTTTTTGAATTTCAAATCAATTTAATAATACAAATTTGGGTCTTCAAAAGAAGTGCAAATTCTAGTAACATAAACAGGAACCAAGTTGTAGAAAAAGCAAAAGGAATGTTGCATGAGTGAAGTTTTCCTTCAGCAAGTACTAGCTCAGATCACCGGAGTTCAGTAAAAGGCACTTACTTCAGTAACAACTCTGCACCAGAACATCGCCATTTTCCACAGGGTTTTAAAGCTGCCAATAACTTCAGCTAGCTTAACAATAAAGCTTTCAGCAGGAGCACCATGAATATCTCTAGGAAAAGTTGACATAGTCGCATATGCCTCTGAATCACAGCAAATCTTCCTTCTGAGGAAGTTCCCCTCTGCAAACATCTTGCAGATATTAAAATGGAAGTGAAAGATCATCACAAGATGACACCGAATATAACAGATTAAAACTTTTTTTCCCCACTATATGACACTATCAAGGTTACCCAATGTATTAATCTACCTGTATCAAACAGCAAACGAATTAGAGACAGAACTCTCTCGTCAGTGCCAAAATCAGATGCCAGTTTATCCTCTTTCTCACGAAGAACTAATGACTTCACTGCAGAGAAGCTCAAGCACGCCCTTTCCATGATGGGAGAAGAATTTCCAGATGATGCCAAAAATCTTTTATTGATTTAAACTTCTTTCCACCCTTGGAAAAGCAGTAAAAGAAAAATGCATTCGTAAAGTTAAGAACATATACATTCCCCAAAAATCATAGTTATTCATTGGATCTTTTATCAAGTAGTCAGAAATTAAAACACCCATTATCCTAGAGACTACTTCAAAACATATAAGAGGAGATAATTCACAATCACTGAAAATCATCTTTCAATGAACAGCAAATAGTAAATCCTACTAAAAGGAGAAAACAAATAATTTCATATGAAGACAGCATGCTCCATGAGAGAAGTAAAGGTTCAAAAACCCAACAAATCATTTGCAAGACATAAGAAATACATTAAAAATAAATAAAATTCACAGCTGAGACTCACTCAACGGTTACAGCCAATTGCTTCAAGACAGACACCGAAGGAATGTTATTTACATCAATGGCATTTAAACGTTCTAGCAAGGTGATCAATTCCAACCCCTACAAAACAAAGTCTTGATTAATTAATCAAAGGGAATAAAATAAATAAAGCATAGGGGTTTGGACATGTTCAGATTTCTTGCCTTTGCTTCTTGATCATTTTTCATATTAAGTGTGTACAAACTTTCATCATAAACTGGAACCGCCATGGTTGATTTTTCAATTTTATCGGGTCCTTCAACCCCTTTTCTTCCTAATCTTATGTTCCTAAACCTATCTTGCCAATCCTGTTTTGTCACTAATTGTGAGGGCCTCCACCTTGGTTGCGATTGCTTCACCTCGTGGTAACCCTGCATTGCACCATTCAAGTTCAAAATTAAGACAAAAACACATACAAAAAGAAAAAAAATAAATCACATTTTTCATCCGTTGATTCTTCTTTCTTCTTTTAACTAAGACAATGTACAACACTAAAATTAACAAACTATTAACAACCGGAAACTGCAATGCTTCTTTCAATTCGCCATCAAAATTTTACGAATTCATTTCTACTCTTTTCAGTTTTCAAGAAAATGCAAGACGAAGATAGAAAAATAAACAAAAGTCAAGAAAAATCAATTAAACTCTGATGCAACTGATCAGTTAAAAAGCAGCTCTTTTTTCTCTTCCTCAAGAATAAGTCCATTTTATCTCCATTTCTCAACAACCAAACAGAAACTAATAATTTAGAAATATGCTTCTACACTAAATTCAGAAATCAACGACGGACACACCTTTGACTCGCCTTCATTTTGCAAAGACGGCGCGTGCTTATCAGCATCTATTCCAATCAAACCATAAACGTCAAGAATTAAAAATAAAAATAAAACAAAAAGGAATCATCAAATAAAGGCAAAATCCAGATTGACAAAAATATAAAAATACTAAAAATGAAATTGGAAAAAGGGAAGAAAATAGGAGGACCTCGGTCAGATTTGAAGTTAGTGAAGAAGCGCTCCGCTTTTGCTACTGCAGAATGGAAGGCGGTCCTCGCTTTCGAAACAAAGGAAGGAGTGTCCATAGCGTGCGTCAGGAGTGTGCAGATTAACAAAAAAGCTTTAATTGGAGGCGTCTTGTTTTGATGCTTCGGGAAGAAGATGATTTTCGAACAAATCGGGACTTGAGAGTTGACGCCGTTGGACGACGGCTTGGCGAGTGGTTAGAAGTTAAGGCTTGCCGTTTAGGGAGGGATTAGGGTTAACATCTCTTTCCTTATATAATATATTAAATTTCCAGAAAATCCTCATCTATTATGACCTGTCAAAATTGTCCCTAAAAATTACATAAAAATCCATATATTCTATAAATTTTGAAATACTTTGTAATACGGAGTAAGACAAAAAGTTTTGTTACTGTATATGCTTGTCTACATACTTGGCATTATCTAAAAATGTGACAAATATATAATATAGTCAAAACAATGAGTGACAAATATGAACACAATATAAGTTTGACTTTTATATTAAGGTTATATTTCTCACTTTCTAAAAAAACTGTCAAATAAAAAAAATTCAATGTGACAAATATATGAAAAATTCTTGTAGTGTTTTGTTGTAAAAATTTTCTTTGTTCTTGTATTGTGGTGAGAGTGAGATCTTCTTATAAAGGATAAAAGTTATCCTTGAGAGAACTCTTTTCTTGGTGAGGTTGTTCATCAAGAAGAACTCTTGGTGTGGTGTTATCAAGAGTTGAAGAAAGTTGCCTTGGTGAGGTTTCATCAAGAAGAACTCTTGGTTTGGTGTTATCAAGAGTTGAGGAAAGTTGCCTTGGTGAGGTTGTTCATCAAGAAGAACTCTTGGTGTGGTGTTATCAAGAGTTGAAGGAAGTTGCCATTGTGAGGTTGTTCATCAAGAAGAACTCTTGGTGTGGTGTTATCAAGGGTTGAAGGAAGTTGCCTTGGTGAGGTTGTTCATCAAGAAGAACTCTTGTTGTGGTGTTATCAAGAGTTGGAAGAAAAAGTCTTGGTGAGGTTGTTCATCAAGCAAGTTGTAAAGATTCTACAACTTAGTGGAAAGCTTAGCTCGTGGAGCTAGGAGCCCGTGGACGTAGGCAAGGTTTGCCGAACCACGTAAATTGAGTTTGCACTCTCTCTATCCCTTTCCTCTTTACATTTACTTGCACTTGTGATTGTTCATCATTATTATTCTTTTGATTGCATCTTGATAAATTCTAATTTCATCTTCTTCACCTTTATTCTCAAAGAAAGAGTGAACTAATTTTGATCTTTCAAGAAAAGTTTTCTAAATCCGTTTTGATAAATAAAAACCCAATTCACCCCCCCTCTTGGGTTGCCATACCTTGGTCAACAAATTTAACTGATGAAGATTTAACGGAGTCAATTTGTTTAAGAGTCGTCCTTAGTTTCGTTGGACTGAATGTTAGAATGGTTTATCGTTATATATGATATGTTATCTAATTCCCATTCATTTTCATTATCAAATGGTGACGATGAACCAAGTGGCATTCTAATGGATGTCTAATGGTAAAATATTTTCATCGGAAGGAACCAGTAAAACTGCAGTGTTTATTAGAGTTGTTGGCTCTCAATTTAGATGAGGTATGAGTTGAATTTAGGTGCTCTGTTTTCTCCTCTGTTTTCTGAAAATTTTTTATTTCTCTATATTATGCACTTCTACAATTTACAGTGTTGAGTTACTTGACTAGTTATTTGCTGAATCTACAGTCAAAATAATATCTATCTAGAAGCAGTAATCCAGGTAGTACTCTTACAAAATATGTCATACTCCCTAAGGACTTTGAGAATAGTTATGACTAGTATAAAGAAGCCTGAAACAAACTTTAAGTTTTACAAGAGGCCTGGAGGCTCGCATAATTATTTGATTGTTTTTGTTCGTTGAAAGCTCATATGTCTGCCACAACTCACAAGATTTGCTATGGATAATCTCTCTCTCTCTCTCTCTCTCTGTCTCTCTCTCTGGTTGAAGTATATCTATCCTATGAAAGAAGTCCCATGATGGCTAAAAACTTATGTAATTCCATGATGATTATAAATTTTATGTAATTTCTCCTGCTTTACAAATCGTTGCTCCAACTACATCTTGGTAAGCTTTATGTAAAATGTTTATAATAATTCTAAGAAATGATTTTGCAAAATTATGATTATGGGTTTATAGAAAGTTTATTAAATCAAGATTGTAAACTAGTCTCTGCCTTACCAAAGAAATCACGAATTCCCTCTGCTTTATTGACAACAAAAGAGAATTGTTTGTATTAACACTTTAATGTCTTGAGAAGACTTATAAATAGACTTGTTTGTGTAATAATTTAATTTCTAGTAAGGACTCATAAATTTGTCATACAAACAAAACTCTTCCTAAGTTGTCTCTGTGTGATGAAATTGTAAGTTTAATACATTTTATATTGGGCTGTTTCTACAGAGGTCTTCACTGTTGAAATAAATCCAACTTACGAGATGGACTTTGAGCTTTGTTTTCGGCTAGATAAATTAGTGTTCTTCAGGTCAATGGGATTTGATCTACTTTAATTAAGATAATCAGATATTAAAACAGAAAACAATTTTGCAACTGATGTGGTGTGGCTGAAACATTTGGCTTACTCTGGTATACTAATACAAAAGCATTTGATTACATTAAGTTGCTTGACATATGCTTGATCAATTTGATTAGTTTTCTACACTCTAATATGGAAGATACACAGAAAAAAGAAAGGGATTATTGAAGAGTTTTGAGGGCCGCAACAATTTAAATGCCTAGATTATCAAGGTAATGAAAATTTTCCATATCATCAGGTTTTTCCCTACCATTTGGAATTCTACAAAATTCTCTTCGTCTTTTTGTAACTGGATTTCTGTTGAAAGATTGCTATCTGTTTAGAAGCAAGAATGCTGGCTAAATGCGGAATTGGAATGCTAGACTCCCCAAAGAAAGATTGAGAAAGCTATCGAACCAAAATGGAGAAGCCAAGAAAATGAAGGAGGCTGGGAGTGTGCATGAACATAAGATCACTTACAGTTGCTGAATTACTTATGTCACATGATAACCTTGTCACTGATCTTAAATGGTGCAACAACCCACCAATGATCTTTTTATAGACTTTAATGGAGAATATCTCACATTTCCAGTTAAAACTTGTGTAGCGTACTTTACATGATGATTATGGATTTTGTATAATTCTGCCGGCAAGTTTTATCAGGTAACTCACCCTGCAACTCATCTCAATGAGAAAAGTTTGAGAAGTTTACTATAACCCAAAGCAAATGCAGGTCTAAGAGAGAGATCTATTGTATCTCTTTCTGATATGTAACCTTTAGCTCTATAAAGCTTTAACAAAGTAAGAAAGTACCAAAATGAACATATATTTATTTATTTAAAAAATCTTGGAAAGCCAATGCATTTTCCACTATATAGATGAATAATCCATACTATACACATATATAAATGGATGAATAAATTGTGTCCTCATTAGGTTAAAGGCCATCTTCCAAAATGAGTGCAATTCTAAAAATATATTGCATTACAAAATTTCATAAAATCTCATATTTTCAGAATGCATGGAGATAATAGAACGTTTTATTTATTTATTATTTTTTTTCTTTTCCTTTTGAGTGCGTAAACCTACTTAGCCACCAGTTTTGGGAGGTGTGATGGCCAATTCATCTTTGTCCTTAACAATCACTGACTCATTGGTGTATTCCTCGTCTAAAGCAAGCACCATGTGTTGGGGATGCAATGCAAACTCAGAACAGAATTTGGGAGAAAATTAACTTGTATTAACAGAGAAAATTCAATATACAAGAATTACAAAAAAAAACTCCCCTAAACTAATCCTGGAGCTCAACCTGGCTCTCTAACACTCTCTGGTTCTAATTCCTAAACTCTCTCTGGAGTTTCTATGATGCATTACTCAGGCAGAATTCGTCCCATATTTATAGGAAAAATTCTGCATACAATTTCAAAGGGTTGGCCACCTAACTTTGACTACCTCCATTGGAGGTGCCTAACTTTGACAATCCCCTGGGTAGGTAGCCTCCCTTTGACATGGGAGGGACCTTCCAGAAGCTCATCAATTCTCCCCCTCCATCTCATGTGAAAGGGGATAACTACAAAAGTAATCAGACAGCTTCTAGTCCAACTATGTCTCTGCATAGTTCTAGCTTGTCTCTGGTGACTACTTTTGTTAACATGTCGGCTGGATTCTTTTTAGTATGGATCTTCACTAGTTTTAACAGTTGCTTGTCCATCACCTCGCATATCCAATGATAGCGGATGTCGATATGCTTCGTTCGAGAATGGTACACTGAATTCTTGCTCAAATCCAGAGCACTTTGACTATCACAGTGTTCTTTGTACTCCTTTTACTCAATCCCAAGTTCTTGGAGAAACCGCTTCAACCACAACATTTCTTTTCCAGCTTTCGCTGCGGTAATGTATTCTGCCTCTGTCGTGGATAGCGCAACGCACTTCTGTAGTCTTGACTGCCATGACACAGCTCCCCCTGAAAAAGTGTAAACAAAACCTGACGTGGATTTTCTATTGTCAGGATCTCCGGCCATATCTGAATCTGTATAGCCTTCCAAGATTGGATCAGCTCCCCCGTAACATAAGCATATCTTCGAGGTACCTTTTAGGTATCGGAGGATCCACTTGACTGCCTCCCAATGTTCTTTCCCTGGGTTGGAGAGAAATTTGCTCGCGACTCCTACAGCATGAGCAATATCCGGCCTTGTACACACCATGGCATACATCAAACTTCCTACAGCAGAAGAATAGGGCACCGACGCCATGTCCTCTATCTCTTTCTTGGATGAGGGACATGATCTCTTGCTCAGCATGAAATGATTAGCCAGTGGTACACTAACTGGCTTAGCACTATCCATGTTGAACCTTTGGATCACCCGTTCAACATATTTTTCCTGAGACAGCCATAATTTCTTCTGTTTTTTGTCTCGGTGAATGTGCATCCCCAAGACTTGCTGAGCTGGTCCCAAGTCCTTCATATCGAAGGTTTTTGAAAGTTCCTTCTTCAGCTGCTTTATTTTTGTTGCATCCTTCCCGACGATCAACATGTCGTCCACATATAACATGAGTGCAACAAAGTCTCCACCTGGAAGTTTTTGGAAGTAGACGCATTGGTCTGCAGCGGTTCTTTTGTACCCATGACTCACCATGAAGGAGTCAAACTTCTTGTACCATTGCCTTGGTGCTTGTTTGAGGCCATACAAGCTCTTTTTGAGCTTGCACACGAGGTGCTCTTTTTCTTGAACCTCGAATCCTTCTGGCTGCTCCATATAGATTTCTTCATGCAAGTCTCCATGAAGAAATGTTGTCTTCACATCCATCTGTTCAAGCTCCAAATCTAGACTTGCTGTCAATCCGAGGATGACGCGGATTGAGGACATTTTTACCACCGGTGAAAAGATTTCATCAAAGTCAATTCCTTTCTGCTGAAGGAATCCTTTTACCACCAATCGGGCTTTGTGTTTCATCACCTTTCCTGTTCCATCTTTCTTGAGCTTGAATACCCACTTGTTTTTCAGTGCCTTCTTTCCGTCTGGGAGCTCGACCAGTTCATAAGTTTTGTTCTTCTCAAGAGAATTCATCTCATCTCGCATTGCTTGCAGCCATCGTTCCTTGTCTGGATGAGATAAAGCTTCAGGAAAGCTTTCTGGCTCCCTATCATCAGTAAGCAGTGTATACTCTGATTCCGAATATCTCCTCGATGGAATCCGACCTCGCTTAGATCGTCGTAGCTGAGGTTCTTCATTTCCAGGAGGTACAGCAGCTTCTATAGGTGATTGTGGCTCCCCCGGCTCATCAATCTCTTCATTTTCCTCCTCCTGATCTGCTTCTGGAACTTCTTCTAGTACCTCGTCATTTCCTGTAGCATTTGGTGTTGGGGTAGAATCTGCAACAATATCTGGGGCACTGCTAGTGGGATTTTTAGATATTGTTGTCTTTTCAGCGTCTTCATATGTTTGGTCTTCATGAAATACGACATCTCTACTCCGGATGACTTTCTTTTCTTTGGGATCCCATAATCTGTATCCGAATTCTTCATCTCCATAACTGATGAAGATACATGGAACAGTTCTTGCATCGAGCTTCTGTCTGAGCTCGTTGATACATATACAAAGGCTAAACAACCAAACACTTTTAAATGATTGTAGGAGGGCTTTTTATTAGACCATACCTTTTCTGGAATCTCGAAGTTCAGTGGCGCTGATGGTGCTCTGTTGATTAAGTAACAGGCGATGCGAACTGCCTCCCCCCAGAATGGCTTGGGTAACTTAGCCAATCTGAGCATGCTCCTGACCCGTTCCATGATGGTTCGATTCATCCTCTCGGCCACCCCATTATACTGTGGTGTGCGTGGGGCCGTTCTTTCATGTCGAATGCCATATCTCTGACAGTAAGCATTGAACTCTCTGGAGGTATACTCGCCTCCGTTATCTGATCGAAGGCATTTTAATTTCTTACCAGTTTCACGTTCTACCATGGCGTGAAACTCCTTGAACTTCTCCAGAACTTCATCCTTCGTCTTGAGGAAGTACACCCACACTTTCCGAGATGCATCATCAATGAAGGTCAAGAAATACCTTTTACCGCCTAGACTTTCCACTTCGAGAGGTCCGCATACATCACTGTGTACTAACTCCAACAACTTTGATTTCTTCACTGATGAGGAGCTGAATGACACCCTCCGTTGTTTCCCGTACAAACAATAGTCGCAAGGATGAGACGCTGCATCCTTGGAAACAGTCATCAGCTTCTTCTTCTGAAGGGTTGCTAAACCTTTCTCACCTATATGACCGAGCCTTTTATGCCACAAATCCAGAGGTACCATATGTTCTGCTACATGAAGGCTCTCTTCATTTATCTTTACATGAGTCCTGTAAAGATTGTCACATAGTTTACCTCGAGCAACCACCATGAATCCTTTCAACATCTTCCATGTACGATTGGTGAAGCAACTCTCATAGCCTTGCTAATCAAAGGCTTTTACCGAGAGCAAGTTGAGTCGAAGATCTGGCACATGACGAACGTCCTTCAAAGTTATTTTGCATCCGACGTTCGTTTGGAATTGAATATCACCAATTCCCATGATTTTGGCGGTGCTGTTGTTACCCATCTTCACTATCCCAAAGTCTCCTGCTTTGTACGTGGTGAAGATCTCTTTGCAAGGAGTGATGTGGCGAAAGCTGCTGTGTCAATTACCCATTCTACTCCTTGGTCCGCTGTGTGGAAGCACGTCTCTTCTGCACAAATGGTCACATCTTCTACCACTGTAACTCGTGGCTCTTCGCAGCTTTGTGTTTGTGAAGTCTCCTGGTTCTGCTTCTGAAGACTGCGACAATTTTTCTTCATGTGACCCTCTTTGCCACAGTGATAGCATTTGTAGGTGGGTCTCCGCCCATCTGTTGATCTGCCCCTTCTGTTTGTCGATCTGCCTCTGTTTTTGCTTCTACCTCTTCTCCAATCTTCACCTTGAGACTGTCTTTCCCGATTGTCCATGATGTAGGCTTCATCTTGACTAGCGCCTGCATATTTTCTTCTCGCCTCCTCGTTCATCAAGGCATCCTTAACCATTGACAAGGTAAGTTTGCCTCCAGGTGCTGAATTACTGATGGAGACCACTAACGTCTCCCATGAATCTGGAAGGGAACTGAGAAGTAGAAGTGCTTGTTATTCGTCTCCAAATTATAACTCGACTGCTGTCAATTGATTCACCAAGTTCTGGAACTCACTTGTACGTTCTGCTACAGGAGTTCCGCTCCGCAACTTCAAGTTCACAAGCCGTCTCATCAGGATGGCTTTGTTCCGTGCTGACTTGGTTTGATACATACTCTCTAATTTTGTCCATAGAGAATATGCATCTATTTCCTTAGCTACATGGTGGAAGACACTGAGGTCGATCCATTGCCTGATCTGACCGAAGCATTTTCTGTTAATTTTCTTCCACTTTGCCTCTTTTTCTGTCTCAAGTCTCTGCCCTTGAAATTCTATAAGATCATATAGATCCTTACAACTAAGAAGATCCTCCATCCTCGGTCTCCATAGTGTATAGTTGGTAGCAGTCAATTTAATCATGGATTTGGATGATTCTTCTATTTTAGAATAATTAATTAACTAAAATGGGAATTGAATTTCAAAAATCCGAGCCCACCCTTACGTCCGGAACGGTGAAAAATGGTGGAATAGCCTCTTCCAGGGCTCAAAAATTCTTTTTATGCAATAAATACTAAGCTTGGAAATTCTAAGGACTAAACTGAAATTTCTTAAGGGTTAAACTGAAATTTCAGAAACTAAAGGGGGCATAATGTTATTCACCAGAACTACAGGGGTCAAACTGAAATTTCCTAAGGACTGAAATGTAAATTTCACAAACATAGGGGCCAAATGAAATACTCGAAAATACAGGGGCCAAAAAAATTTTCCTAAGATTTGCTGACGTGGCAGATGGGGGGTCCACCTTGATGATGTGGCTCTGACGTGGCGACACGTGGCTAATGACGTGGACTTGCTGACGTGGTTGTGCTGACGTTGCCTGCTGAAGTGGCAAAAGTGCGATGACGTGGTGGATGACGTGGCATTGACGTGGGTCGTCTTCTTCCTTGAGACGCGCGTGTGGCGCGTGAGGCGAGTGAAGCCCACTCGCAGTACAGCAGCTCGGCGCGTGCGGCGTCTCTGGTGGTCGGATCGGTCGCCGAAAAATTACAGAATGCTCAGCACGACGTCACGAACACACTGGACACTTCAAATTCGAAATTCGAACATTTCTTGAAAAATCGAAATTTTTCAGAAACAGGGGACAAATTTTCTCTGAATTTTTTCTCTCTGTTCTGACATTCCAGGAGCTCAACGAGGCTCTGATACCACTTGTTGGGGATGCAATACAAACTCAGAACATAATTTGGGAGAAAATTAACTTGTATTAACAGAGAAAATTCAATATACAAGAATTACAAAAAAAACTCCCCTAAACTAATCCTGGAGCTCAACCTGGCTCTCTAACACTCTCTGGTTCTAATTCCTGAACTCTCTCTAGAGTTTCTCTGATGCATTACTCAGGCAGAATTCGTCCCTTATTTATAGGAAAAATTCTGTATACAATTTCAAAGGGTTGGCCATCTAACTTTGACTACCTCCATTGGAGGTGCCTAACTTTGACAATCCCCTGGGTAGGTAGCCTCCCTTTGACATAGGAGGGACCTTCCAGAAGCTCATCACCATGAAGCTATGAAATTCTTCCAAGCTTGGAAACCTTGCAACAAGCTTCTTGCAGCAATCTTGGGAGGCACTACCATTTGGTCCCCAAAGGCAAATCAGTCAAGCCGATTAAATATCGAGCTCTGGCATAGAAGAGTAACTTTATTTAGACTAATGATTTCTTATTCTCTACAGGTATGCAATCTGCATTCCTAGTTTCTCTTTCCAGAACATCCGTGATCATACCAAATAATTTGTCAACTAAAATGAAACATTTACTGCAACAATATCCATACAAGTCTAGGATAAACATTCAAGTCAACACTGAAGATCACGATATATTCAAATCAAATAGAACAAGAACCAAGATGTTTTTCATACAAATCAAGAAAATAATATCACGCAATATAGATATGACATCCCACTTAAAAGGGATCCAACTTCATAAACTCAAGCTTCAAAGCTATTTTACTCATTCTTAGGTAGATATTTAACTTATCCACAACTGAAGCATTTTCCAAATTCTATAAGAATCTAAGCAGGTTAAATCCTCACCCTGGTATAACAGGAGAGTCATTTGTCAACAACGACGTACATTTGAGCAAACGAACACTAAATCATACAGCTACAATAATGCACATCATGGCCAAGAAGAAAACTAAACAGTATTTGTCTTCTATCTGCAGAAGCCTGGTGTGGACACCTACGTCATTCAGGGTTCCTGTCCAAATGTCATGCTTTCCTCCGATTTCTGATAGATCTTTCTAGCAAGGAATCAAATGACCACCACTCTGATGCATCATATGTCATTAAATTGAAAAATACAGCATCCATTTCATTCAATAAACAACTCCATAACGGTATACAAACTCCCCTATGACTTTAAGTCTGTTGTTTCTCCCCCTTTTACAGGAAAAAATCCTCTGGCAATCAATAGAAAGAGACTCAATAATTCCAGGTCTTAGTAGCTGGTGACACCTGCTCTTCAGCCACGAAATAAATAGATGTTCTACACAACTCAAGTTTAGCAATTTACTAACTAAAATTCTCGTTTAATCATATATCAAAACACAATTTTCAATGGTGAAACGTCAAGTAGAAAAGAGACTGAATTAATTACCATAGGCTTATAATGAATCTGGAAGAGCATTTGACAATCTCAAAAATCATTGACCAACACTCAGATGTTTCTTTCATATTTTTGGCCGAAACTGAGGTGTTTATCAGAGTCGCACTCAAAAGATAATTTGTACAAAGCACTTATAGGAAAGGGAAATCACTTGAATTTATATTTAAAAAAGAAATTCATGGGTGCTTTACAAAAAGCCCTATAAAGTGATTTTGTAAAAAGCATGCTCTACAAAGCACTTTCAAATCCACTTAAAAATATGACAAAGTACCCCTGTAACTGCAAAAAAAAAAAAATACAATTTCGAAATTCCCAAGAGCACTCTCAAATCCAAACACAGCATCACACATCTGATCTCCAATTCTTCTCCAATTTGAATGCAAGTTTTCTACTTTCAATCAGAACCATGATTGCACAATCACCAAAGCTCCAAATCAAACAAAAAAAGGGTAAAATCGTTCTTAATCCAAACAAACCGCACAACTTGTAGCCAGAGATTGTAGTTGTAATTATGGATTTCATACGAGACCCAGAAAGGAAATTGGAATCGAAATAAGCATATGAAAGGATAATCAATCATCAAAGCAGTAAAGATAGAGAGAAAGAGTTACCGGGAACCGGTAGAGACGGTGGATGATAGCTTACACGACCCGCCCCTAGCTACACGGACAAGTCGTGCCTAAAACTGTTCACTAAGAGAACAGTCTTTCAATTAACTATCTTCCTACACTTTGTACTCTGCCACTATGATAAAACTATTCATAAAAAAATTATTTTTAGTTCAAGTCTTTTATGTAACATACTAAAAAAATACTCAGAAAATTTTTAATGAAAAACCGACAGAGTTTCCCCTATAATTTGAAGAAAACCCCCTGCAAAAACACATATTTTTACGCTTCTAAAATATTTCTCATCCCAACTTCCTTTGGGACTTTCGTCCTTATCGACCACAATATCCTAAAAGATAAATAAATCATACTCAACATACTTAATATTTAAAAATTTATACAGATACATAAAAATAAAATACTTTAAATGCATGAATAATTATTATACATCATGTGGCCTTCCTTTGCATCAGAGACAGCTTAGCACCAAGCCTGTAGCACCTGGTTGAGAAGAAAAATAGGAAAAGAATGAGCTAAAGGCTCAGTGAGTGGACAAATTTTATTTAAATAAAATATTGCTTTCTTTCTTTCCTATAACTCATTTCTTGAATAAAGCTTTATTCAAAAATCTCATTTTCTTAAAAGAAAATTACAACATTTAATTAATATTTAAAAGAGAACCAGTAAACTTTTCTTTTCAAAATAACGTATAAACTACTACTTCTTCCTAACTTTCTTTTAAATTTCATTCTTATAAAACAACTGTAAAAAAAATTTTACTAACCCTATGTAAAGAAAATACTTTATATAATTCCTCAACTTACTTACCAAAATAGCTGAATATTCTTCAATTATATAAGCAATTCACTTACGTACCTTTACCTTGAACCCTTACTTAATATCGTACACAGTGCAAAATGTATCACTATGTCTCTTTCTTTTATATATATAAAAATGTATAAACATGAGCCAGAAGAAATCAACTAATATAGAACTTTCAAATAATATTCCTCTCATCATATACGAAATCAGTTATTGACTTTATTTTCTAAACAACTCATAGATTATATGACTATGACTATCTTATAATAAAATCATATAATACATTTCTGACTAGAATATCTCATCTCATATTTATACTTAAGAAAAATTTATCATACTTGTCAAAATATCATCAAATCTCTCATAGAATTTTGAAAACTAATAACTTTTGATTAAAAATCTTCAAATCCAATTACTTGATTCTATATTCTTTAAAAACAATGAAAAGAATGTATATTTCCTCAATCTTATAAAATAAAACTCATGATGATATGCTAAAATCATCGCTTCAGTTATGTAATACACAAAATATAATTTTCTTAAAAAATCTTCTTTCAAAAGAAACTTTGTGAATATAGCTTCTTGCTCAAACTAAATCATATAAACATATTCAAAACTCTTTTCATTATACTAAACAAGTACCCTGAAACCGTCTGATCCTGCCTGGCGAGATCTAACATCGCACGGGCAGAGCTATCTAAATTTTCTCTTACCTGGTGAGATCTACATCACGCAGGCAGAGCTATTTATACCTGGCGAGATCTAACATCGCACAGGCCTACTATCTGAATCTCCTCTTACCTGGTGAGATCTACATCACGCAGGCAGAGCTGTCTGTACCTGGCGAATCTAACATCGCACAGGTCTACTATCTGATCATACGCATGCGTAGAACTGCCCCCAAAGGGCTAAAGTGCCCAGATCACACGGCCCAAAGCCTCTATGTGTGTCTAAACGGGCCCCAAAGGCCTATATCTTTCTATCTGAAATCTGCTATCTCACTGTCTAAGTGAGCTGGGTACCAGCTCAGTATAATATAATTAAACTTTCTTCTTTTCGCTAAAACTGATTTCTTTTCAAAATTTGCTTTATATGCTAAACAATTGCTTCTCAAGCAGATTTGTCAAAATTTGTAAAACTTATATAAGCTGAAACTCATAATATCTGAATCCTTGAAAATCCATGATAAATATTTAAAAAAATAATCGCAAATACTTTGAGAAATCCTTGAAATCAAATTTCTATAAAAAAATATGATCATAATTGTTCTGCTTTTACACTTTCCATAAAATGGTAAAATATGCATCCGTAATAATATAGAAAACAATTCATATATAAAATATGAATCTTTCTTTCAAAGTGCTATATCTTTATTCAAAACTAATTTTAATTTTTTTTTTGAAACTAAAATTTATGTCTACAACTATTTTGAAAGCTAGCTTTGAAACATCTTAATAATTGAAAGCAAATATAACAAATAGATCTATCCACCCACGAGAAAAACAAAAGAACTAACTTGAATTCTTCTAAATTCGCTAAGATTCTCAGAAATTCTATAAAATGCTAAATAAACATAACTAAGTAAATACTAAAACATATAAATACTAAAACATATTTCTAATTATTCAGAAAAATAAATCTTCTACTCTTTCCAAAACTTTCTAAAATATTTATAAAATAAAATACTTTTCATCTCGCTATAAGCTATCTCAAAATCTCATACTTTCGATATAATATTTTATACAACATTCTTTCATATAATTATACTTCGAAATTTAACTAATTTCCAAAAATATTAGTTCAGAATTTCGAAGATTTCCAAAATCTTAAATATCATACTTTAACTGAAATCATTTTGATTATCCTAAAATTTTTAGAATTCTGCGATCAGGTTCCTGCAAATTCTGAAACAGTTTTTCAAATTTTGTAATTCAGCCCCTACTGCTGGGCAGTTTTAGAATTTGGCATTATCACCCCTGTAGAATTAAATTCTAATTTCCAAAACTTTTTCTTTTTAATTCGCTATTATTTTGAATATAAAATCACTCATCATTATGTAAATCAAAACATCATTTCTTCCACATATGTATTTATTTAAAGAAAATAACTAAATACTTCAATTTTTCTCTACTAATTCATTTAATTATAATTGTCTCTTTTTTTATCAAAAAAAACTTTTTACTTTCTATTAACATATAACATACATTCATTCTACATCTTTCACTTTAATTTTTTTTTTAATTGTACTCAAACTTTTCAAGACCACACTTACTATATATATATTAAAAAACTAATCTATTAGCACTACCCATAACTATCTCTGTTATCCACAATTAATAATTTACACATATTTATTTCCAAATACATACATCATCATTATCTGTCCTAAAAACATTTAATATAACTCAATTAATCAAACTAATAACTTAAATCATATGAAAAAAAACTTAAATTTAATACACTTTAATATAATATGAAATTCTCAAAATATAATCCACTCACTGAATTTAAGCTCCTTTATGGATGAATAATGTTATAAGAATTATTTAATGACCGGAAAGCATAACCGAAAAATTCGTCGGAAAGTCGTCGCCGGTGAGTGAATAGTGACCGAATTTGATTTCTTTCCGATTTGCAAAATTGGTATGTTTAGAAAGAGCATGGAACAAGCTTTAATTTAATGTAAAGATTTACCGGTAACTCACCGAATTTTGGCCGGAAAACGCATAGGAAGCCGTCGGCTTCCACTCTTCGATCCGCAAAAACGGTGAAGAACCCCAGGACAACACATATATGGATGGAAAGAGGACATTACAAGCTTCAAAATGATATATTGTGGGGCTGAAGACTCACCAGAAATCGGCCGGAATCGCTAATCAAATGCGGCGGTGAACAGTGTCAGGCGATGAACAGTAAAAACGGATTTCCCAAACAAAATTCCAGAATTCTCCCCCATTTCCTATTCACCCTCTCTTATTTATAATTAAAATTTTGGGCTGGGCCGGGCCTTCTTCACAGCCCAATGGGTTCAAAACCCAATGGGTATTACAATAGTCGCTTTGACTTCCGAGCTCTGAGCGAGAGAGAGAACTTGTTTATGCCGTCTTGTCAGAAATGGAGAAGAGGCAGTGGAGAGAGGAGTCACGAAGTGGAAATACAAGGGACTTGTCGGTTCATTTGTTGGTTTATATATATCTTAACTGCCTTCGATGTACTAATTAGTATACTAAATTTTAATTATTTACGTATCCAATTCTTATTCTATATTTTAGATAATTTCGTGAGTATCGCTATATTTATAATATACATGTACGTAATATTTTTATATAAAGTTGACATAACATCGTTAATTTAATATCACAAATAGATATAAAGTTATAATTTTATTGCTTAATGGTTTATAAGGGTTAACATTTAGTTCAATATAATATAACTTGATAGTTTAGCTCAAATACTATTTGTTAATTACTATTTTTGGGTTTACTCACTACAAGAAAATAGGTCTTTTACCGCGGGCCGAAACCGCGGTAAAAGGCCTTCTACGGCGGGCCTACGGCGGTTTAAGCCCGCCGTATAAAATGGCACCGTAAAAATGATTTTAACTTTTTACCGCGGTATTGACCCGCAGTAAAAGGGTTTTTACCGCAGGCTGAAGGCTTGCCGTAAAAAATGTGGTGTGGTGAAATTTTTGGCCCGTGGTAAAAAGTCCTAATTATATCCCCAGCTTCCTCCACTTTATACTCTGCCAGTAGTATAAAATCCCCAAACATATGACCTGAGCTCATCAAATTTTAAAAAAGAAATAATAATAAATACATAAATAATAACATTTGTAACCATATGGACAATAAAGCATCAAATCTGAATAAATAACGCATAAAGTGGACAGTAACTCAAATCATGAACATCCTCAAGAATTAAAAAATCGTGTCACAAATTAAGGTTTCACAAAAGCTGACTTACTTCATGAAAGAGCACTGATATTTCCAAAAACCTCACAGAAATTGCACATATACAATATTTTGTTTGATTATCACACTCACTAAATCCCTTTCAAAGGATGCTTCAAATTCAATACTTTATCATCATTATTTTCTGAGGTTATTGACACCAAAAGCACTAGTATCCAAGCCAAGAAAATTAGACAATAAAAAGAGCTATGGCAATAGTTTCACCAAAGTTCTACCTTTACCAATTCACAAAATACAGGTCCAAAAAAGAGCTCTCTCTGTGGCAAAAAGATTAGTTATGAGCTACCATCCTTGACATTGTAAAGTGAGAGAACTTGTAGCATACACTGGCAAGTGTAAATCATTCAACTTTTCCCTACTAAGTTCTTAATGGCTCACTGCCAACAAGTTCTTTTATTTAATAATTTTAACATCACATCTCAACTAGAAAAGAAAGTACTAACATAGAATTTGGTGATCATACCCGCCCTTGAGATAAAATAAGGAGGAAGCTCCCCAAGTGCAGTACCAATTCCCCACAAAACAGCCTCAATCTGAACCTGTGGCAATATGCTGCTAAGTGGAACCTGTGACCCGAATAATGGGGGTCTAAATTCATTGCAATCCTTATCAAGCCATGATGGACCTCTTTTCAACTGTATCGTGTCATATGGAGCACGTTTTAAATCAATGCGGCCACATTTCATCGCTTTTATTGTGACAAGTGCAATATGAGGGCCGAGATAAAGGACAAAAGTGTGCAAACCAGAACCTGAGAAAGAGAAATATATTAAAATTCTTACTTTGCAATGAAAATATTTTAATGAAAGGGATGGAACATGACAAGTATTTATTTTGCTCACTAGTTTAGGCAGCTAAAAGATTTATTAACCATGAATAGGCTTTTTGTGTAACAAGCTATAATAAGTTTTGAAAAAAAAAAAATCCATCTGCAAGCAACTTTGTCATACTCAAGGCTTCATTCCTTCCAGCGAATTTGAAATTCTGCCATCAATTCAAGCCTAGCTCAATGGAATGACTCAATCAGAGCCTAAAACCAAATCATGTGTTCTTAACCAGAAGTTCATTCCAGAAGCAAAATATCTTTGACCAATAGGGACATGAAAAGCTCAAACTCATGCAAAACACTATTTTATTAAACTTGCAATCTCAACCAACATACATAATAAAGTTTGACTATGTCTAACATCAAAACACCCAAACACTTAAGGCACCTGGAGCCTATATAAACTGGGTACTTACCTTCTAATATAGCACATTCTATATCTTCCAAGAGACACAAGTTAATACTAGGTCAACCGGCATTTTTAGATGAATTTATTTGAAATTCCTAATAACTATGCAATCATGAACTGCCTCAATGTTATATTTTAACTCATCAGGAGTACTCACTCCTTCAGTAACTCAAATGAAAGAAAATTAAATACAAAAAAAATCTTACCAAGACCAATTGAAGATGCAACACCAAGGGCTATCCACCACAATCCAAACCGGACATATTCAGAAAGTTCCTCAACATGCTACAAGAAGATGTCATTTCAGATTAATTGGTCAAAATCAACACATAAGATTAAGGGCATGAGAAAGTGCTGACAATTTTAACAAAACTTTGCACAAGACTCCATATCTGCATCATTGAAACACCAAATTATATTGACCAGCATAACCCCAACGACAAAACATAGCCAAAAACAAATTGATGAGTGGACCACTTTAATTCATTTGAAATACACATAGAATCCCAACATGAAAGGTTATGATGTACCATGGAAATGAAAAATAACGAACACAAAAACTGCGTCATGTCCCCTGTTCCGAAAAATGTTGTAAATAGAGTCTAGTACCTTTTCATGAGGGCAATCAATAGTTACTAGCAAAATTCCAACAGCTGCCACCAGAGTGGTTGAAAGCAGAAGCCAGCCTCCTTCCCTCCAAAGATACAATGCTGATCGCTTAAGATATTTAATAACAGCCAAAATGAAATATTTCAATGTCTTTAGTGGTTGAGTTGTTAGCGTTAGATTGTCCATTTCCTGTTGATGCTTCTCAAGAAGATCTAAAACAAATAAAGAAAAAAAAATTCCATCAGCCAACATAATTTCCCATCTGCAGTCTAGTATCTTCTACAAAATACAGTAAATGCGATAATTGCACCTAAATCTCCAAAATGGAAACTTCAATCAGAAAACCAAAAAAAACAAACTGTCTTAAATAACCATGAGTAGATGGAGATAAACGAGTTCTGCGAATTGAAGAGTAAACCCATCAAACTTCACACAACGTGTAAACAAATAAACATACATAAAGAATCAACACTTTAGCTACACCACACACACACACACAAACGTGGAAAGCGTAAAGGTCCCATCTGCAGTCTATATTGACAAAATAAGCTTCAACTCATTAGTTTCCACAGCTTTTTAAAAGTTTTTAATCATCGAAATTCAGAACAAGCTCTATAAATCCTTTTTTTTAAAAAAAACAAAAAAAAAGCAAAGGCTTCAATTCATCAGCTACCTGTTTACAAGTCTATTATTAATTGACTTGACTAATAACATTAAAAAAAAAACAGATCCAGATATCTAAGAAGTAAGAGTTTGTTTTATTAGATAGAATAACAAACAATCAGAGAAGGTAAAGGATAAAAAGTAATATAAAAATTTAGGAAATAATAGCAAAAGACACGAAAAACTTGCCTGCGATCGAGACGTCCATATCGTGAGATGAGGAAGTCACGCCTTTGCCAGACCCCATTACACGTACATGTTCAAAATTTTATCAATTAAATTTAAAAAAATAATTAAAGAAGGATTTTTTTTTTGGGGGGTTGAGAAAACAAGATCCAGAAAAATGGGGTGAAGAGAATAGAATCGAAGATCGAAGGGCGTAAAAATGGATTGACAATTAAAAAGAAAAAGTGAAAAGTGGTTGTGTTTGGGTGAGGGCGAGGTTGTGTCCGAAGGAAGTTTAAAAGGGACCTTAGAGCTTTCTCGTTTGAAGGTGAGTGATATCCAGCGCCTACGTGGACTGCCACAAAGAATCTTGGTTTTTCATCTCCGGACTCGACCTCACCAGCCATTAGCGAGACGAGAAAATGAAAGCGAGTACCCTTCTTGCTCCATCCTCGCCTCCCTCTCTAACTCTTCGTTGTACCATTCTCTTATAAAAGGAAGGTTTGAGCATCTTGAAAGCTTCGATGGATTCGGGAGTTTGGCATAGGACCTTCTCGCCTTCGTTGAGTGATTTTCGAGCGAAATCGCCTTCGGGAGTGAGGATTTCTTCCCAGGGGGCCCATCCACGCTCAATCCAGTTGCGGCGTCGAGCTTCATCCTCAGTTTCTTTGTCTTTTGGACCGAATCGCTCGAGGAAGATCTCGTCGATGGGGAACTCATCGGGGCTGAAGCACTTTGGTGGAGTTAACACAGTGAAGGAGAGGTGGCAGTGGTTGTGCTGGTGGCGATAGAGAAGCGGAAGGGTAGGGTTTAGGGGTTTAGGGAAGGTGAAGAGGTAAGAGGTTTGGATGATTTGCATTTGTGTTCCGCAAGCTTGATTTATTGCACAGATTTTCGTCGGTTTCAGGAAGAATAAGAGAGATTTCAGAGGTTGAAAGGCTTTGGGCGGAAAAAATTAGGGAAGAAAAATTAGGATTTCAGTTAGAGAGAAGCAGGAGAACGGGGGCAAAATAAAAAAAAAAAAAAAATTGGATTATATCACAGTCTTCTACTGCGGGCTTACGAAACTGCAGTACAATATGTAATATTTACTGCGGGCTTCATGGTCCGCCGTAGAATTTTAACTTTCACTGCGGTTTTGGAAGCCCGCGGTAAATAGGCGCAGCAAAAAGTCCATTCTGTTGTAGTGACTGCTGTAACAAGGGTTCAAAATTCAAATTAAATCTGTGGAATTTTTATGAATTGATTTTTTTTTTTTTGGTTTCATTGGATTGTATGATATCTATCTGCATATAAAACTCTTACTAAGATGCCTCTGTCTCTGTGTGATGCAATTGTTAGTTTAATGCATTTTATGTTGGCCTGTTTGTACAGAGGTCTGCACTGCTGAAATAAATTAGTTTTCTTCGGGTCAGTTGGTTTTTATCTTTGATTAGGATACTCTGATCTTGAAACAGAAATAATTTTCAAATTAATGTGATGTGGCTGAAACAGTTTAACTTACAGTACTAGTGCATTAACGCAGAAGCGTTTGAGTTACATTCAGTTGACTGACATATGCTTGATCAGGGACGTAGCCAGAAAAATTTTCTTGACTGAGCTAAATTCTTAGTTTAGAAAAACCTTGGAAGGTATGAGAAAATTTTGTTAATATAATAAAATATTTACAAATAAAGGGGTTATGTAATGAACCTTATTATACCAGAAACAAAACTTGAAACATAAAACAGTGTATAAGAGTATAATTTTCTTTTAATTAGTAGATTATACTACATGTTTTGTGACTAAGACTACAATATTAAAAGATTATATACTTGAAACATTATTCTATTTGGAATTTTGCATCCAAAAGTCTGGCTTTCCATTTTGTCTCTTACAATTCCATTTATTTTCCACAAAACAAAATAAGAATTATTTAAAAAAAATAACAATTAACACAATATATTATATAAAGATGGAATAATATTACAAAATCTAAGAATGAAAAAAAAAAATTCATCAAAATATATACAAATTCATAATTTCAAATTATTATTTGAGATTTAGAACAATATCTTTATAATCCAAGCCAATGGTATTTTAGAATGAAAATAAGAAAGCTCATAAAACAAGAGTTATGAATCTTCGCTTTAAATCACGAATTAGTGAAATGAAGTAAAAGTGAAAGAGAGAGCTGAAAGTTGATAAAAAAATAAATTTCGAGGAGTTGATGAAAATGTGACAGAGAGTTACGATGGTTCAATAAATATTAATGAAAGCAACGATATCAATGAAACTCGGAAAGAAATTTCAAAATCCTTGGCTGGGCTGGGCTGTAGCCTGGCAATGTCCACGGTAAGTTACGCCCCTCTGCTTGATCAGCTTGATCAACTTGATCTGTTTTCTACACTCTAATACGTACTTGCAATGATGAAGGATCAAGCAGTGAATGTGTTGATTAAAGATTTACTTTGTTATTTTTCTATGAAACACTATGTTCTTGCTAGATATTCCATGATACAAAGATGTAAATTTTGAAGGGATATTTCATTTTCCCCTCACGGTTAGGCCTAATACCATTCCCCCCTCGTGTTTTTTGGTACTACAAATTACTTCTTGATTTCAATTTGAAACTGTTAAGTTATATGGTAATGAAGCCTCTAACAATGACATAACCTTGAGACACAGGAAAATGTGTGCAATATGATTCAAATACCCTATACTAAATTAACCATTAAAATAATAATTAATCACTTAATTATTTATTATTCAAAATCCTAATACAAAAAACAAAATCACAATCAAAATCCAAAATCGAATCTTTTCATTCCAATACCGCAATAGGAAAAACTGAGGAAAGAGAGAGCTTGAGGGGAGAGAGAGTGAGCTGACCACTGGTGACTTTCTACGCATCATATTTATCCATACAATTTTGTTTCGATTTTACCCTCACACTGTTTAAGTTAACAGTTTGAATTTGAAGTAAGAGAGCAATTTGCAACGTTGAAAAACACGAAAGGGAAGTTGAAACACGAGAGGGAAGTTGCTATTCGGCCTAACCTTCTAACGGGTGAAAAGGAAATATCCCAATTTTTAAATAATGTGACTCAAGTTTCATTATATGTCCTTAATCATTTGAGGCCATTCTAACATGATTGATGTTCAACGGCTTTTGAGCTAGCCTACATCTTTTGGATACTTGGATTGGGCCCTCAATCCACAATTTTTAATTGAGCATATTGGCATCATGTGGAATTGTAAAGAAATCAAAGTTCAGATAGGCTATGAAAAACATAGATTTCATCTGACAAAATTATCAAAAAGAAACCGCATTATATATTAATAGTGAAAGAATTGAAGATCAGGATTAACATTTTATAATTAATTTGGGGTTGTTGTATTGTACATAAAAAAATGAAATCAATAACAATCCTCACTGATCCTAAAATGTGTCAAAAACATTAATTGAAATTGTGAAAATCATTAAAGAATCCAACAAACCCCCCTCTTGTTATCAACGATCTTGACGCTTATCTAACCTTATTCGAAGTTTCCTGATCATAATCTCTAAATTTTAAACCAAAGTCACACATTTTACCAGTTAATTAAAGAGATATTGAGTCATTAAATCAATGAGCTTGGAAATCCAATATGTTAAAACTGAAGTATACGTTGCTTTCTTACAATATATCCACCTGGGCCATAACTTTCAGACCTTCAAAAAAATAGTGAAGAGAATAGGAAATTCCTAATTTTACCAAATTTTTGCATGTGAAATTTTTGTTTGCTCCTAGAACTTATTCTTTATGTAAAGGATCTACCCCTGACAAAAGGCTGTCAAATTCTTGCTTTGAAATGGCCTTCTAGTTTTGCATTAGATTCTTGCTTTGGCTTAATGTCAAATGAATCTAAGAGCTTGTTTTATTTTTTCACTTTTCACTTAAGTCTGAATGGAATCAGATTTAAGTAATTAAATTTTTTGTTTGTTTTTCAATTCAGTATTTTTTTAAGTGGTATACTACTGAATTTAAAAAGTGAAAATTAGTCACTTTTTTATGAGTAATGCTACTCATACAAACTATTTATACAAACTCACACATATCCCTATATGATCGTCACATCACCTATGTTAATTAATGCCATTTATTATTAATATATATTTATCAAATCATTGCATTTATTTATCAAATCACATTATGCCACGTCAGTTTGTATGTTTAAGTTTGTATAAGTAGTTTGTAAGAGTAGCATTAATCCTTTTTTATTTGTCAAATGTCAGAAAATCTAAAAATACCAGAATTACCCCCATATATATATATATATATATATATATATATATATAAATTATTTTCATAATTTCATTCCGTTGCTGAATCTGACCTTCGTCCAAGCTTACGCAAGCCGCTTAAAGATTGTGTTGGTTGAGGACATTGCAAGCTGCGAAAGGCGGTGCCTAGAGATGCTAAAAAATGCCAAGATTGAAAAGGCTTCAAAGTCCTTGGCACAAATCAGCTTGGAAGTTGACAAACTTGCTGGACAGGCTTAACCTTTGATTAAAAAATTAATTTTTAATATAATAATTTAAATAAATCAATAAACACATTGTTAGATTACTACAAATAGCCATCTAGCCTAAGATATTCACTACAGTATATTTAATTTAATTTAAAAAATTTTATCATATATATATATATAGTTTAACTCAACATTAATCATATAAATTTAATTTATTAAGGTTTGTATTAATTTTATTATCTTTTACTATTTAATTTTTAAGATATATAATGCACAAGTTTTACTTTTTAATGACAAGGGTAAATATATCCATTTCAATTCATAATATTCTCTTACCACTTTTTTTAAGCAGTATAAAAAAGGAAAAACAAACATATTAATTAAGTCATTAGTGTTAAGTGCTAAAAAGTGTTAAGTGGAAAAACAAACACCCCCTAAAACTTTTCACTTTTCAGTCTTAGGATTACCATCACAGTAAGTCCTGGATGCTTGGTCCATCTCAGTTTACTATTAAAAGGCTGAGATTGGCTTCATCATGTTCATGTCGTCAAATTTGTTAACTTTCGGCTAATTAGAGGATTAGAAATTGTTGGTGTCAACGTACATGTGCCATGCACATGATGAATTTTGACCAACTTCTGATAAAACTAGAATATGATTTTGTTTCTTATTGTACTGTTTCTAGAAGTATATTTTAGGAAGTATTTGGTTTACAATAAATATCTCCTTAGATTAGGATATTGTTTCTTGTATCCTGATTAAAATAAGAGAATATTTATTTATGTCCTAATTCCTTTAGGAGTTTAATTATAACACTTCCTATTATATTTCTCGTTATCCCAATATGATTTTGATTAGAATTTTTACAGGATTCTAAGGAGATTTCGTCCAGGCAGGCCACTATATATACAAAGTTATTTTTACATAACTGAGTATGCTGATTATTTGGTGCGTTGTGTGAGTTTAGGTTTTGGCATTCCAAGAATTAAATAGGATAGCTTAAACGCAAATAGGAATGTCTCTTTGATTTGATGTTATGACTGTTTCATTCATGTAAGAGAGGTTGTAATTGTGTATGAATTGTTGATTAGGTCTATGTGAGTTAGTAGACACTTGAGAGAACTTGCGAGTTAAGTGTTTATATAATTCAGCGTCAGACATCGTTGTTATGTATAACTTAACAGTGTGTTGTTAAGCTATCTGTGACAAAGAGTGAGCAGTGTTACTAGAGTTTAAGATCTTGGCGGGATTTTGTTTTACAAAGATTAGGTCAGTGTGTGAGAGTGAGTCAGCACTGTAAAAGATCATAAAGATTGTACAAATAAGAACTTAGTGAATTGCAGCTCTATAGCTGTCAGTGGATGTAGGTTTTATAATCGAACCACGTTAAAAATCCTCCTGTGCCGATTTACTTTACAATTTACTGTTGTATTTATTATAACTGCATGCTTCCAGAACTTTCAATTGGTATCAGAGCAGGTTCACTGATAGACAAGTGAAGAAAACGATCAGATCGATCTAGAAGAATGGAGTTTATTCACAATGAAGGACCCGGAACACAACCACCTATTCTTGATGATGGTAATTACCCATATTGAAAGGTAAGAATGATGATGTATATTAAATCTCTAGATGACAGGGCATGGACTAGTGTGCTTAAAGGATGGACAACGCCAACAAAATTGAATGCTTTTGGAGATTCCGAACCCAAACCTGAGGATGAATGGACTGATGAAGAATACAAAAGTTCCAGCTGGAATTCAAAGGCTCTTAATGCAATTTTTGCTGTAGTGGACTTAAACAATTTCGGACAAATTTCTAGATGCAAAGTGGCCAAAGAAGCATAGGACATACTTGAGGTAAAACATGAAGGTACCGCATCTGTTTAAAGATCTAAATTGATGAGACTTAATTCTCAATTTGAAAATTTAAAGATGCATGAGGATGAATCAATTTCTGAGTTTTACTCTAAGATATGGCATATCACAAATTCGGCATACATGCTTGGAAAAACTTTCACTGATGCATAAATTGTTAGCAAAATAATTAGGTTTGTTTCAGATAAATTTCAACCTAAAATTCCAGCCATTGAGGAAGTTAAAAACACCGATGAGATGAGGGTTGATGAACTGGTTAGCATTCTCCAAAACTTTGAAATTAATCAAAGTACTAGGAAGCAAAAAGGAAAAAGCATTGCAATCAATGCTAAAACTGAAAAATCTGATGATGAAAGTAATGATGAGCTTGATGAAACTGATTCTGAACAGATAGCTTTTCTAACAAGAAATTATGTCAAGTTCATGAAAAGAAATTTCAGGAAAAAGAATCAAGGGAAGCCATCAAACTCAAACAAAGATAAGTTCAAGAAGTTCAGCAAGGAGAATGACAAGAAGAAAGTGAACAACCAGATAAGAAAGGACAGATTCAGTGTTATGAATGTTCTGGTTATGGGCATATTCAATCTGAATGTGCTAACCTCAAGAAGAAGAACAAAGACCTGACAGCAACCTGGAGTGATGAATCAAAATCGGATTCAGAAGATCAAGATTGCATGAGCAATTTTGTTGCATTTACTGCATCTACAGCTAATAAAGGAAAGGTTGTTATGTCAGACATAACAGAAAATTACAAAACCAGTGTTGATCATTCAGATAAAGAAAATGGCATAGAATACTATGAAGAGTTGCAATAAACATACAATGCACTCTATAGTGAATGGTTGAGTTAGAAAGAAGAAATCAAAACCTTAAAGAAGAAGATTGAGGTGCTGGAATGTGAAAAATCTTATGCTGAAAACCATATCACTGAACTAGAGATTGTTTTGACAGACAAAATAGCACATATTAAGAAAATTACAACAGAACTAGTTGAAAGCAAAAGGTGTATTGATCAACTCAAAATTGGGGCAGCCAAACTTGATCAGGTCTTGAGTCTTGGAAGAGATAACTCCAATAAACAGGGATTAGGGTATACAGAAGGTAATGTTGCATCTTCATCAAAAACAGTTTTTGTGAAAGCATCAACATCAGGTAAAAGTTCTGAACTTAACTCCTTGAGGTCAAGTCTTAGTTCAAAAAGTAATGAAACATTTATTTCTCCTCTGAGTTCTTTCAAATCTAGTCCCGAAAAGGTAAGAAAATTCATTCCAACTTGTTATTTTTGTGGCAAAAAGGGACATATTAAACCTAGATGCTTTAAATTGTTAAATCTTTTACATAAAAGATCAAGACAGTTCAAACTGTTACCAAAGTCACAACTGCAGTGGGTTAAGAAAGACAAGACAGTATGCCATATTGCGTTTACTGCACTTAATCATGCATCTAACGATTTGTGATATTTTGACAGTGGTTGTTCTAGGCACATAACTGAAAATAAAC
Source organism: Boswellia sacra (assembly GCA_013180625.2). Lineage (NCBI taxonomy): Eukaryota > Viridiplantae > Streptophyta > Magnoliopsida > Sapindales > Burseraceae > Boswellia > Boswellia sacra. Next base: position 33,565 of record SNVD02013559.1, on the reverse strand, counting down.
AGTTTTTAATAGATTTTGAAGCATGCAAGGAAGGAAATGTCACCTATGGAGATAGAGCAAAGAGTAAGATCATTGGTAAAGGCACTTTGAATGTCAAAGGCCTACCCAATTTTCAAAATGTCTTGTTGGTTGAAGGTTTAAAAGCTAATCTTATTAGTATTAGTCAGATATGTGATTACAAGTATATTGTTAATTTCACACAAAACAAATACATGGTTTAGATAACTTTGGTAAATGCATTCTAGAAGGTAATCGATCTTCAAATAATTGTTATTTGGTAAAGATTGCATTTCAAGCTAGGATTTCAGATTTAGAACTATGGCATCAAAAATTAGGGCACTTAAATTACAAAGACTTTGTTAAATTAACTAAGTTAGGTGCTGTAAAATGAGTTCCTAAACTTGATGACAAAGTTAATGAAATTTGTGGACCATGTCAAATGGGAAAACAAATTAAAAGTTTACACAAATCAAATCCACATCTTAGCACATTCAAAATACTTGATTTGCTTCACATAAATCTTATGTGTCCTATGCAAATTGAAAGCATTACAGGTAAGAGATACATATTTGTTTGTGTGGATGATTTTTCTATATATACTTGGGTTGATTTCATTAAAGAAAAATTTGACACTTTTGAAACTTTCAGGAATCTTTGTATTAAACTTGAAAATGAGCAAAATAGAAACATTGGAAAGATTATGAGAATAAGAAGTGATCATGGAAAGGAATTTGAAAACGTTAGCTATGCTGACTTTTGCAAATATCATGAAATTGATCATGAATTTTCAACTCCCAAAACCCCTGAACAAAATGGCATTGTGGAAAGAAAGAATAGAACTCTTCAAAAGATGGCTAGAGTAATGCTCAATAGAAAGAAGTTGACAAAGAGGCTATGGGCTGAAGCAATAAGCACTACTTGCTATATTTCAAATAGAGTTTTTCTAAGACCTGCCACTAACCAGACAACTTATGAAATTTTGAAAGGTAGAAAACCGAATTTAAAATATTTTCATGTTTTTGGATGCAGGTGTTACATCTTAAATGACAGAGAGCAGTTAGAAAAATTAGATCCGAGAAGTGATGAAGGAGTCTTTGTGGGATATGCACAAAACAGCAAAGCATTTTGAGTTTACAACCTTTGAACTAAGGCAGTCATGGAATCTACAAACGTTGTATTTGATGATCTGGATGATTATGCAAAGTACTCGCAAGAGGAAAACATAACCAGCTTCACAAAAGATACAGAAAAATCAGATTCAGGCAGCAACGATAAAGAAGATTTCGTTATAAAAGAGGAAACAGCTACTGTTACACCCGACGTAACAATGACAACTGACAACTCAGATTTTAACAGAAATTCAATCAGGAATAAGGATGATAGAAAAGATCCACCCACTCGGATTCAGAAGGCACATCCAACAAGTTCTATTATTGGAACACCAGATGGTATGATGAAAACTCAGAGCAAGGTAAGTAATCAGGTAAGATTTGCATGTTATGTGTCTTTAGTTGAACCAAAAAAATATGAAAGAAGCCTTAAAAGAAGATGTTTGGATTCAAGCTATGCAAGATGAACTTAATCAGTTTAAAAGGAATGAAGTATGGGAATTAGTTCCTAGGCCAGAAAATGCAAATGTCATTGGAACTAAATGGATATTCAAAAATAAAACTGATGAAAGTGGTCAAGTAGTAAGAAATAAAGCTAGGCTAGTTGCACAAGGTTACACACAAGTAGAAGGCATAGACTTTGATGAAACCTTTGCACCAGTAGCTAGACTTGAGTCAATCAGATTACTACTTGCAATGGCTTGTTTGCTTGATTTTAAGTTGTACCAAATAGATGTTAAAACAGCATTTTTAAATGGTTATCTCAATGAAGAAGTTTTTGTTGAATAGCCTAAGGGTTTTGAAGATCCTAAACATCCTGATTTTGTGTACATATTGCATAAAGCTCTGTATGGTTTGAAACAAGCTCTTAGAGCTTGGTATGAAAGGTTGACAAACTTTTTGATCAACAGAGGTTATAAGAGAGGCAGCAATGATAAGACTTTATTTATCAAACATGCATCTAACTATTTTATTGTTGCTTAAATTTATGTGGATGACATTGTATTCGGATCAACTAACAAAAGCAAAACTAATGAGTTTGTTAAGTTGATGCAGGAAGAGATTGAAATGAGCATGGTAGGAGAAATAAATTTCTTTCTTGGATTGCAGGTTAAGCAAATGAATGATGGGATATTCATATCTCAATCAAAATATGCTAAAAATCTTGTAAAAAAATTTGTGCTTGAGAAATCAAAACCCATGAAAACTCCTATTAGTACTAATCTGAAACTTTCAAAAGACAATACAGGAAAGGAGATTGACGCAAGTTTGTATAGAAGTATCATTGGCAGTTTGTTATACCCTACCGCAAGTAGACCAGACTTATGCTTTAGTGTAGGACTTTGTGCAAGATTTCAAGCAAATCCCAAAGAATCACATCTGTCAGCGGCTAAAAGAATCATCAGGTATGTACATGAAACCCATGATTATGGCATATGGTTTTCTAAAGATATAAATGATTATCTTACAGGGTTTAGTGATGTTGATTAAGCAGAAAATACAGATGATAGAAAAAGCACATCAGGAGGGCATTTTTATCTTGGTATTAACTTGGTTTCTTGGCATAGCAAAAAGCAGAATTCTATATCTTTATCTACTGCTGAAGCCGAATACATAGCAGCAGAGAGTTGTTGCACACAACTATTATGGATGAAGCAAATGTTGAGTGATTATGGTATTGAACAAAAGCCTATAACTGTGTTTTGTAATAATACTAATGCTATAAATATTTCTAAAAATCCTGTTCAGCATTCTAAAACAAAACACATTGACATACGATACCATTTTATAAGGGAACTAGTAGAGTCTAAGGTGATACATATTGAACACATCTCCACTGATAAACAATTGGCTGACTTGTTCACTAAGGCATTGGACACAACAAGATTTGAAAATCTAAGAAAGGCCTTAGGCATCTGTTAGTTTTATGAATAAACACTGCTTACTGTTATGCTATTTGTATCTGTAATATCAAAAGTTTTCTTCTAATTAAGCATGTGTGAGTTGTGATATAAAAATTGTGTGAATGATAAAATACTGGTTTAAAAATGAAAAATACAGAGAGGGCTACCAGTATATGATGTGTGAAAGCCATCCATTGAGAGTAACTTCATTGTATCTAGGAAATATGGTGAGGTCATCCACTCAAATGGAAAAGGGCTACCTCTATACATGTGTGAAAGCTACTGTATTTATTTAGAAAATCCACTTTGAGACTAACTTTTGTGTGTGTAAGAAGCATACTCAAGTTGATCACTCAATTGGATTAAGTGATAAAATAAAAGTAAATAAACAGCTCTGAAATATGCTTTCTTAGAATGATTCATATGATGTCTAGATATTGTTGTTATGCTATTGTTAACTGTTTTCTGTTATGTTTTTCATAACATAAGATGTTCTTTGTGCCAATCTAAAATTTGACTATTCTTGTGTGTCTATGTGTCAAAATGTTATGTCAGCTGTATTGAATTGAGGGGGAGAAGTTTCAGTGGCAGGAATCCTAACTCTATTAGAACTCCTTAGTCTAATGGAAATCAAAATTTGAATTCCTATTCATTAATGACAGTTATTAAACGGTTTTGGAAAGGGAATTATGTTTTTGGAAAAGGAATTAATATTAAATTTTGAAACAAAAATTTTTTTGGCCTAATATATTACGAAATTAAGTTAGCACTTCTCCTGTTCATTCCATATCCATTCAATAGTTTCCCCATTGTCCCTCGTCTTGTTTCTCTCTCTCTCTGTTCTGAGAAATTGTTGCAGACCAGGAAACCCTGACAATGGTGAACACATCTGAGACTTCAAAGACCAACAAGCAACTCTAGTTACAGCAGGAGCAACAGTGCACCGTCATCTCAGTCTCAACAGCCTCATACAGAGGTTTCTATTGATCCAACTATGAGCGAAGATGAGTTAGTTCCAGTGAAGAAGATGAAAGGCAAAGTTAAATCGAAGTACAACAAGTTTCTCACATCCGACATCAAGCAGAAATTCATGAACTACTCTTCACAAAGGAAGTTGCAGATGGAAAGGCTAGTAAAGCTTACTGACTTCAACAGCTACAGTTTAAGTGATCTTCTTAAGTCTATATACTAGACTCGTACGGTACACAACTTCCTACCCCCTGTAAAGTCTTTAATTCAAGAATTCTATGCAAATATCTCAACTGCCATTGATGATCCGAAAAGCTTTCATTATCACAAAGTTTATTATAGAGGAAATTTTGTGAAATTCTCTCCGAATGTCATAAACACATTTCTAGATATTCCTATAGGTAGTTTGCACTCTTTAGATAAGAACTTTGATATGGCTATAGTAATTAAGGAATTGACTGGTAGATCAGATATTGATTGGAACCCGACGGATGGTATAGACCAGCAATATGTTAAGAAGAAGTATAGGGTGATGCATAAGATTGCATAATTCAATTGGCTTCCCTCTTCTCACCAACATCAAGTTCGAGAAGACAGAGTTAAATTTTTGTACTGTTTAGGCACCAATCGACCAATTAATTTTGGCTTGCTAGCTTATAGGATGATTGTTCAAATTGGTCCATATCACTCTAACTATCACTTGCTTATCTTTCCATGCTTGATTCAAGGCATTTTAGCATAGAATAGTGTTCCTATTAGTCCTAAGGAACATACTGAAATGCTGTCAAAATCAATTACGAAGGGCTTTGTGCTTTGATGGCATGATAAGTCTGACTTGCCTGCACCTGAACCCAAGCCAAAGAGAGTCAGGAAAAATCAAATGAAAAATGTTGAAAAACAGCTTGTGTTGATCAATTCTGCCTTGACCGAGATTATGTAGGATTTGAAAGACATCAAAGCAAAACAGCATGCTTTGGAGGCAAAATTTGCAGGACACTCTGGTACTGAAGAAGAGCCACAGCCAATGGAAACTAAGAATGTGATTCCTGAGAAGTCAGCTGAGCAAATACCAAAACCAGATGCACCACTGCCTGCGACAACTGAGCAAATGCCTATAGCAGGATAAGCTGTACAAACTACTGTTGAGACAGACATAACAGCAGAAAAATTGTCGAAGCAAAAAGAATATCAAGACAACTGCTAAAGGACGAAAATTGACAAGAAAGAAGAAAGTTGAAATGGTGAAGAAACCATCTAACAAGAAGAAAAAGAAAATTGAATCCACAGCTCTTGCACTGAGAGATGAATCTTTGTCAGATGAACCAGCACAAGCAGAAACTGAGATGAACTTGCCTTTACCACTTGCTGAGAATTAACTGCCTATTTCTCCAGCCCCTGAAGCAAAGCATCATGATTCACCACCATCAACATAGTCACCACCACATAAAGCTCCAACCTCATCACCTGTCGAATACACTCAGGCACCCCCTCCTACTGAAGAAAAAATTGCACCAACCATTTCTCCACTACCTACTCTTGAAGAAGAGTCACTGGTTCCTTCTCAACAACCTGCTGTTGAGTTGCCCACAACAGAAACTAGTGCAAAGAGACTTGACAAGGAGATTCGCAGAGTTGTGGCTGAAGTTACTGCTACTTCCTCTGAGACAACTGATGCACAGCCTGTTTCTGAGCCCACTGAGCAGCCTACTCCCACTACTACTGGCAAACGGTACAAAGTGAAGGCTGGCAGAATTAAGAAGCGACCCGGTAGTTCCTCTTCATCACCAGTTCGAAAGTCTCCAAGACTTCGTTAAGTACTTTTGGCACTTGTGCTGAAATCAAGGGGGAGAAGAGCTCTGACACTATTTTTTTATAAAACTATTCCTTTGTTCCTTTTAACTATGTTTACATCTATCTGTTTGATGTTTTTGTTACTGCTTCCTCTCAAGGGATGTAAGTAAGAAGTAAGAGGGAGTAAGAAGAACTTCTTATGCTATGCTTGCTTTGTGTGTGCATTTGAACTATTTTGATGTTTTGTGTTTGTGTGTTTGTGTTATTACTTATTTTGTGTTATCTTGATTTGATGAATGGATTGCTTTGATCATGATCTAATTGAATTGTTTGACAAGTTTTGTCAGACTTCATTTTGTTTGTAGGGTATACAGATTCTGACAGTGTTCTGTTATATGATTTGTAACAGCACACTGGTTATTTCTTTACACATTATATTTTCTATTTGCTATTTCATGATAGCTTTTAGTTATGTTTAACTTATCATATGTGATTTCTTTTTATCAGAAACAGTTTGGTGTTTTCATCACAAGTTGCCAAAAAGAGGGAGAATGTTGGTGTCAACGTAAATGTGCCATGCACATGATGAATTTTGACCAACTTGTGATAAAACTAGAATATGATTTTGTTTCTTATTTTACTGTTTCTAGAAGTATATTTTAGGAAGTATTTGGTTTATAATAAATATCTCCTTAGATTATGATATTGTTTCTTGTATCCTAATTAAAATAGGAGAATATTTATTTATGTCCTAATTCCTTTAGGAGTTTAATTAAAACACTTCCTATTATTTTTTCCTTATCCTAATATGATTTTGATTAGAATTTTTACAGGATTCTAAGGAGATTTCGTCCAGGCATATCATTATATATACAAAGTTATTTTTACATCACTGAGCATGCTGATTATGTGGTGTATTGTATGAGTTTAGGTTTTGGCATTCCAAGAATTAAAGAGGAGAGCTTCAATGCAAATAGGAATGTCTCTTTGATTTGATGTTATAAGTATTTCATTCATATAAGAGAGATTGTAATCGTGCATGAATTGTTGATTAGGTCTATGTGAGTTAGTAGACACTTGAGAGAACGTGCGAGTTAAGTGTTTATGTAATTCAGCGTCAGACATCGTTGTTATGTATAACTTAATAGTGTGTTGTTAAGTTATCTTTGACAGAGAGTGAGCAGTGTCACTAGAGTTTAAGATCTTGACGGGATTTTGTTTTACAAAGATTAGGTTAATGTGTGAGAGTGAGTCAGCACTGTAAAAGATCCTAAAGATTGTACAAACAAAAACTTAGTGAATTGCAGCTCTATAGTTGTCCGTGGATGTAGGTTTTATAACCGAACCACGTTAAAAATCCTCCTGTGCCGATTTACTTTAAGTTTACTATTATATTTATTATAACTGTATAATTCCAAAATTTTCAGAAATATAAAAGCACACCAGCCACGTTCCAAGCGCAATAAGATTTAATTACATGATTTTTCTTGCTATTCTAGACCTGTTCAGTGAAAAACAAATATGAATTACTTATTAAGAATTATGGAAAGCTAAGAACACAAATATAGGATTGCTTGGATAGGACTAATACCTTAACCACAAGCCAAGGAAAATTTAGCTTCGAGCTATCACGTGAAAGATTCATTGGGCTTCATTCATTCATTATAATAGCTACAGGCAAAATGTAACATTTTCACAGCACAAATACACAAAACATTTCAATTTCTCTATCTTTCCTTAATCAATTACCATCACTTAATATGGCTGAAGTGCTTGTTTCCAAGGTCGTGGAACAACTGGCTTCAATCGTTCACCAACAAGCGGAAGAAAAGGTAAGACTAACTGTGGGGGTTGATGAAGAAGTGGAAAAGTTCACCAGCAATTTTCAGGCCATTTAGGGTGTGTTTATAAATGCAGAGAAAAGACAATTGAAAGACAACGCTATGGGAGATTGGTTGAACAAGCTTAAAGACATATCCTATGATATGGACGACATTTTAAATCAGTGGAACACAACAATTCAAAAATTACAAATTAAGAAAGTTGAAGTTGCTTCTATGCCTTTGAGAAAGGTATGTTCCCTCACTCGTTAGTGCCTCTGTTATTGTAGTAAATTTGTCCTGCATTATGACATTACTATTAAGATTAGAAATCTTGATAGAAGACTAGATATTATTGCTATGGAGAAAGATAGGTTTCAATTTAGCTCAATCACAAAGAGAACAACAGAAGAAGAAAAACCTAAAAGACAAATGACTAGCTCTGTTAGTGATATAACAGAGGTTCATGGAAGAGATTACGAAAAGAATAGATTACTATATATGCTTTTGAGTCAACGTAGTAAAGAACAAAACATCCCTATCATTTCTATAGTAGGGATGCGAGGAATTGGTAAGACTACTCTTGCTTGATTAGCCTTTAACGATGATAAGGTGAGAACCCATTTTGAAGAAAAGATATGGGCGCGTGTTTCTGAGTCTTTTTATGAGATTAGGATTAGCCAAGAAATCTTTGATCCAAAACATACGTCAGGATATTATAAGAAAAAAGTTCGTGCTTGTTCTAGATGGCATTGTTAGCCCTAAGGCTACATGATAATTTTGATGATAACAATACACATTGATTAATTGTGATTTACTAACATGTTTATTTATGTGCAAGAGTAATATCATTGAAATAATTGTAAAATCAAGAAAAGGCTTATTAAAATGAAGTATTGAAGCTAAGGAGAAGACTACATGTTAAAGACACCAAAGTTTAAGAATAAGGTTTGATTCAAGGAATGTGACACATGAGCAATGTTCAATCAATTGGTCATATATTTCTGTACAGATGTCCAAATGATGTGATTCTTAAGCCTTTGGAAAGCTTACTCAATTTATAACATTTCATATGTTTCAAAGAAATTCGAATTTCAAGTGTAAGGTTGTCCAAATCATCATGCAAGTTGAAAGACAAATGGAAGCAGCTGACATGAGCACTGAATACTCTCCTTTGGACATATCTTGAGCTAGAAAAATCAAAATGACTTGATTCTTGTGGCATTGGAAAGATGACTTAATGATGAACATTTCATATGTTTTGAAAAAATTCAAATTTCAAACATAAGGCCGACATAATTGACATGCAATTCGGTGGACTGACACAGAGAAGAAAAATCAACTCACATGAGCACCGAATGGTTTTTTGGCCATATCTTAAGATAGAGATATCCAAATTCTTTGATTCTTAATGTTTTGGAAAGCTTATTCAAATATGAAGATCTTTTATGTTTTGAAGAAATTCAAATTTCAAACGGAAGGCTGACAGAATTATCATTCAAGTCGGTGGACTGACACATGGAAGAAAAATCAAGTCACATGAGCACCGAATGGTGTTTTGGCCATATCTTGAGCTACAGATATCCAAATGACTTAATTCTTGATGCGTTGGAAAGCTTATTCAAATGTGCAGATCTTTTATGTTTTACAGATTTTCAAATTTCAAACAGAACATTGACAAAAATGGCAGACAATATTACAGTTTTTATGGTGGGCAGAAAATTTGGAGTTGGTGTCTTCACTTGCTCAAGTTCATCTCATTTGCCTATAAAAGGAGCCCTTCTCCCATGCATTCAGCAAGACAAGAAGTGCAAGAGAAGCATTTTATCAAGCAAAAAACAAGAGAAATATCAAGTCTAGAGAGCTTTTATATTCTTTATCTACTCTTTGAAGAGAGTTGTACTTTTGTTGTAAAAATTTCTTTGTTCTTGTATTGTGGTGAGAGTGAGATCTTCTTGTAAAGGATAAAAGTTATCCTTGAGAGAAATCTTTCCTTGGTGAGGTTGTTCATCAAGAAGAACTCTTGGTGTGGTGTTATCAAGAGTTGAAGAAAGTTGCCTTGGTGAGGTTGTTCATCAAGAAGAACTCTTGGTTGGTGTTATCAAGAGTTGAAGGAAGTTGCCTTGGTGAGGTTGTTCATCAAGAAGAACTCTTGGTGTGGTGTTATCAAGAGTTGGAAGAAAAAGTCTTGGTGAGGTTGCTCATCAAGCAAGTTGTAAAGATTTCTACAACTTAGTGGAAAGCTTAGCTCGTGGAGCTAGGAGCCCGTGGACGTAGGCAAGGTTTGCCGAACCACGTAAATTGAGTTTGGACTCTCTCTATCCCTATCTCTTTACATTAACTTGCACTTGTGATTGCTCTTCATTTCTATTCTCTTGATTGCATTCTATTTTCATCTTCTTCACCTTTATTCTCAAAGAAAGAGTTAAATAATTTTGATCTTTCAAGAAAAGTTTTCTAAATCCGTTTTTATAAATAAAAACCCAATTCACCCCCCCTCTTGGGTTGCCATACCTGGGTCAACAAGTGGTATCAGAGCAAGGTTGCTCATTTTTTTTTAAATCTTAACCGATTTTGAGCTATGGCAACTTTTAATTCAACTTCATATGTTGAGGGGCTTTCTATTTCTAGACCTCCATTTTTTAATGGAAGTGATTACTCTTATTGGAAAACTAGGATGAGTATTTTCTTGAAATCTTTTGATTATGATTTATGGTCTATTGTTTTGGAAGGACCTTTTGTTCCTACCAAAATTGAAAATGGAGAAAGCATGCTTAAAGAACCTAAAGAGTTTAGTGAAGATGATAAAAAGAAATTGAGTTTGAATGCTAAAGCTATGAATGTGTTATATTGTGCTCTAGATAGAAATGAGTTTAATAGAATATCTACTTGTTCTACGGCACAAGAAATATGGCACACACTTGAAGTAACTCATGAAGGAACTAGTCAAGTTAAAGAATCTAAAATTAGTATGCTAGTTCATAGTTATGAGCTTTTTAAGATGAAATCGATGAATCAATTTCTGAAATGTTTACTAGATTTACGGATATTATTAATAGTTTGAAATCTCTTGGTAAATCTTATTCTAATGTTGAAATGGTGAGAAAGATTCTTAGGTGTCTACCAAAATCTTGGGAGCCAAAGGTGACGGCAATTCAAGAAGCAAAGGACTCACCAAACTACCATTAGAAGAACTTATGGGTTCTCTCATGACTCATGAAATCACCTTGAAGGAGAACGAAGAAGATTTCAGAAAAGAAAAATATCGCTTTCAAATCTTCAACAAAAGAAGATGATGAGTCCACGATGAAGGAGATGATGAAGATCTTGCATTCATCACAAGAAAGCTAAAAAGGATGATTAGAAGAAACCAAGGATTCAAGAAGAATTCTAGAAGGGAGTACAAAGGGCAAAGCTCAAAGCAAGATAAGAAAAATGATCAAGTCATTTGCTATGAGTGCAAGAAACCGGGACATGTAAAGATGGATTGTCCTTACTTCAAAAGTCAAAACAAGAAATCCAAAGCAATGAAAGCCACAAATTGGGATGATAGTGAAGCTAGCTCTACCGAAGAAGAAGATTGCGAAGTGGCAAACATGTGCTTCATGGCTTTAAGTGAAGATGAGGTAAGTATTCTAAACTATGATCCTAAACTTTCATATGATGAATTACTTGAAGCATTCCAAAATTTACATGTGCAAGTTGATAAGCAAAATTCAAAAATTAATGCTTTCAAAAAGAAGTCAAAAATCATGTTATCTCAATTAGAAGAGGTGGTAGAAATAAATGAAGCTTTAGAAAATGAAAATGAAATTTTAAAGCAAAAAGATTTTGAAAGTTTGGAAAGTCAAATACATTTATTAAAAACTAAAATGACATTTTAAAACAAAAGGATTTTGATAAATTGGAGAAACAAAATGCTATTTTGAAAAAGAAAATAATGACTTAAGAAATATTGTTGATAGTTTTACAAAAAGCACAAAAAATTTGAATTCTATGTTACAAAACCAAAGGTGTGTTTTTGATAAAAGAGGTTTAGGTTATAAAACTCATAAAAATCAAAAGTATTTTAAAAATTATTTTGCTCATGCATCTTCTAGGAATAATCCTAATCATTCATGTACTTATTGTGGAAGAAAAGGACACAAAGTGCATTTTTGCTATATTAAGAGAAATCCTAATTTGAAACAAATATGGGTTCCAAAAAGTACCAAAACTAACCCCCAAGGACCCAAGAACTTTTGGGTACCAAAAAGTTACTCCTTGAATTGTTGATTGTAGAGACAAAATGGCAAACACAAGTGGTACTTAGATAGTGGATGCTCAAGGCATATGACCGGAGATGCCTCCAAGTTCTCAAGATTAATCATGAAGAAAGGAGGATATGTGACCTTCGGTGATAATGCCAAAGGAAGGGTAATCGGACATGGTGATATTGGTAACCCTTCTTCACCTATTATTAAAGATGTTTTGCTTGTTCATGGTTTAAAACATGATTTGATTAGTATTAGTCAATTGTGTGATAAGGGATATTTTATTACTTTTGAGCCTAATAGATGTGTGATTAAGGATGTTAGTAACAATAAGACATTATTTGTTGGTAATAGATGTGGTAATATTTATACAATTGATATTGATGTTAATGATCATGTAGAAAATTGTTTCATTGTTAATCATGATGCTTGGTTATGGCATAGAAGGTTAGGTCATGCTAGCATGGACACAATTTCAAAAATTTCTAAAAATGATTTAGTTGATGGTCTTCCAAAAATAAAATTTGAAAAGGATAAGATTTGTGATGCTTGTCAATTTGGAAAACAAGTGAGAACTTCTTTTAAACAAAAGAAATTTATTTCAACAAATAAACCTCTACAATTACTTCATTTGGATTTATTTGGACCATCAAGAACTCAAAGCCTTGGTGGAAAGTATTATGTTTTTGTTATTGTGGATGATTATTCAAGATTCACTTGGGTATTATTCTTGAAAACTAAAAATGAGGCCATACAAGCTTTTTCAAAATTTACAAAAAGAGTCCAAAATCCAAAAGGGCATTCTATTGTATCCATTAGAAGTGATCATGGTGGTGAAGTAGACAATGTCGCGTTTGAAAATCTTTGTGGTGAAAATGGTTTTGAACATAATTTTTCGCACCTAGAACTCCACAACAAAATGGTGTTGTTGAGAGGAAAAATAGGACTATCCAAGAAATGGCTAGGACCATGTTACTTGAAAATAATTTGCCAAAATATTTTTGGGCCGAAGCCGTTAATACCGCATGCTTTATAATCAATAGAGTCCATATTAGAGCTTTAATAAAGAAAACTCCTTATGAACTTTGGAAAGGAAGAAAACCCAACATTGGATTTTTTAAAGTTTTTGGATGTAAATGTTTTATTTTAAACACTAAGGATAACCTTGGAAAATTTGATGCAAAAGCCGATGTTGGAATTTTTGTTGGCTACTCCAACCATAGTAAAGCATATAGAGTTTTTAACAAAAAGACTCTTACTATTGAAGAATCTATGCATGTTGAATTTGATGAAACTAATGTTATTTCTTCAAAGAATTTAGATGATGATATTGTTGAAGTAGAAAGGCAAATCAAGGAATCAAGGCTTGATGAAAAGAGTCAAGATGATTTACAACTTCAACAAGAAAAGCTTGAGAAAGTAAATGATTCTTCCCAAGAATTACAAAGGAATGGAGGTATGCAAAAGCTCACCCTAAAGATCTTATTATTGGTGAACCATCACAAGGTATGAGAACTAGATCTTCTTTTAAGAAACTTTTGTAATCATTTTGCATTTGTCTCTCAATTTGAACCAAAAACTTTTAAAGAAGCCGAAAATGACGAAAGTTGGATTTTGGCTATGCAAGAAGAATTGAACCAATTTGAAAGAAATCAAGTTTGGGAATTAGTCCCTAGACCCAAAATCATTCTATTATAGGCACTAAATGGATTTTTAGAAATAAAGTAGATGAAAATGGCACCATTATTAGAAACAAAGCTAGACTTGTTGCTCAAGGATACAATCAAGAAGAAGGTATTGATTATGAGGAAACCTTTGCACCGGTTGCTAGATTAGATTAGAATCAATTAGAATGTTGTGTGCATTTGCATGTTATAAAATTTTACATTATATCAAATGGATGTCAAAAGTGCATTTTTAAATGGTTACATTATGGAGGAAGTATATGTAGAGCAACCTCTTGGTTTTCAAAATCATGATTTTCCAAACCATGTTTTCAAACTCAAAAAGGCACTTTATGGTTTGAAACAAGCACCAAGAGCATGGTATGATAGATTGAGCAAATTTCTCATTGATAATGGTTTCGAAATAAAAAAAGTTGATACTACTCTTTTTGTTAAAACAAAAAATAATGATTTATTAATTGTTCAAATCTATGTTGATGATATTATATTTGGTGCTACTAATGTCTCTATGTGTGAGGAATTTTTCCAAGTGCATGCAACAAGAATTTGAAATGAGCTTAATGGGAGAATTAAATTTCTTCCTTGGACTTCAAATCAAGCAATCATAGATGGGATCTTCATTAATCAAGCTAAATACACAAGAGATCTTCTATAGAGTTTGGCTCTTGGGATAATTCAAGGACATAAACCACCTCTGGGGTACATTAACCAAGCTTGACAAAGATGAGAAAGGAAAAGATGTTGAGGTTAAAAAATTCGAGGTATGATTGGCTCTCTTTTGTATTTAACTGCTAGTAGACCTGATATTATGTTTAGTGTGTGTATGTGTGCTAGATTTCAATCTTGTCCCAAGGAATCTCACCTTAAAGCTGTCAAAAGGATATTTAGATATCTTCTTGGAACCATAAATCTAGGTCTTTGGTATCCTAAGTGTGATAATTTTGATCTAATTAGTTATTCGGATGCGGATTTTGCTGGAAGTCTTCTTGATAGAAAGAGCACTAGTGCTCTTAGCCATTTCTAGGCAATGCATTAGTACAGGGTTTAGTAGAAACAAATTCTGTTGCATTATCAACCGCGAACCGAGTATATTGGCGTAGGAAGTTGTTGTGCACAAGCTCTTTGGCTAAACAAATTTTAAAAGATTATGGTGTGGTATTTGATCACATTCCCATCAAATGTGATAATACAAGTGCCATTAACATTTCAAAATATCCCATACAACACTCTAGGACTAAGCATATAGAGATTAGACATCATTTTATTAGAGATCTGTGCAAAAAGGTAATATTTCTTTAGAATTTGTTCCCACCGAGAAACAATTAGCCGATATATTTACTAAAACCCTTAGTCAAGATAGATTTAGCATAATTAGAATGTGGAATTGAAGGCATCGTTGTGATAATATCGTTAACATTTTTCTTTTATTTTGAGTAATCTTTGATGGTGAGATATGTTAAGGGGGAGAATATAATTTAGGGGGACTAATTTAATTTTATTATATCTTTTTGTGATAAACAAAAGGGGGAGAAATGGTTGGATTGCTTAGATTCATAACAGTGCCAATTTGTTTGTTTATTCTCTTTATTTTATTTTCATTCTTTATTTTTTAGATATTCTTTTGAAGCAATCAAGGGTTTGTCTCATCATTGAAAAGCTCTCGAAGTCTATTTTCTGGAGAAATTTACGATTCACGAATTTATGTAGTGTACCAAAAGTTGTGATAAAAATGGTATCAGAAGTGTATATTTGTAATTCCATATATCACGGTAGCATGTTATTAAATACGGGGCACTGTAGCAAGTTACTGTAGCAGAGTATTTAAACACATTTTAGGGTTTTATTTTCATAACTTGAAGAGGGGGAAAACGTGGGAGGAGGCTGCATTTCTGGATTTCTCTCATCCCTTGGAGTTCTTGAAGGAGAAAGAAGATTTTGAAAGAGGAGGAACTACAATTCCAAGAAGATTCATCTACAAAGAAGATTTTCAAAGAATTTGCTAAGTTCTTTCTTTCCTTTTCAATTCTGGAATTTCTCTGTATTATATTTGTTATTCTGATTGAATATGTGTAACTAAATCTGAATTGGGTGAGGGTGATTTCAAAGCCCTTGATATGGATTTTGTGAGTTGATTGTGTAAGAAATTGTTATCCAATTCTCTAATTGAAGTTGCTTGTATTTTCCCATATCTAATGCTTATGATTGCTTACTGATTGTATTTGGAATGGCAAACTGAATATAATCTGTTGTGTTGTTGAACCAGGTATGGCAACCCAAGAGGGGGGGTGAATTGTGTTTTTATTTATCAATACGGAATTAGAAAACTTTTCTTGAAAGATCAAAATTATTTAACCCTTTCTTTGAGAATAAAGGTGAAGAAGATGAAAATAGAATGCAATCAATAGAATAGCAATAAAGAACAATCACAAGTGCAAGTATATGTAAAGAGCATAGGGATAGAGAGAGTGCAAACTCAATTTACGTGGTTCGGCAAACCTTGCCTACGTCCACGGGCTCCTAGCTCCACGAGCTAAGCTTTCCACTAGTTGTAGAATCTTTACAACTTGCTTGATGAACAACCTCACCAAGACTTTTTCTTCCAACTCTTGATAACACCACACCAAGAGTTCTTCTTGGTGAACAACCTCACCAAGGCAACTTCCTTCAACCCTTGATAACACACACCAAGAGTTCTCTTGATGAACACCTCATCAGGGTGAACATTCCTTCAACCCTGATAACACCACACCAAGAGTTTCTTCTTGAGAACAACCTAAACAAGGCAAAAAAACTTCCTTCAAACCCTGATAACACCACAACAAGAGTTCTCTCAAGGATAACTATTATCATTTACAATAATATCTCACTCTCACCACAATACAAGAACAAAGATAATTTTTACAATAAATGTATAACTCTCTTCAAAGAGTAGATAAATAATATAAAAGCTCTCTAGACTTGATATTTCTCTTGCTTTTTGCTTGATAAAATGCTTCTCTTGCACTTCTTGAATGCATGGGAGAATGGCTCCTTTTTATAGGCAAATGAGATGAACTTAATCAAGTGAAGACACCAACTCCAAATTTTCTGCCCACCATAAAAACCGTAATTTTGTCTGCCATTTTTGTCAATGTTCTGTTTGAAATTTGAAAATCTACAAAACATAAAATATTTTCACATTTGAATAATCTTTCCAACGCATCAAGAATCAAGTCATTTGGATATCTGTAGCTCAAGATATGGCTAAAAAACCATTCGGTGCTCATGTGACTTGATTTTTTCTCCATGTGTCAGTCCACCGACTTGAATGATAATTCCTGTCAAGCCTTTCCGTTTGAAATTTGAATTTATTCAAAACATGAAAGATCTGTATATTTGAATAATCTTTCCAAAACATTAAGAAACAAAGCATTTAGATATCTATATCTTAAGATATGGCCAAAAAACCATTCGGTGCTCATGTGAGTTGATTTTTCTTCTTTGCGTCAATCCACCGAATTGCATGTCAATTATGTCAGCATTCTGTTTAAAATTTGAATTTTTTCAAAACATATGAAATGTTCTTCATTAATTCATATTTCCAATGCCATAAGAATCAAGTCATTTTGATTTTTCTAGCTCAAGATATGTCCAAAAGAGTATTCGGTGCTCATGTCAGCTGATTCCATTTGTCTTTCAACTTGCATGATGATTTGGACAACCTTACACTTGAAATTTGAATTTCTTTAAAACATATGAAATGTTATAAATTGCGTAAGCTTTCCAAAGGCTTAAGAATCACATCATTTGGACATTTGTAGAGAAATATATGACCAATTGATTGAACATTGCTCATGTGTCACATTCCTTGAGTCAATCCTTGTTCTTAAACTTTGGTGCCTTTAAAATGTAGTCTTCTTCTTAGCTTCAACACTTCATTTTAATAAGCCTCTTCTTGATTTTAAAATTATTTCAATGATCTTAGTCTTGCACATAAATAAACATGTTAGTAAATCTCAATTAATCAATGTGTATTGTTATCATCAAAATTATCATGTAGCCGTAGGGCTAACAATCTCCCCCTTTTGGATGATGACAAACCATTGATTGCTTTAAAATATAATCTAAAATCAAGAATGAACAATAAGCAAAAAGAAAGCAATTGTTATGAATATAAGCAAACCATCTATTTCTCCCCCTTTTGTTATCATCAAAAAGATGTAATCAAATTAACTACTCCCCCTAAATGTATTCTCCCCCTTAACATATGCTATCATTCAAAGATTATCATATTAAAGCAAAAATTAAGACATATCCAACATAACTACTTTTCTTCTTATTATGCAAAATCTATATTGACTAAGGGGTTTATTTGTTGAAAAAAAATTTTGTTTAAAAAAGTTCTCACTTGTTTTTCAAATTGACAAGCATCACAAATCTTGTTATTTTCAAATTTTATTTTTGGAAGACCATCAACAAATCATTTTTAGAAATTTTTGAAATTGTGTCCATGCTAGCATGACCTAACCTTCTATGCCATAACCAAGTATCATGATTAACAATGAAACAATTTTCTACATGATCATTAACATCAATATCAATTGTATATTACCAATAAATAATGTCTTATTGTTACTAACATCCTTAATCACACATCTATTAGGCTCAAAAGCAACAAAATATTCCTTAATACACAATTGACTAATTATAATCAAATCATGTTTCAAACCATTAACAAGCAAAACATTTTCAATAATAAGTGAAGAAGGGTTACCAATATCACCATGTTCGATTACCCTTCCTTTGGCATTATTACCGAAGGTCACATATCCTCCTTTCTTCATGATTAATCTTGAGAATTTGGAGGCATCTCCGGTCATATGCCTTGAGCATCCACTGTCTAAGTAACACTTGTGTTTGCTACTCCTTTGTTTCTATAATCAACATTCAAAGAGCAACGTTTTGGTACCCAAATATTCTTGGGTCCTTGGGGGTTAGTTATGGTACTTTTTGGAACCCATATTTGTTTTAAATTAGGATTTCTCCTAATATAGCAAGAATGTACTTTGTGTCCTTTTCTTCCACAATAAGTACATAAATGATTAGGATTATTCCAAAAAGATGCATGAGCAAAATACTTTTTAAAATACTTTTGATTTTTATGAGTTTTATATCCTAAGCCTCTTTTATCAAAAACACACCTTTGGTTTTGTAACATAGAGTTCAAATTTTTTGTGCTTTTTGTAAAACTATCAACAATATTTCTAAAGTCATTATTTTCCTTTTTCAAAATAACATTTTCTTTCTCTAATTTATCAAAATCCTTTTGTTTTAAAATCTCATTTTCAGTTTTTAAAAAATGTATTTGACTTTCCAAACGTTCAAAATCTTTTTGCTTTAAAATTTCATTTTCATTTTCTAAAGCTTCATTTATTTCCACCAACTCTTCTAATTGAGATAACATGATTTTTGACTTCTTTTTTGAAAGCATTGAGATAACATGTAAATTTTGGAATGCTTCAAGTAATTCATCATATGAAAGCTTAGGATCATAGTTTAGAATACTTACCTCATATTCTCTTAAAGCCATGAAGCACATGTTTGCCACTTCGCAATCTTCTTCTTCGGTGGAGCTAGCCTCACTATCATCCCAATTTGAGGCTTTCATTGCTTTGGATTTCTTGTCTTGATTCTTCAAGTATGGACAATCCATTCTAGAAATCTTCTTGAATCCTTGGTTTCTTCTAATCATCCTTTTTAGATTTCTTGTGACGAATGCAAGATCTTCATCATCTCCTTCGTCATCGGAGTCATCTTTTTCTTTCGTTGAAGATTTGAAAGCGATATTTTTCTTTTTCTTGAAATCTTCTTCATTCTCCTTCAAGGTGATTTCATGAGTCATGAGAGAACCCATAAGTTCTTCCAATGGTAGTTTGGTAAGGTCATTTGCTTCTTGAATTGCCGTCACTTTTGGATCCCAAGATTTTGGTAGACACCTAAGAATCTTTCTCACCATTTCAACATTAGAATAAGATTTACCAAGAGATTTCAAACTATTAATAATATCCGTAAATATAGTAAACATTTCAGAAATTGATTCATCCGATTTCATCTTAAAAAGCTCATAACTATGAACCAGCATATTAATTTTGGATTCTTTAACTTGACTAGTTCCTTCATGAGTTACCTCAAGTGTGTGCCATATTTCTTGTGCCGTAGAACAAGTAGATATTCTATTAAACTCATTTCTATCTAGAGCACAATAAAACACATTCATAGCTTTAGCATTTAAACTCAATTTCTTTTTATCATCTTCACTAAACTCTTTAGGTTCTTTAAGCATGCATTCCCTATTTTCAATTTTTGTAGGAACAAAAGGTCCTTCCAAAACAATAGACCACAAATCATAATCAAAATATTTCAAGAAAATACTCATTCTAGTTTTCCAATAAGAGTAATCACTTCCATTAAAAAATGGAGGTCTAGAGATAGAAAGTCCCTCAACATATGAAGTTGAATTAAAAGTGGCCATAGCTCAAAAATCGATTAAGATTTAAAAAATTGAGCAACCTTGCTCTGATACCACTTGTTGACCCAGGTATGGCAACCCAAGAGGGGGGGGGAATTGGGTTTTTATTTATCAAAACGGATTTAGAAAACTTTTCTTGAAAGATCAAAATTATTTAACTCTTTCTTTGAGAATAAAGGTGAAGAAGATGAAAATAGAATGCAATCAAGAGAATAGAAATGAAGAGCAATCACAAGTGCAAGTTAATATAAAGAGATAGGGATAGAAAGAGTGCAAACTCAATTTACGTGGTTCGGCAAACCTTGCCTACGTCCACGGGCTCCTAGCTCCACGAGCTAAGCTTTCCACTAAGTTGTAGAAATCTTTACAACTTGCTTGATGAACAACCTCACCAAGACTTTTTTTTCCAACTCTTGATAACACCACACCAAGAGTTCTTCTTGATGAACAACCTCACCAAGGCAACTTCCTTCAACCATTGATAACACCACACCAAGAGTTCTTCTTGATGAACAACCTCACCAAGGCAACTTTCCTCAACTCTTGATAACACCACACCAAGAGTTCTTCTTGATGAACAACCTCACCAAGGAAAGAGTTCTCTCAAGGATAACTATTATCCTTTACAATAATATCTCACTCTCACCACAATACAAGAACAAAGATAATTTTTACAATAAATGTATAACTCTCTTCAAAGAGTAGATAAATAATATAAAAGCTCTCTAGACTTGATATTTCTCTTGCTTTTTGCTTGATAAAATGCTTCTCTTGCACTTCTTGAATGCATGGGAGAATGGCTCCTTTTTATAGGCAAATGAGATGAACTTAATCAAGTGAAGACACCAACTCCAAATTTTCTGCCCACCATAAAAACCGTAATTTTGTCTGCCATTTTTGTCAATGTTCTGTTTGAAATTTGAAAATCTACAAAACATAAAATATTTTCACATTTGAATAATCTTTCCAACGCATCAAGAATCAAGTCATTTGGATATCTGTAGCTCAAGATATGGCTAAAAAACCATTCGGTGCTCATGTGACTTGATTTTTTCTCCATGTGTCAGTCCACCGACTTGAATGATAATTCCTGTCAGCCTTCCGTTGAAATTTGAATATTCAAACATAAAAAGATCTTCATATTGAATAAGCTTTCCAAAACATTAAGATTAAAAGAATTTGGATATCTCATCTTATGATATGGACAAAAACACCAATTCAGTTGGCCTATGTGAGTGATTTTCTTCTCTGTGTCAGGTCAACGAATTGCATGTTCAATTATGTCGGTCTTCTGTTTGAAATTTGAATTTTCAAAACATAGAAAATGTTCTCATTAAGTCATCTTTCCAATGCCGTAAGAATCAAAGTCATTTTGATTTTCTAGCCTCAAGATATGTCCAAAGGAGTATTCGGTGCTCATGACAGCTGCTTCCATTTGTCTTTCAATTTGCATGATGATTTGGACAACCTTGCACTTGAAATTTGAATTTCTTTAAAACATATGAAATGTTATAAATTGAGTAAGCTTTCCAAAGGATCAAGAATCACATCATTTGGACATCTATAGAGATATATATGACCAATTGATTGAACATTGCTTATGTGTCACATTCCTTAAGTCAAACCTTGTTCTTAAACTTTGGTGCCTTTAACATGTAGTCTTCTCCTTAGCTTCAACACTCATTTTAATAAGCCTCTTCTTGATTTTAAAATTATTTCAATGATCTTACTTCTTGCACATAAATAAACCGTTAGTACAATCTCAATTAATCAATGTGGTATGTTATCATCAAAATACATGTAGCCTTAGGCTAACAGTTGTCTATTGCTAGATTAGAAATCTTGATCCGTAATGTCATGAATTTCCAATCATTAGTAGCAAAATTGTGATCAGAGATTGCAATTGGAAAATACAACCTAGGTAAAATAATCCGAACTTGTGTGATTATTGCTTAGATCAACCTATTTTTCTCATCGTAATGCTTCTATTGAATTAAACTTAGAGAGCTTGTTCTAGGTTGTTTAATGGATAGAGATTAACTAAAGAGCTTGTTTTATTTAACAACAAAGTAAGGAAAGATTGGGATAACAGAGCTTGTTGTTATCTACGGTTGATAACTTCAATGCTGTAATTGGATTACAATTCCATGTTAATTCACAAATTCATATCTTGTGGCAGAGAAAGAACCCTTAACCAAGTGTCTCTCATTGATCTTTCATTCAAATTAACTTCTGTTTTGTTATTCTTAATTTCCATTCTTATTTCATTTAGTTAATCATTCAACAAAACCCCCCCTGTTTAGTTTATCGTTGCTGGAAAATAACGAATTCAATTAGAATCAATCCTCGTGGGAACGATATCTACTTATCACTTTATTACTTGTGCGACTAGTATACTTGCTAGTTTCGAACGCATCAAGTTTTTGGCGCCGGTGCCGGGGATTGATTTTCTAATCAATTTGTTATTCTGTTTTTACTACTGATTCTTGATTGTTATTTCCTGATTATTTGTGTTTTGGCTTTTATGTCCGAGAGAGAAGGGGATCAGCGACTTAAGAGAATTAAGGAGTTTCTCCAATCCTCGAATTTAAGGCTAAATCGGTCACTTTCAACTCCACCTCCAGAATTTTACCTTGCACGACACACTTCCCTCCCATCTTCTTGCAGTTCAATCAAATCTGAATCGGAAGCAATGGCGATGGAAAACGATCAGACTCTTAAGGAGTTAGCGGCTCCAATAATTGATCAACAACCGCTATGCATAAGCACCAATTTTGAGATAGATTTTGAACTTAAATCTGGACTGATTCATCTCTTGCCTACATTTCATGGTTTTGCAGGAGAGGATCCGAACAAACACCTCAAAGAATGTCATGTGGTATGCTCAAGTATGAAGCCAACTGGCGTTTCTGAAGAGCAAATTAAATTGAGAGCTTTCCCATTCTCATTAGCAGATTCGGCAAAAGATTGGTTATACTACCTACCACCAGGTACCATTACCACTTGGAATGAGATGAGTAAACTCTTTTTGGAGAAATACTTTCCAGCCTCGAAAGTACAAATATTAGAAAAGATATTAGTGGCATTCGACAACACAATGGAGAATCACTTCATGAATATTGGGAGAGATTTAAAAGGTTATGTGCTAGCTGTCCAAACCACCAAATTAGTGATTGACTCCTAATTCAATATTTCTATGAGGGTCTCTTACCAATGGAAAGGAGTATCATTGATGCTGCTAGTGGTGGAGCACTAGTTAATAAAACACCGAACGTGGCAAGACGTTTGATTAGTGACATGGCAGCGAACTCCCAACAATTCAGCAGTCAATTTGAGCCACAACTACCAAAAAGAGTAAATGAGGTAAGTACTTCAAACATTGAACAACAACTTTGTGAACTTACCTCTCTTGTAAAAAAAAATGGCTGTAGGACATATGCAGCAATCTTATGCATGTGGGGTATGTTCTGCCATAGACCATCCAACCGACATGTGTCCAACTTTGCAAGAAGGAGATACAGAACAAGCCAATGCCATGGGTGGATTTCCAGGACAACCAAGGCAAAGGTATGACCCTTTCTCCAATACTTACAATGCTGGATGGAGAGATCACCCTAATGTAAGATATGGGAATCATCAACCAATTGCCCCAAATGCCATACCAAATCGACCACCAGGTTTCAATCAACCAAGGGTACAGCAACCATTTCAAGCATAACCACAACCAGCACCACAACCAGCTCCACAAAATTAAGGTATGTCTCTCCAGGATATTGTTAAAGCACTTGCCACTAACACAATGCAATTTCAGCAGGAAACTAGGGCAAGTATCCAAAACCTGGAAAATCAAATGGAACAATTGGCCACTAACATGAGCAAATTTGAGAGTCAAAGCTCAGGAAAATTACCTTCTCAGCCGGTGATCAATCCAAGAGAGAATGCTAGTGCTGTAACTTTGAGAAGTGGGAAACAATTAGATATTCCACCAAGGAAATCACAAATTGATGAAGGGGATGATACCACTTCTACCATGAACAAAACATCCACTTCTAAGGTAAATCCTAAAACTTCCATTCATTCATATGTTACTCCTCCACCTTTTCCTAGCAGATTTGCAAAATCAAAGACGGAGGAACAAGAACAAGAAATCCTGGAAACTTTTCGCAAGATCGAGGTAAACATACCACTTCTGGATGCTATCAAGCAAGTGCCTCGTTATGCAAAATTTCTCAAAGAGTTATGCACCAACAAGAGGAAGTTGAAAGGAAATGAGAAGGTAAGTGTGGGGGGAAATGTTTCAGCTGTATTGCAAAGAAAAATTCCTCCGAAATGCAAAGATCCAGGTACGTTCACCATTCCATGCAACATTGGTAATACCAAGTTTGAAAGAGCTATGTTAGATTTAGGAGCATCTATTAATGTCATGCCATATTCTATTTATGCTTCTTTAAATCTTGGACTTTTTGCGGAAACTGGTATTACCATTCAGCTTGCTGATCATTTTAATGCATATCCCAAAAGAGTTGTGGAAGATGTGCTTGTGCAGGTGAATCAATGGGTTTTCCCAGCAGACTCTTATGTTCTTGAAATAGAGGATGAGACATCTCCTAATCCAACACCGATTCTTATGGGGAGACCATTCTCGTAAACTGTTAGAACCAAGATTGATGTTCGTGATGACACTCCATCATAGAGTTTGATGGCAAGGTGATATGTTTCAATATCTTTGAGGCAATGAGGTACTCTAGTGACTTGCATTATGTTTTTGCAGTTGACGTTGTTGATTCTCTGCCACAACAATGTTTTGAGTTAACTAGCAAGGCTGCCATTTGGAAGTAGCCATAGTGGAGCACATTGGGCAGAAGAAAATTACCAGAGAATCGAGGAAGGAAGGTGATACAAGTATCTAAAGAAAGTGAGGAAGTGTGGCAAGCTTGGATGTGCGACTATAGCGACACCACAAAAACCAGGTATGATGTTTCGTACATTGAATTACCTTTATCTAATGAGAAACTTCTACTTCCGTGATGGAAAGCCCTGCCTTGGAGTTAAGCCTCTTCCAGATCATTTGAAACATGTATTCTTGGGTGAGAAGGATACTTTGCCAGTCATAATAGCCAAGGGCCTTACACCATTACACGAAGAGAAACTCATTCGAGTGCTTCGAGATCACAAAACAGCCATTGGGTGGACAATTGCTGACATCAAAGGTATTAGTCCAGCTGTATGCATGCACCGCATCTTGTTAGAAGAGGGATCCAAGCCCACTAGAGAAGCACAGCGGAGGTTGATTCCTCCGATGATGGAAGTTGTCAAGAAAGAAATCCTGAAATTGTTAGATGTGGGTGTGATTTATCCAATTTCGGACAGCAATTGGGTGAGTCCAGTCCAAGTTGTTCCGCGAAAGAAATCTGGTTGTTACAGTGGTTAAGAATGACAATAATGAGCTAGTTCCCACTCGTATCCCAACCGGGTGGCGAGTTTGTATTGATTATCGAAAGCTCAATTCTGCAACTCGCAAGGATCACTTTCCTTTGCCATTCATTGATCAACTGCTGGAGAGATTAGCAGGTCATTCTCATTATTGTTTTCTTGATGGCTATTCAGGATATAATCAGATTGTCATTGCCCCTGAGGATCAAGAGAAAACTACATTCACATGCCCATTCGGTACATTTGCCCATCGACGCATGCCATTCGGTCTTTGCAATGCCCCTGCCACTTTCCAAAGGTGTATGGTAAGTATTTTCTCTGATTATGTTGAGAACATTCTTGAGGTATTTATGGATGACTTTAGTGTTTTTGGTGATTCTTTTGATTACATGCCTGACAGCCTTACCCTTAATACTTCAAAGATGTATAGAAACTAACCTTGTTCTGAATTGGGAAAAATGTCATTTTATGGTAGATCAGGGTATAGTTTGGGGACATGTTATTTCTGCTAAGGGTATAGAGGTTGATAAATCCAAGATAGATCTTATATGTTCCTTACCACCTCCCACAAGTGTGCGGGATATTCGTTCGTTTCTCGGTCATGCAGGTTTTTGTCGTCGATTCATCAAAGATTTCTCGAATATAGCATTGCCTCTATGCAGATTATTGCAGAATAATGTGGCCTTTGAATTTGATGAGAAATGCAAAGAGGCATTTGGGAAACTGAAGGAACTCTTGACTTCGGCTCCAATAATCCAGTCTCCAAATTGGAATCATCCATTCGCGATCCTGTTGCGATGCAAGTGATACGTGTGGGTGCCGTTTTGGGTCAACGAATTGGCAAAATTCCAATGCCCATACTATGCATCTCGGACTTTAAATGATGCTCAAACATTAAGATTCT
The DNA here is from genome assembly GCA_013180625.2 of Boswellia sacra. Taxonomy (NCBI): domain Eukaryota; kingdom Viridiplantae; phylum Streptophyta; class Magnoliopsida; order Sapindales; family Burseraceae; genus Boswellia; species Boswellia sacra. The sequence continues at coordinate 7,189 of SNVD02013559.1, read as the reverse complement.
ACCACTGAGAAAGAGCTGCTAGCGGTTATTTTTGCTTTAGAAAAGTTTCGATCTTATTTGATTGGTACTAAAGTAACCGTTTATTCTGATCATGCAGCTCTGAGGTACTTGCTCACAAAGAAAGATGCAAAACCAAGGCTTATCAGGTGGATACTCCTTTTACAGGAATTTGACTTGGAGATCAAAGACAAGAAGGGAAGTAAAAACTTAGTTGCAGACCATCTCAGTCGCATTGTCCATGATAAGAATGCACTGCCATTATAAGAAAGTTTTCCAGATGAACAATTATTGTCTCTAAATGTAGTAGCCCCTTGGTATGCAGATATTGTTAACTACTTAATTACCAAAAAGCTACCACATGACTTGACTCGAGCTCAAAGAGACAAGATCAAGAACATTGCCAAGTATTACATATGGGATGATCCGTACTTATGGAAGCATTGTTCTGACCAAGTGATAAGAAGGTGCATTTCTGAATCTGAATTTAATTCAATTTTAACCTTCTGTCATTCTTATGCATGTGGAGGTCACTTCGGACCAAAAGAACAGCCCTTAAAGTTCTTGATTGTGGATTCTACTGGCCATCATTGTTCAAAGATGCATATCTGTTCTGCAAAGCTTGTGACCGTTGTCAAAGGACAGGTAATTTAAGTGCCAAAAATCAAATGCCACAAACCCCTATACTTATTGTCGAGATTTTTGATGTGTGGGGTATTGAGTTCATGGGTCCTTTTCCTTCATCTTTTGGTAATGTTTACATTATACTTGCTGTGGATTATGTTTCTAAATGGGTGGAAGCAAAAGCTACGAGAACTAATGATTCTAAAGTTGTTGTAGATTTTGTGAAATCTAACATTTTTGCGAGATTTGGAACACCAAGAGCCATGATTAGTGACAGAGGGACACACTTCTGCAACAAATCATTTGAAGCCTTGCTCAAGAATACAACATCACTCACAAGGTGTCTACTGCTTATCATCCACAAACTAGTGGTCAAGTTGAAGTTTCAAATCGGGAAGTCAAGTCCATTCTCGAGAAGACAGTGAATCCGAACCGAAAAGATTGGAGCCTACGATTGAATGATGCACTTTGGGCATACCGAACTGCTTATAAGACACCTATTGGAATGTCTCCATATAGGTTAGTCTATGGTAAGCCATGTCACCTTTCGGTAGAGCTCGAACACAAAGCATGGTGGGCAGTAAAGCTTTGTAACATGGAGATGGATGCTGCTGGAGAACAAAGGAAGCTTCAACTGCAAGAATTGGAAGAACTTAGAAATGATGCCTATGAGAATTCAAGAATTTACAAGGAGAGAACTAAGGCATTTCATGATAAAATGATCTCCAGGAAGAATTTTGAAGTGGGACAGAAAGTTCTTTTATTTCATTCTAGCCTCAAGTTATTTCTAGGTAAATTACGATCTCGATGGGTTGGACCTTTTGTTATTACTAATGTTTTTCCCCATGGTGCAGTGGAAATCAAGAGCTAAAAAACGGATAAAGTATTCAAGGTGAATGGGCACAGGTTGAAGCCTTACTATGAGAATTCAGTGATGCAGGACATCGATGAGGTACCTCTTTACGAGCCAACTTATCTTGATGGGTGAGGACAGATAACGTCAGGCTGAGGACGTTAAACCAAGCGCTTATTGGGAGGCAACCCAATGTTTTTGAAATATAATAAAAAGAGACAAAGAAAAGAAGGTAGTATTGATCAATTTTTGTGCTTCGAGGAGATTCCTCTCATGGGCTATTATAATTGATCAGGTTTTATCTCTCTTTGCCATTTGTCTTATTTGCATTGTTGTTTGTTTTTGACTTTCATTTGCTCTTGTGTTTTTATTTCTTTTATGTGTCTCTATTTTCTTTTCTTTTCTTTTCTTTTCTTGTGTTTAATTTGATTATTCCGTGCTTCGAGTTCAGTTGTGCAACAGCTTGAGGAAACATTCAAACGGGAGTTGAAGCCATTGTTCGAAGGTTTGAAACGTGCATATCTGGGAGAAGAACAAACTCAATCACATTATCGGTAATATCTCTCCTTTTCTTCTCTTCAATGGATGCTGATATCTTTCTATCGAACCTTCGTAAATATTTCCCTTCACTTCCTCAAAATGCTGTGTTTAAAATTTATAAAGTACGGATGACTAGACTTTGGGCATTGATGCTCCTAAATGTGCCTGCTGATATCCGATGCCTTATCGAAGCCAAGGTGAGATTGTCCGGTGAGCCGGACATTAATCTCGCAAAATACATGCCTGGTCTAGGAAAGAGCTACTACGCCAAGAGGCGAAGAGCGAAAAGGTTACAAGTATGTTATAAATGTGCTAGATGGAATTGTAACCAGACTTGTCGTTCATTAGGTTTTGCGTCCAGGAATAGAGAAGATAAACTTTCATTTATTAAGAATGGTTTGAGTAATGAGTCGCTGGATAATGTTTTGTTAACTCTCGAGTCACATTCTTGTGGACTTGTTCAGCGTGAATTACTTAATCTGTGGACACAATATCGTGATGAATTGCAGTGTTATAGTCTAGGGAATCTGACTAAAAACGACCCTGTTTGCCAGTTTATAAGAAAACTGGATGGGAAGCAAATCCCCGACTCATAGAAGGCGTTTCAGCCGTTACTGGACGTAAAACCAGAGGAAGATGTGAGCCACAATCACAACTACTTGTCTATTTGAATGTGTGGTGTTGTTGTAGAATTTTTTTTCTTGTTTCGTTTGATCTGATTATCAATGTTGTTTTTGTGTGTTGTTGTTTGTTGATTTTGTTTGTTTTAATTTCAAGTTTTCTTTTTGACAAACCATATGACTACCCTATGGCATAAGTTCATGTGGGAGACAAGTGTGGGGGTTTTGTCAACCCCCGCCGAAAGTGTATCTCCATTTTCCATGCTCCACGTGGGAGACAAGTGTGTAGGTTTTGTCAAACTTCGCCGAAAGCATATCTCATTTATTCAAATCTTGGGGCGATAAATCTGCATCGAGCAACCCGCACCGAAAGTATGTCCCCATGTGTCAAAAATTGAGAGTTTTATGGGTGAATATATACATTCTGCATATTTTCATATGTCATTCCATAACCTGTCTTGCAATTGAAAAGCATAATATCTAACGTGTCTTACACAAGATTAGAGCACTTGTAGAAATGGAGAAAACACCAATTCGGCGATTCCGCAATATATGCGTATTTTGCGGATCGCAATTTGTTAAAAATGGAGAGTTTACCACAGCAGCTCTTGATCTTGGTAGGACATTAGCTGCGAGGGGTATTAATTTGATTTATGGAGGGGGTATTCTTGGGTTAATGGGGTGTGTGTCAACAGCTGCATCCCTAGGAGGGAGCAAAGTTCTCGGCATTATCCCTAAACCATTAGCTGTACGAGATATCGTAAGCAACACAATCGGGGAAGAGTTACAGGTCTCTAGTATGCATGAGCGTATTGCACATATGGTTGTTAAGTCCGATGCATTTATAGCTTTGCCGGGTGGTTATGGTACATTAGAAGAGATATTTCAAATCACCTCTTGGGCACAGCTAAACATCCATCAGAAACCCATTGGTTTGTTAAATGTTAATAATTTTTTTGATGGTTTGTTGTCTTTCTTGATCAAGCTGTAGAAAAAAATTTCATCTCACCGTCAGCAAGGCAAATGCTGGTTACAGCTTCAACTGCAGGAGAGTTAATTGACAAATTACAAGAATTCGTCTATTCACCTGTTCCAACAATGGCTCGGATAAATTGGTTTGGAGAAGGCAACAAAAGGCGTCAACTGGATTTAACCCTCCATCTGTAATCTCTATTGCTGGTTTGCTTCGTTTTTGTTTGCTTTCTTTTTAGTGTGTTTATTTGAGATTTTTCATATCGTTTCTTTTGAGCTTTTTCAGGTTATTTCTTTCGTCCCAGGTAATATTTTCTAATCTCGGTGTTTAGAATGGTGGCTTAAAAAGTTCAAGTTCTCTTGAAACGCATTCTGGATCTCTTCAATCCATAATGGCTGAATAAGGAGGCTAACTTCTAAACTTTTTAGACCCATTCTAACTAACTTGTTTTTGTTTGCTGACTTGTTGAACTTTGTTATTTTATGAGTGGTTTAGTTTTGCATAATTTAGAGTTGTTATGTGTTTTTATCTTTATCAGTTTCGAATTAAAAAAAAAAAAAACAATTGTGGAAAAACCTGAGAATGGCAGAATATGGGGTTTCTTAACTCTTGAAGCGCATTCTCTCTCAATAAATCTGTAGTTTGTTTATTTCATGTTGTTTGAAGTGTCTTGTTTCTTGTTCTGTTCTTTCATAATAAAGTTATATAGGCTGGAAACCTTAAGTCTGCGGGCTACTGGTCCTAAGGATTGTTGAAATATACAATCTTGACTCAAGTGTAACAATGCCACATACCTCTTCTCTTGCATTTTATGGGCCAATGATAAGGCAATGATTGAATTAAGAATAACTCTTGGAAAATGATAAATGATGCATGGATCTGTGTGATTGAAATGTTTATTGGTTTTCGCTTTGCTTTTGATTCCTTGCGCAACATTGAGCACTGAGCTATTATCACTAAGTTATTTGTTCACTTAGAGAAAGTTTATGTAATTTAAATGTTTCTTCAGATTTCAATGAATTCTAGAACTTGTTTGATAGTCACTCGAGGCGAAATCCTAGATTGTGTAACATTGGGGAAATGATTTAGGCCATCTTTGGACCGTTTGAGCCTTAATAGCCAACCTTGACAGAAATTGATCCCTAGTTACCCTTTGAGCCTCTGTAATCCTTTTTCTTTGTTAACTCACTAAAAGATTTCCTAACCTAAAATGATTTTGTTCCAAACAGTTAATCCCCTACCTATGAGCATGTAGATCATTCACAATTAAATTCTGAGCTATGTTCTGGTTTTGGGAAGTTAGTTTTTTTTTTTTTTTTTTTTTTTTTTTTTTTTTGGAGGAGGTTGGATTATGCCATGAGCAATGCAAGTGAGTTTTATTATGTTTGTAAAAAAAAAAAAAAAGAGAAAAAAATCTGTACTTATCTTCCACGTACCTAAACATTGAGGACAATGTATTGTTTAAGTGTGGGGGAGTGGAATTGCAGTTAAAAAAAAAAAGAAAAAAAGAGTTCTATACCCTTGGGTGTTCTTAAAAAGAATGAAACAACAAAGTGTAGGGGTGTAGTTTCTTTTGGTTTCTATAAAAAAAAAAGAAAAAAAAAAAGAAAAAAAAAGAGAGTTCAAGTGTTCTGAATAAGTTTGGGAGAGTCATTTGATGAATAAGAATGAATTTTTTATGTCATGGGCTTGAGCTCCACATAATATTGAATGATTTTATGTGTTTGGGGGTGATTTGAGCCCAATTATTATCCTTTATCATACCTTCACCCAAGCCAAACGTTACAAGCTTAATAAAGTCCTACTTGATCCTTGGTGTTGTGCATGTCTACATTAGTGGAGAGTGACTTGAAAAGCAGGCCTATGGAGTTCATTGATACACACATCTTCAATATTAAATATGATTCATTTTTATGCATAAACTCCTCGGGGTTACAAGTGATTAGGTGAGAATGGCTCTACACACACACACTTGAGGAATTGAAGTGAAGCGAAACTAATATTTGAGATAAAATTGTTGATCAAGTGCATTATTTTGAAGTCTTCCTTGGGTTATAATTAAGTACAATCTTTGAGGCCTATTTGCAAGTTGAAGCAGTGGTGTGTTTTAATTTTTTTCAGATTCTGTTTCGGTTTAGTTTTGTTTCGTATCATTTTAGTTGCTCGAGGACTAGCAAAGTCTAAGTGTGGGGAAATTTGATAGGTGTCTATTTATGTATTACTTTTATATCAATTCGTCCATGTTTCTTTGCTATATTCCTTGGTATTTTTATGTTTTTTTGTGGTTTTGATGGTTGTAGGAGTTTTGGAGCAACTTGCACAAAAATGGAGTAAAACCCTTCATTTTAACCTCTGCTAGTCAACCATATTCTCGGATTTAATTGTATTGATATACAATGAACCCGATGACATATTATATACCGTTGGAAAGCTCTCGAAGTCTATTTTATGGAGAAATTTACAGTTTATAAATCCATTCAGTGTACCAAAAGTTGTAATCAAAACAGTGTGAGATGTATAGAAATATAATTCCACAAGACACTGTAGCATGTATAATACGGGGCACTGTAGCAATTCACTGTAGCAGAGTATTTAAACACATTTTAGGGTTTTATTTTCATAACTTGAAGAGGAAAAAACGTGGGAGGAGGCTGCATTTCTGGATTTCTCTCATCCATTGGAGTTCTTGAAGGAGAAAGAAGATTTTGAAAGAGGAGGAACTACAATTCCAAGAAGATTCATCTACAAAGAAGATTTTCAAAGAATTTGCTAAGTTCTTTCTTTCCTTTTCAATTCTGGAATTTCTCTGTATTGTATTTGTTATTTGATTGAATATGTGTAACTAAATCTGAATTGGTTGAGGGTGATTTCAAAGCCCTTGATATGGATTTTGTGAGTTGATTGTGTAAGAAATGTTATCCAATTCTCTAATTGAAGTTGCTTGTATTTTCCCATATCTAATGCTTATGATTGCTTACTGATTGTATTTGGAATGGCCAACTGAATATAATCTGTTGTTATCTATTGCTGATTAGAAATCTTGATCCGTAATTGTCATGAATTTCCAATCATTAATAGCAAAATTGTGATCAGAGATTGCAATTGGAAAATACAACCTAGGTTAAATAATCTGAACTTGTGTGATTATTGCTTAGATCAACCTATCTTTCTCATCGTAATGCTTCCATTGAATTAAACTTAGAGAGCTGGTTCTAGGTTGTTTAATGGATAGAGATTAAATAAAGAGCTTGTTTTATTTAACAACAAAGTAAGGAAAGATTGGGATAACAGAGCTTGTTGTTATCTACGGTTGATAACTTCAATGCTGTAATTGGATTACAATTCTATGTTAATTCAGAAATTCATATCTTGTGGCAGAGAAAGAACCCTTAAACAAGTGTCTCTCATTGAATTTTCAATTCATTTAATATTGTGTTGTGTTATTCTTTATTTGCCTTCGTATTCAGTTTAATTAATCATTCAACAAAACCCCCCATATTTAGTTTATTGTTGCTGAAAAATAACAAATTTAATTAGAATCAATCCTAGTGGGAACGATATCTCACTCATCACTTTATTACT